>CM069451.1:73900932-74161667 GCA_035610835.1 Ophiura sarsii | reverse complement strand
TTCATAATTAATTTTTTTCCGAGTTGCGCGCACTTTTCTTCATATGGGTTTCAACATTATAATGGATCTCGAAACACCCTAATTCCTTTTGCTTCATAATGCCAAATCTTCGCCTTAAAAGTGCCGAAAAACTATGAGCTTCCACCCTAGGGGCCCTAAGTCGAGCCCTTAAACCCAATCTGCAGCTCGCTCCACTTACTTCGCTCTAGCTGTCTCCGCTCACAAGGATACAACACCCAGTGGCGTATCAGGAACTGTTTTGATGGGGGTAGGGTGGGGGGTGGGGGGGGGCAGTGGCGTACCGACCGGGGGGCAGGGGGGGGGGGGCAAGTTGACCCACCTGGCTCCAAAAACGCGGACGCTAAATTCGCATAAGAAAAAAAAATAGGACCTAGGCGAAATCACTGAGGATTGGGTATTATTTGTTGACTGTTGTGCTTTTTGGCCTGCGAAATGTTGTGACCGTGCGAAATAATGTGACCGTGCGAATTTTTTGAACCCTACCCCACACCATTTTTTGGAGCCTACCCCCCCCCCCCCCAACTTAGGGGAAGGTGGGGTAATGGCGGACGCGGGGTAATCGCGGACAGGGCTGTATCTAAAGGCAGGTGAAAGAAGGTGGTATTTTGCCACCCTATGATGTTAGGTGCCTCTCCATTGAAATCACACAAAACCTAAATGGGATGGTTGTCTCGCAAATTCTCGCGAGAATTACAAAAATCACTTTTTGGACAAGTTGATATTTTGGTGCATTAATCTCTCTTTGAAACTAGTATTTCTACATCAAGGAAAACAAAGTCTTATTATTTTTTATGTAATGTTTGATACCTTCTGATAAAAAAAAATGAATTCGGAGTCACAATGATGAGCATAATAATAAGAGAGGATGTACCCATACATTGTACATGGATTGGGGGTAATCCCGGACATGTACCGTTTCCATGGTAACCAATATGGGCGTGGTCAATTTAACATCATAAATCGGTAATAGTTGTTGACCATATAAATATGTGACATTGTTCTTTGATTTCTGCTACACTTTTAAAAAGGGTATTTTTAAACTCCCATTGAAATGCTGTATTCCAATAAAAAGAGAGCTGCCATTGATAAATACGGTCCGGGATTACCCCAGAGTATGGGGTAATGCCGGACGACGCCATTTTTTGTATTGCGTCGTAGCTTCGAATTTCAAAATGATGAGTTGATAAAAACTTGATAAAAGGTAGAACCTTCACAGTGTTTTGTGTTTACATGATTTTTATTGTTATATGACGTATTATATGTGTGTTATACCTCTCTAACAAAATGTGTCCGCCATTACCCCACCTTCCCCGTGAAATTCACGAGGTGACTGACTGAGAATTTTTTTGGGGCAAAGGCTTTTTACGAAAATGTACGCCACTGTCGGGACGACATATACTTCTTCCCCCCCTGGCTCACATGCCGCGGTACGCGCCTGGGTCTGCCTTAGGGCCCTTGGTGTGGTCACTGGGGGGGGGGGGGTAGCTCATGGGTTTTCAGCATTGGAAAGGCAAAGATTCAACATTCTGAAGCAAGAAGAATTATGGTGTTTCAAGATCCATTATAATGTTGGAACCTGTATAAAAAAATATGCGCGAAGCGCGGAACAAATTATCAGTTCATGATCAATATTAAGCGTAAATGTTTAACATTTGTATCTAATATGCGAGAAGTGCGCAAATATTGCGATTTTTAACAATATAAAGGTACAGTATAACGTTTCAAACGTCCTCTACATAATATTTAGAATATTTGGTGTGGTTCGAGAGCCATTACAATGTGGAAACCTGGTGGAAACCTGCAGAACTAAAATTAAAATGGTCATGGAAAACTTTCCTGAAGCCGTCTTGTTAAGCTTGAATAATGAAACATTGACGCGCAAAGCACGCAAAATTTGACATTACATTTCTAACACTTCCAGTACGACGTTTTTAACGTCCTCCACATAGTACGGGTTTGGTTCGAGACCCATTATAATGTTGAAATATAGGGGGAAAAGCGCGAATCGAGCAAAAAAAAGTTAGTATTTTAACAAAGATAGTTCAGAAAAACGTTCCTGACGACATCTTGTTAAGCTTGAATACGTGGAAATCGAACAGTGTCACGTATTTTGACGTCACCCACTTAAAGTTATGGGGCGTGACCCCGTAACCCCATATAACACCCCAACTCCATTTGTGCCGCCTATGTCCCTTCCCTTTCTCCTCCCCTCCTTCTTTTCCTCTTCCTCCTTTTTCTCCTTCTTCTCCTCTTCCTCCTTTTTTTACTCCTTTGTGAATGGGGGAGCGGGGGGGGGGGGGTGGGGGCTTGGCCTGATGGGCCCCTGGATACGCCATTGACAACACCCCCTCCCCAAACACAGTCCTTGATACGCCGCCCTGGGTAATCCCTTTATATATTTTGCATAGCCAATTATGTAGAGGGTCACCACCGTGACCTCTTTGTATTATTGTTGTTCTTATCACTTTCGTTTACATCGACGTCTGACGGGTCATTTTCTATTTAGTTTTGTGATGTTTTTTATAAATACCAAATAATGATATGAAAACCTACACCCCGCCCTCCCCCGACCTCTTGTACGAGATTTACCCTTTTTATCGCTCGTTTATCAACCGACGGGTTTGTCTCTTAATTTTGAGATAATTGTTGCTATCAAATTATTACGGAGAAGGGCACCCCCGGGATATCAGGAACAAGGTTATTTTTTTCAAATAGCTCTTTAATTTCAGAACCGCTGTGTCATAACATTTTATTGTTAGTAGTTTTAATATCTATTTTGAATATTTTAACTGACCCATTTACGGGTATGGGCACCCCCGGGATCAATATGAAAGAGATAAGATGAGACCTCCGAGCTAGCTCCCCCGAACTCTTGGAACGAGTTTAACCTTGTTTTATCTCTCGTTTTATAACCGACATGTTCTTGTTATTTCATATATATTTTTAACCAATTTATGGATAGGGGCACCCCCGAGACCTATATCAACAAGATATGAATTGTTTTATCTCCTTTTTTATAACCAAATAGTCATAACATTTGTTTCTGAGCATTAAGCCTTAATTATTCAAAACTTTAGTAATACTATTTTTTTACCCGTGAGGAGTAGCACCCCCGTACTTAATATACTTACACTCTTCAATTTTCCCATTGTTTTGAAACCACCCGGGGGGTCGTACCTGTTTTAGTTTTTGAGATATTTATTCTTGAAAATACCCAAATATTTAGAAGTGGCACCCCCTGATACCAGAAAACTGCATAGCCAAAAAAACACATCTAAATATTCTATTTTGGAAATTACTTTACATTAACCAAAACACCCCGCTAGTCCGACACCCCGTCAGTCCGAAAATAATAGAAAAATAAATTAACACCGCTAGTCCGACACCCCGTCAGTCCGAAAATAAAAAATAAATAAATAAACCCCGCTAGTCCGACACCCCGTCAGTCCGAAAAAAAATAAAAATAAAAATAAACCCCGTCAGTCCGAAACCCCGTCAGTCCGATTTGTTTTTGAAAAATTCGGACTAGCGGGGTTTCGGAATGACGGGTATTCGGACTGACGGGGAGTAACCAACGCGAGACGCGAAAAATCATATCTTGGATCCATAGGGACCGCCCCCAACCCCCTTATAAGTGTTAATTTAAAACCGACTGAAATTCAAATTTCGGTTCAATAATAGCCCAAATATAACTCGAAAAGATTACATTGTTACAATCACGTTGACATTATTTATAAGCCTCAAGCGATTGTGGTATACGGCGATGGATGGACCAACTATCCAAAATAATTTAAAGTTGCCGCACTTTTAGATACTATTACTAGTATTCCAAACATTTATTTTTATTCTTTGGCGTGGGGTACTAAAGTAATTATTATGAAGCGATTACCTGGAACGTGTTGATATGTAAAGAAACTGTAATCTCACGTCTTTTGGATTTGCGCTCCAACCGTGTAATTGCCATAAGCGAGAAAGTAGAGACTTTCTTGGCTCCAGTGGTCCCCAACTTCTGAGGCAAGTATTGACGGTCGTCAGTCAGTTGACAATGCACCTTACCTGACGGTGTATTTTCGAGGGCGAGCCAATGGGCGGATAAAGTTAACCTGATTCAAAGAATACACACAATTTGCTTAATACGGAGAGCACCCAATAGCCGTTTTCAACAAAGTGTTGAAGTTCAATGCACGGCATATATTGCCTGAAGGCTTTAAAACTATAGGTTTTGTCATGTAGTTATACAAGCGAAAAGCAAGATTAGCTGAGGTTCAGCTGCTATTTTACCCATACGAACGTCATGCTAGCCGGCAGGAGACTCTCACTTTGACCTGGCCCGGCAGCTCCTGAACTTCAACTTCAACATTTTGCAACAGTTACAATTTAAGACCAGCTGGAGAGAATTGGTCTTGCTGCGCCACCGCAGGTTCGTTTGCCGAAATAAACCAATGTTGTATCATTTTCTTTTGTGAAACCCGCGAAATTGATAAAGATCTATAATATGCATTTAAATTATGGCTTGTAAAACTAATTATGGCTAATTATCACCGATTCTATACTATTTTAAAATCCGGGTTTAAAATTGACTATTTATTACGTGTAGAAGATTGTGGCTTCTTTTAAAGCTTAATGTTTGAAACAAGCTATGCTGTTCGCTCTATGCATGAGAAACACTCTTATTTAATCAGTAACATGACACGTAAGAGAAGTTGTAACCCTGGTGTCAGTATATCCTCACTTACGCAATAAGCAGTTGACTGATAGTCCTCATTGAATTAAGGGGACAGTTCGTATCTGTTAAGTGCTTACTGCGTACAGGTGGATATGTATATGACACTACAGGGTGTCTAACAAACCGTGCACGTGTTTACCCAACTTATTGACCATGAACTTCGGGGTTTTGAGACACCCTGTATAGTGTGAACTCCTCTGACATGCTTCTGATTAATCATGTTAATAGTTATTCGTATAGGGTGAGAAGGATCACGTCACTCCCGGGCACCACCAGTGGCGTATCCAGGGGGTGGCCCAGCAGGCCATGCCCCCCCCCCCCCCCCCCCCCCTATTGAAAAAAGAGTTTTAAAAAAAATACGGAAGAGGAGAAGGAGGAAGAGGATAAGAAGGAGGAAGAGAAGGAGGGGAGGAGGAAGGGTAAGGGACATATGCGGCGCAAAAGGGGGTGGGGTTACGGGGTCACGTCCCCATAATTTTAATGTGAGGGACGTTAAAAACGTTATACTAGACCTTTTTAATGTTAAAATGCCAATTTTTGCGCGCTTTGCACGTATTAGTTTCAATGTTTCAATATTCAAGCTTAACAAGAGGGCTTCAGGAACGTTTTTCTGGACCATTTTAGTTCAAAAACTGGGGTTTTTTCGATTCGCGCTCACTTTTTCAACAGGTTTCAACATTATAATGGGTCTCAAAACACACCAAATATTCTAAACATTTTGTTTGGACGTTAAAAACGTCATACTGGACCATTTAAGTGTTAGAAATGTCAGATTTTGCGTACATCGCGCGCATTAGTTTGAATGTTTCATTATTCAAGCTTAACAAGATGGCATTGCAGGACAGTACGTTTCCCATGACCATTTCAGTTCAAAAACTGAAAAAACTGAAATTTCTACTAATTTTAACATTATAATAGTCCTCAAACCATGCCAAATATTCTAAAATATTATGTGGGAACATTAAAAACGTCATACTGGACCAATTTAAGGGGAGACTGAAGATGAGAATATGTGAAATTTGGGTATTTTGGTCATTTTAGTGTTTCTAAATTTTAAAAATCTATAGGATTTTAGCTTTTATTTGCTTTTTATTTGAAAAAAATCGGACATTTGGTTCGAAAACTGTGCTTATTCAAAGTGAACAAAGTGACGCTTATTGTGACGCGAATTGAATTTTTCCTATACGAATACATGTAATGTATTTCCTTTGTATTGTATTGTTTTCAAGGGGCGATATTTAAGGAATTGTAGAATAAAAAATAATTGCACATTAAATTAACATTAATTGTGTTTATAATTACTAAAATTATTATTGTAGATGAAAATTAGATTTTTGAGCATCTAATTTGCATAATTGCTGCTTAATTTACATATTCAGTGTTTCTAAACTTAAAATGGCGATTTCTGCTATAAGCGATTTGACGCGTGCTAAAATCAAGCGCGCAGCTTTTCTCGGTAACGGTATGTCCAATTGTTCTGAAACTTGGTACATGGGATAATGATATTTATATCTTGAATTACCCAGAGCTAAATTTGAAACAAAATAATTTAACCTTGAAAAATGTGACGTTTCGTACTTTTTTCGCAAAAATTCCGGATTATGCGACTTTTATCGTATCGTTACGTAACCAATTCGCAATTTAATAAAAAAATCGCTCTGGGTAACTCAAGATACACTTACTGCCAACCCATATACCAAATGTTTAAAAAATTGAACGAACCGTTATCGTAAAAAGCTGCGCGCAAATTGTGCTGTTTAAATCCAAGATGGCCGCCGTTGCCATGGCAACGGTGTCCGAAACGACTTTTTTTTCGCGTAAAATGAAAAGTTTTTGGCAGACACGTCATCACAACAAATGTGGAGTATGTGGGTTTAGTACTTTAGAAAATCACATTTTCATCTTCAGTCTCCCCTTAAGTGTTAGAAATGTCAACTTTTACGTACTTCGCGCATTAGTTTCAATGTTTCATTATATATCAAGCTTGACAAGATGGCTTCAGGACAGTTTTCCATGACCATTTTAGTTCAAAAAGTCAAAAAATTTGCGCGCTCCGCGCGAATATTTTATGCACGTTTAAACATTATATTAGCCCTCAGACCAACCAAATATTCTAAATATGTGGGAGACGTTAAAAACATCATACTGGACCAAAGTTTTAATGCAAAAAAAACCACATCAAAAATTCTAAATATTATGTGGGGAACGTTATTATCATTATGGACCATCAGTGTTAGAAATGCAATTTTTCCGCGCTTCGCGCGCGTATCAATTTTAATATTTCATTATTTAAGCTTAACAAGGTGACTTCAGAACAGTTTTCCATGACCATTTTTCTAGTTGTAACTCAAGAATTGTGCGCGCTCCGCGCGCATACTACACGTTTTAACATTATAATGGCCCTCAAACCATAAATATTCTAAATATTATGTGGGGGACGTTAAAAACATCATACTGGACCATTTAAATGTTAAAAATGCCAATTTTTGCGCGTATTAATTTAAATATTTTATTATTTAAGCTTAACAAGGTGCCTTCAAGACAGTTTTCCAGGAACAATTTTAGTTCAAAAACTCAAAAATTGTGCGCTCCTCGCGAATACAGGTTTTAACATTATTATGACCCTCAAACAACACCAAAAATTCTAAATATTATGTGGGGAAGTTATTATCATACTGGACCATTAGTGTTAGAAATGCAATTTTTTGCGCGATTTTGCGCACGTATTGGTTTCAATATTTCATTATTTAAGCTTAACAAGATGGCTTCAGGACAGTTTTTCATGACCCTTTTAGTTCAATTTTTCTAGAGGTTTTGATATTATAATGGCCCTCAAACCACTCCAAATTCTCTATACTAAATATATATATATTATGTAGGGGACGTTAAAAAAGTCATACTGTACATTTTTAGTGTTAAAATCACAATTTTTGCGCGCTTTGCGCGTATAAGGTTCAACTTTTAAATATTTAAGATCAACAAGATGGCTTCGCGTATAAGGTTCAACTTTTAAATATTTAAGATCAACAAGATGGCTTCAGGGTTTTTTGGCCCCACCATCAAAACAGTTCTGGATACGCCATTGGGCACCACTAAATAAATTCCCATCGCTTGTACTGTGTAAAATGACACCTAATAAAATACCATTTTCTGCTATACAGGGTGAATCAAAAAGAATTGTGCACGATTTGAAACGGCCATTTGACCTTGATGCGTGCATTGAACCATGGAATTGTTGTTGTTTGTATAAAGCGTTGTTAATCTAGTTGATCCTCCCTAAAAATGAAAGTAATCGACTAAAAAATGTTACACGTTTGGTAAACTGTCCGCATTTCAGGATATGCGCCGTCAAAGATACGCATGTTTATAGAGCGCCCAGGCCTAGCTCAAGTCTAAGTTATTCTAATCAGTTACTGAAATCTCTAAAAATGAATAAAAAATCATACAAAATTGGTCAAAAGAAGAAAATGTGCACTGATATTGTTTGATAATCTTCATTTAATATTGATACTCATCCGATCAAAATGTTATGGGGCAATCACATGTATCCGTGTAAGCTGAGCGGCCCCTTACCGTGTGAAAAATGGGTGCGGACGGCGGCTCACACGGTGGGCCGTTTCCCGTCCGTTGAACACGTTCAGGGGACTTTGCCGGCCACCGGAGATTTGAACAGCTCAAAACTCCTGGCGGGTGAGTAAAAGCGGCGGCGAACGATAGGAGCCCGGTATGAAGACGGTATAAGGACGGCGCACCCGTTCGCACCCGTTTCACACACGTTTCGCACCCGTTTCACGCCCATTCGCAGGCGGTGATGGACGGTAGTGGACGTCGACCATCTTAGCGACGCGGGCTGCGAATGGCCGCATTCAGCATGGTAACCGATCGCGGAAGGGACTCTCAGCAGGCATGTTGTAACTCTCTAAATGTAAAAGAGCTAAAACTCACTCTTTCGAGAGCTTTAGGAGGGACAGACTGCTCTTTTTTTGGAGTAAAGTTCACTCTTAAAAGAGCGATCACTCTAAAAAGAGTTAAAATCAGTTTGAAAAGAGTGGAAATCACTCTTAAAAGAGTGAAAAATCAATCTGAAAAGAGTGAACTTCAATTCCTAGAAGAGCCGTCCCTCCTAGAGCTCTCGAAAGAGTGCGGTTTAGTTCTTTTACATTTAGAGAGTATTATAGATGTTGGTCGTACGAATTCCGGAATACAAATGAAGCGGCGAGTTTGAGCGCTCAGCTTAAAAAGGGCGGTTTGATGATATAATCAAGACGTTTCGGCCGGTACCCAGGCGTTCCGACCGGTTAGGAGCCGGTATGGAAGTGGTATGCACACGGTGAGGACACGGTGGGAACGTTGAGCTAGACCTGTATATGAGGCCGGTGAGCACGGTACGTACCAGGCCGGTGAGAAATCGGTACAGACCCGGTGTAGAGCGGTATGGACCGAGGACCGGTGAGGAGGTGTTATGCACCCGGCGAGAACGGTAAGCTAGCCACGTATGAGGACGGTGAGCCCGGTACCAGGCCGGTGAGGATCCCGCATAGACCCGGTATATAACGGTATGGACCCGGTGACCACCAACAAAAATCAATGAGCCCGTTGGCATTTTTTACTGATTGTTTGGACTCTGTTGTTTTTCTATTACTTAGACGGTAAGGTGGCCGCCTACCATTGCCGCCCTGCAAACGGGTGCGCCGTCTGTATACCGTCCTCAAACCGGGATCTCACCGTTTGCCGCTGCTTTTACTCACCCGGCAAGAGTTTTGAGAATGGTCAAACTTCCTGCCGGTCGCGGATGGCCGGCAATGTCCCCAGCAACGTGTTCAACGGACGGGAAACGGCCCACCGTGTGACATCACCGTGTGTCACCGTCTGCACCAATTTGTCACACGGTAATGGGCCGGCCAGCTCACACGGATACATGTGAGTACAAATGTATTTTCCCGGAATGTGAGCGAAGCGGTGAGCTTGAGCGCTCAGCTTATACAGGGCAGTTTGATGACGTTATCAAGGCGGTTCGGTCGGTACCCAAGCGTTTCGGCCGGTGAGGACCTGGTGAGGAGGTGGTATGAGCCCTGTTCCAGGCCGATAAGGACCCGGTATAGAACAGTATGAACCCGGCGACAACAAAAAATCAATGCGGCCGTTGACATTTTTTGCTGATTTTTCACCGTGTTGGACTCTGTTGTTTTTCTATAAGACGGTAAGGGGCCGCCCAGCTCACACAGATACATGTGATTGCCCCATCAGCCAAAGACACAAGTTTTGGAGCATTTTCATATAGGAGTGTCATCGCACCAGATTCAACAGACATTTCGTCGTCTGCTTCATCATTTATGGGGCAATAGTACACATATCTCAATGGGGCAATAGTACACATATCTCAATGGGCAATAGTACACATATCTCAATGGGCAATAGTACACATATCTCAATGGGGCAATAGTACACATATGTCAATGGGGCAATAGTACACATATGTCAATGGGGCAATAGTACACATATCTGAATGGGGCAATAGTACACATATCTCAATGGGGCAATAGTACACATATCTCAATGGGGCAATAGTACACATATGTCAATGGGGCAATAGTACACATATGTCAATGGGGCAATAGTACACATATCTGAATGGGCAATAGTACACATATCTCAATGGGGCAATAGTACACATATCTCAATGGGGCAATAGTACACATATGTCAATGGGGCAATAGTACACATATGTCAATGGGGCAATAGTACACATATCTGAATGGGGCAATAGTACACATATCCCAATTGGGCAATAGTACACATATCCCAATGGGGCAATAGTACACATATCTCAATGGGGCAATAGTACACATATCTCAATGGGGCAATAGTACACATATCTCAATGGGGCAATAGTACACATATCCCAATTGGGCAATAGTACACATATCCCAATGGGGCAATAGTACACATATCTCAATGGGGCAATAGTACACATATGTCAATGGGGCAATAGTACACATATCTCAATGGGGCAATAGTACACATATGTCAATGGGGCAATAGTACACATATTGTCAATGGGGCAATAGTTCACATATCTCAATGGGGCAATAGTACACATATCCCAATTGGGCAATATTACACATATCCCAATGGGGCAATAGTACACATATCCCAATGGGGCAATAGTACACATATCTCAATGGGGCAATAGTACACATATCCCAATTGGGCAATAGTACACATATCTCAATGGGGCAATAGTACACATATCCCAATTGGGCAATAGTACACATATCTCAATGGGGCAATAGTACACATATGTCAATGGGGCAATAGTACACATATGTCAATGGGGCAATAGTACACATATCTCAATGGGGCAATAGTACACATATGTCAATGGGGCAATAGTACATATATGTCAATGGGGCAATAGTACACATATCTCGATGAGGCAAAACAAATTTCTGTCTATTCCCTTGGCTTGATACTTACGGTAATATGGTTGATGCTGTCTAACAAAAAAACACCATTTTTTAATTACAATACTATACTTTTACGTGTAGGGCAATTCTTTTGTTTCAATGTAAAACTATTTGTATTGTTCTACTTGTTGATTGTTGTTTTTGTTTGTATTTTCTTTTCTTGAATTGCATTATGTAATCTGTAACATTAATATTATTAAATTATGAAATGTTGAAATGTGAATTAGATAAAGCCTCTTGCTTGGAGGGGACATCTTTTGTTTTTTTAATTGTTTTTAAACAGCTATTTTTAATTAAAAACAGGGATTTAAGGGGGGACTTAAGGAAGTTTTTGATTTGATTTTTTGAATTTTGTGAGTGCTGTAATTATTGAACTATTAATCAAATGTATATAAAAGTATACATTTTTGGAAAGGAAATGGATCAGAGAATCCAAATTTGGCATCAATTTTGACCAAAAAAGTAGATTTTTTGAGAAAATCACAAAATTCACTTTTTTGACCCAATTTTTTTTTAACAAAGCTAACAAAAAATAATTTTGAGTAAAAAATGGCAAAATCACTTTATAATGATGTTAAGACAATAATGAAGGGACGATATTTTTTTTTTAAAACCTAATCTAATATTTTTTTAAATTTTGACCAAAAAGTGCCAAAAAACGTGAAAAATGGATTTTTAATTTTTTTTAACACTTTTTTGTCAAAATTTCAAAAAATATTGGATTAGATTTTAAAATAAAAAAAATCGTCCCTCCAGTAGTGTCTTAACATCATCATCAAGTGATTTGGGCATTTTTAACTCAAAATTATGTTTGTTAGCTTTGTTCAAAAAAATTGGGTCAAAAAAGTGATTTTTTTGTGATTTTCTCAAAAAAATTTGGATTCTCTGATCCATTTCCTTTCCAAAAATGTATACTTTTATATACATTTGAGTCATGGTTCAATAATTACAGCACTAACAAAATTCAACAAAAAACTTCCGCCCCCCTTAATTGAATTAAAACAAATTGAAATAATTATATTCATAGGTTTTGTCATATTCTGAATATATTTGTACATTTTAAAGAAAATGTTGACCAAAAGTTGTGATTTCTACTACCTGTGTTGTTTACAAGAAACATTTATTAAATTTCAAAATTTCGATTTTATTCAAATTTTGATGCATGATATCTCAAAGATTCCTAAAGTGATTTAAGTGAAATGTGGCAAAATTATAGCATCCTACTTGTCATGACATTTTTTCTTCTTCAATAGCTTCATTGGTTGCATATCAATGAGGCGTCTAGAGTTTAAAACTAGCATATCATTACCTTTCAAAAATCAGAATTCAAATCAAAAATTGGGTATTGTCAAGTAAGCAGATTTGCACAAAGACGATTGTACCAAATTGCATCCATGCAGCAGCTATGGATTTTTTATGAAAGCGCATCAAAAATTGGCTAAAATGCTCACCATCGGCGGTCATTTTGGATACGTCATTTGCATATAAATTATTCAAAAATCACCACATTTTGGTATATTTTCCATGCATTATCATTTCATATCAAATTTACATCTTAATGAATGTTTTTTGGAAATATTGACGATGGTCATTCTGCCCACCTTTTACTTTTAGCAAAATTTGTACCGAACAATACATCGAGGTATATCTTGTAATCAAATGTTGCTGCCCGCATAAGTATATTGGAGTCACTTTTGCCGCATAAACCCTATGCGAACAATGTTGGTGTTTTTTAAGTTGTCAGAAAAAAATGAAAACAGTTGCTGGGAAGCGGCAAAAAAAAGTGGGCCAAAAACACAATGAAAAAAAGAATTTCCGCATTTAGCATAGCTATTTTTTCTTTTAAAACAAAAACAAAAAAGAGCATCACGCACTATTCGTAACCTCGCGAGGGATCATTACGGTTTGGGTTTAGGGTTAGGGTTAGGGTTAACGGGTTAGGGTTTAAGGTTAAAATTAGGGGTGCCTCGCTAGGTTACGAACAAAAATATCGCGGACGGCACAGGCGATCAGCCTTTTTCAAGCGTAGCCCTCACAGAGGTGTTTGTACTTGTTGTAGTCAATTGGATTCGCACCCATCCATACTCATTACAGTACTGCGCTCTTTCACCTGACTGGATCCTTTACATTGTTGCTTGTTTTATATTTTAAAGGTTGTTTTGTGTTCAAGATATTTACCTCGATTCGTCAACAGCAATAATTTGTCTGTCACCCGCCACCCAGAATATCCGATCTTTCTCCGCTAGCACCACCGCTATATCTATATCTACTCAAGCATTCTCATTAAATTAGATAACTATTGTTGTTGCACAAACACAAAGGCTACTTAACGATAATACCACTCATGCTCATGAATGGGATGGGGTGTTCTGTGATTCCCTGCCCTCCACAGCATTTACTTTTCTATTGATAGTGTCCAGACAAGTTTTATGAAGAGGGTATCAATTTAATTTGCTCTCTAAAAAGTTAACAAATAATTCAATCAGCACAAAGAATTACTGATAATAGTTATCAGATTGCTACCAAGGCTGGAGTGGACATCCTTTTTGGTCTGCGAGATTTGCCGACCTCAACATCATAAACACTTCTAAAAGGATCATTTAAAATCCTCGTTATCCTTAATAATTTGCGGCATTTGTGATCGGATGTAATGGCGACATTGTGGAAAACCATGCAGTTTACACCCGGCCCTGACTTCGAAGTAAAGAGTATCGTTTAAATAGAATCGTCATCTCGTTTTTAACAATATCCAGAGCATGATATGAGACGGATTCGGTATATCATCAATGAACGATGTTACCCTGTATTTGACATGTTTGGTGTATGATCATTTTTAACACTTTCCATGCGGCAGGCGGCTGCAGACGACATTCCAAATGTTGACAAAATGTTTCAAAAATGTCAAAATTATTGAATTTCATTACCATATTTGGAATCACCATGAGAAATGCATTGATATAAGTACAAACATCCCTAGTATTGGTTAAGTATTCGTTGAGGTAGACCTTGAAAGTTGGGAAAGGTTTCTGAAAAATCTGTTTTGTATATGGTAAAACTAATAGCCGCGTGGAAAGTGTTAAGAACAAATTGAAACAGGGGCGGATCCAGGGGGTGCTGCGGTGGCTGCAGCACCCCGGGTATGAAGAAGAAAAGAGAAAAAAAAGGGGAGAAAGAAAAAGGAAAGGGGGAAAAGGAACTGGAGACAAAAAAGGAAAGATAAGAGAAGAAAAGGAAACGGAAAAGAAAGGCAATATTGGGGCTATAGAACAAGAAAAGGGCCTGATCAATTGCATTTTGGGGGGATCGTCTTTTCACAGCACCCCGGGGTGCGACCATCCTATATGCGCCCTTGAATTGAAATGGCATGAATGGTGGGACCAGGGACCTCATAGATAAGGAACACGACTGGTTACGGCATAGCAACGAGAGCTTCCGCGGTCACAAAATCATGAACACCAAGCGATTGCTGTACATGCCCCCTCCCCCCATCCCCCACCCGAAAATATTAGTAATCAGAACCAAAAATATAATTTTCGTCTTCTAATTAGGGCCAAAAACGGATTTGAGTGTCTAATTAACGCCTCGGTGAATTGTAATTTATTCTTCAAAAGAAGCGTATTCAAGAGTAGTGTGACAAAAAATACAAAAACCGCCAGGATGAAAAAAGGACGCGGTATGAAATAGGGAATCTGTATTGGAAGGGTCGTCCAGGCACAATCTTCATCATGGGCTGATTCACATTCAAATCCATGGAGAACCTTTGGACATGTATGTACATTTTACATGACTGTTGGTTGGTCATATGGTGGATTGTTGTTCACATATTATCATGTATGTACTTTTACATGACTGTTGGTCGGTCATATGGTGGATTGTTGTTCACATATCATGTATGTACATTTTACATGACTGTTGGTCGGTCATATGGTGGATTGTTGTTCACATATCATGTATGTACATTTTACATGACTGTTGGTCGGTCATATGGTGGATTGTTGTTCACATATTATCATGTATGTACTTTTACATGACTGTTGGTCGGTCATATGGTGGATTGTTGTTCACATATCTGAAAGATATGACAGACATTTTAAGCTAGACTAATTCCGGGGACTAACAGTACGAAAACCGTCACTCCGTGATTGATTCTCAAGAACAAGTTCACTCTACAGCAATCAAGGCTTATAAGCTTGAACTATGGCTACGCGGTTAATTTAATAAGAATTAGATATAATTATCACCTAATTTTGTATTTATAAGTTTGGAGACGACAGCTTTAGCAAAAACCCTTGTGGTGATATTTTTCAATCACAGTTTTCGGCTTTAAAATAGCAATCAAACACGCAGGATTACGGGGTCTTGCCCTATGCCGAAAGCGCCAATTGTCATACCATTTCTCGCTGGCTCATAACAGTCTGGTTTTGCTAGTAAACCAAGGGTTTTATCGGACCAACACTAGGATTTCAGCCGCCAGCCTAGGCCGATTCTTGACATGTTTCAACCTTTTTGTTACTATTGGCATAATTCACGGGCATGTATGCCCGCATGTATGTCATTTAAAAGATCAAGCAAATACAGAGTTTGTTTTAGTAGTTGACCATCTGCTCAGCACCTTCAGCTTGTTCAGACAAAAACAAGTGATTGGAAATGATGAACATACGCCCTAATTACCTTCATTAAAACCAGCATTAGGCTATGTTTGTTAACACACACAACCCCGCACTCAACTACCGAATGTTGGGGGTTGTCTAAGTGTCGAGTTGTGGATGGGCTTAGTTGATTGTTATGAGTTGTGGCAGAGTGAGTTGTGCGCATAATTGAATAATTTCCCTAAACTTTTATTGGTTATTCATTAAACCATGATTAAACACATTGGTAAATTCCCGAATATTCACCAACTAAACCAATGCTACATGTAGTATATAGATTCTTCCATGTTGTTTTTCAGTGAAGGTGCCTCTTGTTGATCCTACAAATGTGTGGAAAATGCCGGGCAAATGTCATCTCAAAATTCCTGTTGGAAAGGTGTTTTCTTAGGGGGGATGGCGTATGTCAATATTCAATCCCGTACCACTTCATTTTGACTCACACTGTATAAGAATTGCGCCTACAGAGTGTAACAAAATGTATACAGTGTTAAAAACATTATAAGATATATTTTTCAATTCAATATGGTTTCGTGTCAGCAAATTGTTTGTGGTATTAAGGAAACAATTTACAAAATAAACTTTGTTTTGAAAGTAGTGACAAAACCATTTTGGGCCGATTCTTTAAAGAGTGACAAAATCTGTGGCAAATTGGTGATAGATTTATAGATATGTCTTGCGATTTTTTCCGTCCACAAACTTACCATTCTGTGATGAGACCATGCACTAACAAATCGCATTTAGCAGAGGCCTAGCTATTTTATTTATTTTTTAAAGCTTAGGCCTACAATAGCGTAGCTATTTTCCCAAATGTATTTATAAGACAAACTTTTTTGTTGGCCTATATATATCAATAAACCATTTAGCAAAAAGGTGAAAAACAACACTTTAATTTGGCGTTGTTTATAGGTCAATAAATGCGTATGTGTTGTTTCCAGAGAAATTAGACAAATCAATACACGCGCGCTGATGTTGATGTGTGAATAATGGCACGACCCCGAAGGGGGAGTGCTATTGTGAGCATATCAACATTTGCGCAAGTGCATTGATTTTTCTAATTTTTCGAGAAACAAAACATACGCATGCATTGACCTAATTCATACACGACACTATACAAATAAAAATTCACAATTTAAGCATAATTTTGATCTATGTAAAACGACTAAAAACGCTTTAACAAGTTTGCTAACACCCGCAGTGAAAATCGGCGAACCCGCGAATCTTGAACAACGAATCAAAACAAAACGCGCACTGCGTGATTTGAACGGCGCACACGCGGAGCGCAGTGGACACTTTCAATGCACTCCGCGTATTTGTAATTCCTGCTTCCTGATTGGTTCCTACATAGAGTGTATGAATATCTCTCAAGCCCTGGTCTCAAACCCTGCACAATTTAAATTAGTATAGACCTACAATACAAACAAACTCTTAGTCTTACTCTTATGTATAACTGATAATATTATTAATTTGTCCCATTGTACATTTTTATACATTTAGCCTATTTAATTTTCCCCTTTATCTTTTTTTTTAATTTTGTTTATTTATTTCCTCTTCGGGACTCTATGGGCACTGTCCATCCATGTCACCCATGTCACGCCCTCTGGTTCTAGGCAATATTACAAAAAGCGGGAGCTAAAATACAGAAATCTAATAATATGATATTCAAGGTTCGTATACAGGTTGTATCAAATGAAATAGGACTCTATTTCAGCATGGATTTATTTCTTATTAAAACCAATAAACCAATTTGATTTTATTCTAAAGTACAACTAACAAAGTTAAAATCATGAAAAGATGAGAAAAATCCACCATCAATTAAGGAAATTATGATCAATTAGGTATTAGTCCGACCCATTTTGTTGTAGTATAATGCACGGTATTCACACATATAAGACACAGTAAACATCATTGTTACATGGTAAAAGGTTGAGAGTAAACGTGAAATTGCAAGATTTAACATACAAGGATGAAAGGGAAATTATGCATGGACTTCTCAGGCCAACAAAATCAAAATATAGTCAATAGTTATGCTTTTGTCTTTTTAATAAAATAAAAGTAATCAGATATGATCAATGCACATTGTGTGCTTGCGTTCTCTTATACCTTTAGTCTTAAACTTCACAAAGTTAGTTGAATGTATGTTCTCAGTCACAAGGTTGCCGAGTTTCACCGAAACTTACTATTTTTGTATTTCTTTTTAAAACGGGAAAATAAAAACGAGAAGAAAAAAATATCGAAAAAGAAAAATAAATCGAAAAAAGAAAAATCGATACGCGCGAAATGTCCATTTAAAAGCAATGCGCGCGGGCCGCTGATGAGACAAAGTATTACATTTGTTTGGCCTAATTATAAGTATCATGCGTATAGCAGAAATTGAAGTTGAATAATACAAGTCCATTGCACGCAAATGTTCATGCATCATGTGCGAGAATTAAGAGGAATACCAAACTTATCTCTGCTATTGTTATTGATAGATAATTTACAATGTTTGAAAAAGTATTGAAATGTAAACCATGTATTTTTCTGGTTTTTATAGGCCTATGTGTAAATCCCATTGTACAGACTATGACATTATTACGCAAATGCTAAGCGGTCTTATTTTAGTATTGGATTGATCTCAGATTTTCAGAATATCATTATTAATTAATGGGCTTTGCACTGAACGTGAATTTGTCATGGTCCAGTGGAGTTGACAAGTATAAAACCATAATGAAACAGAGTCCTTTTTGTATACACCCTGTATTTAAAAAAATTAAAAATTGACTTATTTTAGTTGTGGTGGTTTTTTGTGGGTTTATTGGGGGTTAGGGCCTTAGGGGTAAATAGGCCCCCTATCATGACATACAGTGGGTCGAGATGGGTTTTGTTCATATACCCCTTTTAAAGAATCTATTAAACGGTGCGCCATTTTATGCGGACCGAGGACCCGGTATTTCGAGTCAGGGGAGCGTATCTCCCCCCCCCCCCCCCCCCCCCCCCCCCTCCCCCCAATCCACCCCTTCCGCCGGTCAGTACGGCACTGGATTGTTCCCCTCCCCATTGGTAATAATGTAATCATAATTATATAATTGCAACAAAGCTAAACTTTCAGAGTAAACTCGTATAACTTAATTAGGCATCCAAAGGTGATTCTAATCAATTTCAACCAGATTAATAAACTGATTAAACATGTTTAAAAGAACGCTTCAACGAGATTAATAAACTGATTAAACATGTTTAAAAGAACACTTCACACTTGACGCGTCAAACTATTGCTACAAGCTTAAAGCACGTGACCTCCTGGTGGGTAATATATTTACTCTGCAAACAAAGAGAACAATACCGCGTTACTTCAAGTAAATTAAACTAAGTTAAAATTGACAGGTTGCCTGCTTACGCGCCAGCAAGCCTTTTGGGTTTAAAATTGAAACTGTTTCTTTATAAATGTTTTGGCATGGGGTTAAATTTTAAAGGATTTTATGAAAATTTGAAGTACTGTGACGGGTCGGAATTTACGTTGGTCTCGATCATGTCGATAGAGAGATTTACTCTAATCCGAATTTAGGACCAGACCTGCTTGTTAATATCCTTGGGGTTGTAAAACTAGTAGGTATACTTTAGCAACGGCTATTCTTTGCATGGAGAACTGTTTCACATTGCGAGCCGTAGGCCGCCTTTGATCACACCGTTCCTGGCGCCTACAAACAACATAAGTTGTCTGCTTGTTGAATACCATGACAAATGGTGACGGATAGTTTGTCCTCACAATTAGTCCGTTCTTAGTCTGAGGGTAATTGATCGCTCATAGGGGAGTGTTCCTACTGCAAATGACTTTTTTGATCTTCATGAATACAAATTTTACGAGCGTATTGAAAAAGTGTTCCACCTCGCCAAACTTCAATATAACCCACACTACTCAAATGCGGCTCAATGCACTAAAATACTTTTCCTTGTTGCATTATTATGTGCAACAATAGAGTAGCGGCTACTGGCTATCCACACAAATGTACACTATATAATTGCATTATGATTGGCCAATCGATAGGCCTCTAAAATTGGATTAAGTCTATACTGACGTGTGACTTGGGCACGTACCAAACGAATTTTAGACGCCACTACCAGACTACAACACCAGTACCACTCACTCGTCTTCAAGCGTTTGCTATGACCAATGTTACGAACCGCTTTGCGAGTTCAGTGGGGATTTTGTTAAGAGGCGGTGCGTGGTGAGACATAACCGGCTTGTTATTGGTCGAGAGCTCAGTGACAGTTAAGTGCCCTGGGGTTAAGTAGCGTATAACCATTGATTATTGACAGATTAGTTGAGCCTGTTAGTATACAAAGTCATCTTGTAACGCATGCTTGTTTATTGACGTATTCAATCCACACCAATCTAGTTAGCACACTTTTCTTATGGTACGTTAAGTGAGCGGAAGGGAAATCCTCACAATTCGTGGCTGCGAATAGACACCATCTCCATTTCCATGTTTATGTTTACTCAACACAGTTTCAACAAGTGATACTACTGATCTGGTTCTGCAGGAAAACCATTCACCAAAGCGTGTTATAATACACACTACTATTGCATTGGGACCAAATCGTCTATTTACTTTATATATTTTATTACACTGTGTGCTACTACCAGCAGGATCAGAGACGCGTGTGTTGTATACATGTGATAACTATCTCTTTCAACTTGCATGTATACTGAGTGTCAAAGTCATGTCGAAATCGACTTTGACTGTTAGTTCGAATTCCGCGTTTACGAAACCGTTGCAAATCATCACCGGCACCACCACCATGCCTGAAAGTAGCTCAATCTCAAGAACCGAATGCAAGGAGAACTTATCCTTCAGTGTGGATTCAATTGTATCGCCAAAATCAAGGCAAGAATTGGACTCTTTACCACCACGGATATCCCCGTGTATGCATACCAAAGAACCGATATGTATGTCGCCCGTATCTTCTCCAGTAGGGTATATGCCACATCATTATCACCACGCCATTCCGGCAACTCAACTCTCTCCATCCTCATCATGTTCAACGACACCAACGAGTCCACCAACATTTTCTTATACTAGTCACAGTGTTGAAGGCATCCTTGCCAAACCTACTAGTCAACATCATCACCGTGTGAGTCCGACATCTCAACATCCTCATCAGCATCCTCCTCATTCACCTCCTCCGTTACATGAGGAAGGTACGGAAACAGGTGACAAATCTCCATCATCTCCTACATCTAAGACATACACATGGAATTCATCAAGTTTTCCGTGGATGCAAGGTGCAAGATTATCGCCATCACACCAGGGTAAGAGGAATCCTTAGTATTGATTCATAGTTTGACTATACCCATCACATTGATACATAGTTTGACTATACGACCCATCACACTACCTACCTACCAAACCTTAGTATTGATACATTGTTTGACTATACCCATCACAACCATAGTATTGATACATAGTTTGAATATACACTGTTAATCCGGTTGTGTAAAAAAGACGTTACACAACCCCACTGTTTAACATATGAACCTAGCAACCAGTTGTTTAAAAAAAAATACACAATTTGTGTAAAATGTTGCACAACCTTGTGAAAGTTTACAAGAAGTTGTGTGAAAATTTACACAATTGTGTAATTTTTTAAACAATAGTTGCTAGGTTTATAGATTTAAACAGTGTTGTGTAATTTTCTTAGTATTGATACATAGTTTGACCATACCCATCACAACCTACCTACCAAACCTTAGTATTGATACATAGTTTGACTATACCCATCACAACATACATACCAAACCTTAGTATTGATACATAGTTTGACTATACCCATCACAACCTACCTATACCAAACCTTAGTATTGATACATAGTTTGACTATACCCATCACAACCTACCTACCAAACCTTAGTATTGATACATAGTTTGACTATACCCATCACAACCTACCTACCAAACCTTAGTATTGATACATAGTTTGACCATACCCATCACAACCTACCTATACCAAACCTTAGTATTGATACAGTTTGACTATACCCATCACAACCTACCTACCAAACCTTAGTATTGATACATAGTTTGACTATACCATCACAACCTACCTACCAAACCTTAGTATTGATACATAGTTTGACTATACCCATCACAACCTACCTACCAAACCTTAGTATTGATACATAGTTTGACTATACCCATCACAACCTACCTACCAAACCTTAGTATTGATACATAGTTTGACTATACCCATCACAACCTACCAAACCTTAGTATTGATACATTGTTTGACTATACCCATCACAACCTACCTACCAAACCTTAGTATTGATACATAGTTTGACTATACCCATCACATTGATACATAGTTTTACTATACCCATCACACTTCCTACCTACCTACTGATAGTTCAAATCAATGTTCATCTCACTTTGTGCACAAGTCAAGAACCATTTAACAAAACACAAATATCACATATCAATTCATGTATCTCATGTGGGACCATATCAACTATGATCAAGTCCACATGTCTATTCACATTATTTCATGAAATATCCTAAGTTTTACAATATCTTAAATTCTTATGTTACTTTACTGTTGTCAGAAAACAACCGTCCTTGTCTCTTGTCCACAACTTGACTGCAAGGTTCAAAACTCGAAACGGGAAAAAGAAAGACAAAAACAAAACCTCATTGTTGGGTGCATGACATGAAAGTTTTCTAATGAAAGCATGGCAATATATACTGATGATGATCTGCATGCGAATCCAATGTGCAGTGATCATGGCATGTACAGTATAATAATTAAATAAAGCCTACATTGTGATGTTATTGGCAGTCGTGGTTTTTTTAGATGAGATTATGATTTATAACA
Organism: Ophiura sarsii; assembly: GCA_035610835.1. Taxonomy (NCBI): domain Eukaryota; kingdom Metazoa; phylum Echinodermata; class Ophiuroidea; order Amphilepidida; family Ophiuridae; genus Ophiura; species Ophiura sarsii. Next base: position 74,138,958 of record CM069451.1, on the reverse strand, counting down.
TTTATTGCAATTAATATTAATGTTTAAACATGTTAAACGAAGTTCTCTTTTCTTTCACTTGTTCATGAAAGTGAAAATGGTTCTGTACGATTTGTGACGGATCATAGAGAGAACTACATTGTACATTTGACATTATATAAGCATTGATGTAAAAATCAAACTATAAAAACAAAAGGAAAACTACCTTATCAACATTCTAGTAATTCGTTATTCTGTTTCTGATGACGAGTTATGTAATTTCACCTAGATAAGGAAAGACATGAAAGGTCCGGCAATCGGCATCCGATTGGTATCATGTTTCAATTGGATATTTCATTCAATGATATTTTTACTTCTTTGATATACAAATAATAGCAAGTTTTAGATCAGTAAATCAGTCAATGTTAACACATCATGGCATATAATGTTTACATGCTATCGTACAAGTTTGTAGAACAAAATGGAAATTGTTACACTTGTATTAAAATGTAAAATACACCAAAGCTTTATGTGTAACTAAAGAGCCGCTTTTATACCACATTACTCGCACGACTGTTACATGCATTATTTCTCCTAATAATCATGTCAGTCTAAGCGGCGACAGCAATAGAATTGCCATTGACTCCCATCACGGATCTGCAATCAAGCATTTTATTAATGTCCCACGAGATTCGCTATCAATCGCTCTCTCTGGTTTAAGGACCGTCTGCGCTGTATCTTGAACGAACTTGAGTTAGACCTTGCTTGGTGAACTAGCTGAACTTTTACTTGATTGATGAATGTGTGGTGTGGTTGGTATTTACCAACAATCGAAAAGAGAGAGAGAGAGCGCTAGCAGTGTGCAATCAGTATCGAATTGAAGTCTATTTATTTGTTTGCAATATGCCTTGCAATGTTGTTTTATATGCCTTGCAATGTTGTTCAACTTTTGGACAGATCAGTTGTATTGCACAACCAATGTTGGCATTCCATAACTCTAGAAGTTAGGAAATGTCCTTAAATACTTCAAAATGCCCTCGAATATTTGAAACTCCTCTAAATGTTAACATTTCCTCAAATGTCACGTAAAATTCCCTAAAATTTGAAACGTGTTCTTAAAATTTAAATTTTAAAATATTCCTAGCAATGTTTGAAAGTGTCATGTTCAAAAAAGGACAGATATTTGTGGTGACAGGTTATTCATAAAAGGTGAACCGACGCCCATCTTTATGTGGTATATGAAAGTTAAATACCTAGGCCTAATGCTTAAAGAAAGTTGCAATTTCGACACGTTCGTGATGCAATACCTCCAATTCTATAAACCGAAAGCGACAATTAACATTATATGAGGAGTAAAACACGAACCACAATCTATCTGATCAGAGATTAAGTGTTTCAAAATCATCATTCACCCAATTGATTTTGTACTATGATGATGTAGCCTAGGTCGTTGACTATTTGTCCCTCCGGCCGTGGTACACACAAAAAAACTTTTACTTTAGTTTATGCCGTCTTTACTTTGATTTAGAATCATAATTCTGCTCCAATGACCACCACGTTCATCCAATATATTCTAATTTTGTAATTATAGATCTAAGCAACAATTTGTTATTATTCAAAATGTGACAAGATCCTAATGATAGCATGACCAGCACCAGGTGATGCTGCTGTAACGGTGTGAATATTCTTAAATCAGATACTTTGCCCACATCGATCACACAGGTTCCCTGCCAAAGCTAAATCCGTGTATTTCTTTAAATCATTTCAAAATTCATACCGTCAATCAAACAATTCAAATTACTATGTGTTGACAGTATTAACTAATGACATCGACGACAGCACCATTATATCACGATGCCAAATATTATTTATCAGCACCCGTCTGTCATTCTAAACGTTTGTACAAAATAATGAAGTTGCTTTTGTACCGAATCAATTAAGATAAATCATGGCAAGCCCGTATGTAGAAAATAATGTAACTTTTAAATTTATCCTTGTCATTATATTATAATCAAATCATAATTGCCTATGTCGAAAAGTGGTTAACATTTTGTAGGAAAGTCGTGTGTTTTCTGATTCTTCATTTTTCAGACGCACCCAAGTTCCTAGCAAACATAATGTATATCTATTGCCTTTCATGTGTGGTACATGTAGGCCTATGTTATCATGGTTATACCAATGATCATTGAAGTTGACTGTGTTCTACAAACTTAAATAATTTAAAATGAAACTAATTGTCTTCTTTTCTGTTTTCCCTCTTATTACTCGCAGGTACGACCGGTGATTCGCCGCGAGTATATGGTGCAGGACCCAAAGTGCAATGTACGCTCCGTAAACATAAGACTAATAGGAAACCAAGGACTCCCTTTACCACGTCACAGCTCCTAGCATTAGAAAGAAAGTTCCGTCAAAAACAATACCTATCTATCGCTGAACGAGCAGAATTTTCAGCTTCATTAAATCTTACGGAAACACAGGTAAAAATATGGTTTCAAAATCGTCGAGCTAAAGCTAAACGTCTTCAGGAGGCAGAATTAGAAAAACTGAAAATGGCAGCAAAGCCAATGTTACCCGCCGCTTTTGGCATGCCTTTTACCGCTGCGGCAGCAGCAGCGTACTACTCCGCCGGATTGAGCCCGCTACACCGAGCTCACGTTCCACCCGGTGTTTTGCAACCGTTTCACTTCGCACCATACGCCACGTATCTCCCTACCTCACAGTCGCCGACAAGTTTAGTATTTCCCTATCATCAAACTATTGCAGGGAACTTCTGACAACTAGAAACATGATCAACAATAAACTATCAAAAAGACTAAGTGGTAGCAGATAGATGTCCAGCTAGTGATGTTTCTTGACCATCATCTGAAACATACCGGTAAATGTTCATTATCCCACCATTAAAGTGTTTAACAAAACTGTTGGTGCTTGTAGTAAGATGGTGCGTGTAATAATATAAGGTCATATTACGTTAGTCATTATTATTCCTGATTTTTCTCCACTTTTTGCCATTTGACAAACAAATTTACTTTACATTTATTTATTCATTTTGTTGCGATAGTGCGTATTTTTAAATGCCGTTATCATGGTTATCGCAAATTCTGTGTCGAAAGGGTTTTTAGTCGCCTTCCATGCATGTTCGTGTTAAAGGGCTACATGTACTACTACTACTAGTTCATAACATTTTCGCTCGACCACGAGCACGATGTGTCTAATTATTACTTTTGGGACCTGTGCCTATTTAAATGCTGTCTGGTCAAAATTGTCCTAAATATTCAGTAAGTAAAATGACTGGTTAGTAATACTATGTGTCGAGTTTTCAGCCATGGGTAAAATCATAATAATAAAAACCCGAAGAAGCAATTCCAGTGTTTGCATTTCGGCGCGTTGTGCATTCAGTAATTTGGATAGCTACAATCATCAATCAAGTTTGGGGTTAACTAATACAATTAGAGTGCATTGCCATATTGTAACTTGTCCAGCATACCTAAGTAAATAACATAACTATTGAATTTGGAAGGTTATTAATTTTATGGCTCTTTCTTCCCTTTCATCCAGTGTAGTGTGTGTGTGTGTACATGTAGTTGGTTGATACTAAAACATAATCTCCTTATAATACACCTATATCATGGTGTTATGGTTATATTCTATAAAATATCAGTCAAAGCATGTAAGGTGGTCAAGATCCCATTACCACGTGTCAAAAAGAATCAAATATTTGCAGGTAAAGGGCGTATGCATTGACTCGACAGCTCACACCACCAGCCACACCCAAACACACACCGAGCGTAGATCCTATCCCTATCCCTCAATGTTCCATTATAATGAGTGCCCTATCCCTTCATCTATGTTCCATGATGTTGAGTGTACCCATTAATTATGTCCTGTTGCTGCAAGTACTTTGTGCTCTGTATTTTTATGGTTAAATATTGTAAACAGTAATAGTTGAAACAGTATTGAATAACGCTAACGTGGCTATAATAAATAAATTTGGTACCTACTGTGATATGAACGGTGATCGATACATCAAGAATGCTCTGTAAGAATGTAACAATCTTGTAGCCAATCACATCCCTTTATAGAGTCTGTCTGTGCATGGTCTTTGAGCCGCTAACGATCGATAAATTGTGTAATTTGATCCTGATTAATAAAAACCAAAGTGATTGTCTTCAAACCAACCTCATGCAACCGTACACAAATCCATTGTGATATAAATCCGTATTATTATCGATCAAACGAGCATCAAAAGGAAGATGTGCAAGCCCTTGATCCGTGCAATCAGCATTCACTATATCGGCTGTAGCGAGGCACAATGATACTAATAATTTGTTCATTAATTTGCTGTACAAATTTGTAAAATTGTGCAGCAAATGCCATTTTAATTATTTATGAAGTGAAGGATACTTACCATCGTCGGTTATCGAGGATCTGTGAACATACAGACATCATTCATGTCTTCAAGAAATGAATAAACGCTGCATGTTTCCTATAATGCAAAATAAATAATATTACCAAATGGTTACCAAAAGTAAAGTAATTTAGTTCGGGTTTATAATTACTTTTATTTTTAAACAAAGAGGTCATACATACTATGATGAGTTGGGCCAGATTACCGTTTTGTTATTAATAGCATGAACAAATGTGTTTGAAGTATATTGAAATGGTATGGTTGGCTTTGTCACGCAGGGCTATACACTATTTGGCTTCCTCTGGACAGTGACGTAACTTAACAGGCGCAGCTTTTACGCACGCGTATATATTTCCGCCTTTCAACTCTCGTGTGTATATACGCCAGCGCCGCGAGTAGGCGCGCGCATTATGTGCTGCAATTAGTAGCATACGCGGTTACGTCACTGTCTCGTAATGGCCAAATAGACTATTTACATTACATCTCTTGACGTTATACATGTTATACCACCGATTTGAACAAAACAAAGTTTATTTTGTAGCGTAAATAATTGTTTTACTGATAACAAAACACAATAATGAAAAAATTGGTTTTTTAAATTGTATATTTTTGATACAGTCTGTCGCAAGCGCAAGTGTATTACCATGATGTGTCACAGTTGTGATATATGCAGTTCCAACAGCTCCTTAGGCCTATAGGGTGTGTAACAAATGTGATTTCAACTCATCCTAAATTAACTTGGTAGGAAAAGAAAGTACACCCACCAGAAGTGGACCTCACTACGACTCGTTGTTGTTTCGATATAAATTGTAATTTATAGATACCGTGTGAGTATTTTGTTAGCTACATTTTGATACATACCCCACAGTTCCTCTGTGTCCAACCTGCGGTCCAACATGATTGTACATATTGATCATGTTGCCGTGATCGAATTTCTATAAATGCTAATGAACGAGAACTATGGGCTCCCATGACTTTCATTGACAAATAATATTCTCACACCAATTATAAATACAAGCATTATGAATTGGAAAAGTCTGAAGAGACAAATTTAAAACTTGACTATTAAATATACCCATAGAGTTCCCACACACACCTCATGCGGCTGTGGAATTCAAAACCGTACCAGCAAAATGATTGGACACCACAATGCACAAAGAACGATGACAAGATAATAATGTACATCCACATAATACACCTATCAGTTGTAAGACGCATTATATCATGATAGGCATGATTTGAACCATGTGATAGTTTTTACTATCATTATGGCTGGAAAAGAATTATGTGATATCATGATATAAAACAAATATTGAATGCCTTTTGTTTGTGCAATAGTAAAACTATATCACTCGGTTCAATTTGGATTGTTCCATCACACTCGGCTGCGCCTCGTGTAATGGAAAAATCCAAATTTGACCTTGTGATATAGTTTTTACTATCACACTCTCAGGCATTAAATATTTGTATACTATACGACCCCCGGGAGTGGTGCGTCACTTTACCGAGGTGCGTCAACTTCTCATGTACCATGACAAAAAAACGACGGACCATTGCCATCCAAATACGCACCCTCAGTCAACTATTAGCCCATTCGCACCCCATGTAAAGTGACGGACCTTTACGCACCCTCCGTCATTTTTTTGACGGACCAAAGGCTGCCACTGACGTACCCTCCGTCAAGAATTATTGGTTAACGACGCACCCACGACGCACCTCTCCCGGGGGTCGTATAGTGCGTCTTACAACTGATAGGTGTATAATGCTCCGTTGGAAAATTGATCCGACATTCGTAATTATTCAATTTGTCACTGTTTTGTTTTGAATGGCAATGTTCGGAGTGTTCATTTTTCAGTTCAATCTTCTATAGGCCTACATTAAGCTTTCTGAGGGACTTAGATTTAAAAATGTACTTTTCTGCTTTTGTGATAAAGAAAACAAACTACATTTTGGTTAAACTTGGAGATTACAAGTTTGGCCGAAACGATTACTTGAAAATCTGCTGAAAAACACTGACCATTATCAACTCAAGTCTATTTCGTTGCATAATGCCCCCATAATGCATTCTGTTCTTGATTTCCACTAAAACATCTCAACAGCCCACAAGCAAGCCTGGTCATCAATATTAACACTTTCCATGCGGCTATTGGTTTTACCATATGTAAAATTGATTTTACAGAAACTCTTCAAGGTCAATTTCAAGGATTACTGAAACAATACTAGGCATGTTTGTACTTATTTAATGCATTTCTCATGGTGATTCCAAATATGATTATGAAATTTAACAATTTTGACATTTTTGGAACATTTTGTGAAATTTTTGAGTGTCAGCTGCCTGCCTCGTGGAAAGCGTTAAGATTGTGAGATGAAAATGGTCGGTGGTTGTACAGATACAAAGTGATATACATTGTATGTGATATAAAACAAATAATTCATCCCACCAAATAGTGAACTGTTTTTTGTATGATGGTATGGCATGGCGTATGGTCACATCACATTGATGGTGAACGTTATATCTGTTCTGTAACTTATTAAATTTGTACAGTGTGAACAAAATATTATTATTATTAAATGTTTATGTAATAGTACTACGTCTATTGTTTGATAAGTACAGTTTTGTCAGTTCTCAATAAAACAGTGCTCGGCAATGATACATCTAAATGTTTGTAATTTGAATGTGATTTGTGTCAGCTGTACCTCTTTTTGACGATTTTAGGTATTTTCAGCTCAAAATTATTATATTATTCCTAATCGTGTTACCGAGTTCAGAGGGTACACCAATTATTACACTATGCAGTCGATGATCGTTAGCTCAGTCAGCTTTGTTTTGGACTTCATTTTGAGATACAAACGTCTCTAAACATGCTAAATCAATGATGTTTCCAATTGGTCTTATGAAGCCTATCGATTGCCCTTCGTTGTTATCAGAACTAATCGAAATTGTAGTCCATTTTTAACAAAGACTCCATAAGGTCATTGTGATGACATCAGCGTTGGTATATAACTACAGGGTGGTTTAAAAAAGGTTAACCCATTTCGGCAGCCATTTTTAGCTACTTACTATAGGTTTTCCCGATCAATTTCCAAATAGAAGCATTCTATTTAGTAATATCCGCATTCAACCAAGACATGCGCTCACGTCAGTTCGCAATATAAGCAATCAATGTAATGTTTTTGTCACGCTTTTAAATATTACTGCAATCAAATACGCAAGCGATCGCGGCACGTGTCATCTCGTGCATTCGAATTCATTTATATGCAAACAACTCGATTAATGCATTCGATTTAGCAATACCAAAGGATCTATTTTATGCCTTATTATTCGTATCATTATTCGTCAAACGAAAACCAAGAAGCGCAAACACAGTGATGAAAATCCCTAAAGACCTTATCAAACATAACCACAAATTAATGATATGTAATAAATATACAATTATGTATAACAAATGTATGTGAGAAAAGAGAAGAGAAAGATGAAAGATAGGCATAAATGTTTACATTGGTGTAACCAATAATGGCTACACTTAAATCAGCATAGCAAAGTATGATGGAAATGATATAAAGAACATTTTCATAGACATGCTATAACATTTATAATGCAGACAGCGGAACCATGTGGAGGGGACGTGTCTCCCTAAATTTCACGGCCCCTTTGCACCCCTCACCTAAAAAACGCCAAGTACCACATAGAACATGTTGACGGTCTCCGCCCCTCCGCAACTAAACGATGATTCCACCACCAACAATTTTTATAAGCAGGATAGGCCTAGGCCTCAAATTGACTTTCCTTGAATGTCACCCATTAACTGGTACTGGTACTGGAAAATGGGTTATATGAAAACCATGTGACATGTTCTTAACATTGTATGTGCCTATTCACACTCGGACCCCCCCCCCCCCCCCCCCCCCCCCCCCCCCCCCCCCCCTCTATCTGGATCCTACCCCTGCAAGAGTCAGCCTTATACGTCTCAATGACCATTTTACCATTTTTACAATGAATCAAAATATTCCCGAACCCTTCCTCAACTCTTGGCCTCTTTTCTGTGAAAGCCTAAGACAAATGCGGTTTGATTGAACCAGGGACTGTCGACTGTCCCTGATTGAACATATCAGTTTTTAATAGAATCTACCAAATATTAAATTGAATGCGTATAAATGAAAATGTAATTATGACCAAACCTTGTGCACGTACACATACGAGAATTTGAATGCATTGTTTATGGATGATTCAAAACGTAAATAGAATGCGTCAAAATGAAAATAAATACTTGAAAATGAAATTGGTCGATGTTAAAATGAAATAGAATTCACGTAAATGAAATTGAATGCTGTTATCATGGTTATAAGGAAATAGAAATATACGTTTAGATAATCATTCAATTTAGCGCGAATTTGAATACTGGAAGGCTAATTTGGTTGATAAAATTATCAAATTGGCCGGGAAAACCTATAATACAATTTGGCAAATCTCTTTACATTTTAACAAAAACAGAGGCTATATTAAGACTTACTTGGCCATAAATCTAGACTTAGCTCAATTCGTTTTTCATATGGAATGTTAAAGTTAACATGGGCTAAATCGGTTTGTCCATACACAGTAGACTTCTCATCTTAGTCCATTTGACCAAAAGATTCTGAACAGGATTCAAAGATATGAAAAATAGCACCCTCCGAAAACACTTTTGCCATTAACCAGCAAAAAATAGGAGTTGGTAAAGATTGCAATGGCTTAAAATCAAGTATTTTGATCAGGTATGACTTCTGCGGACAAGTCAATTTGCACATATCTTTTAACTACCATATTTCATAAACAAAAATAATCCAGATCTTAGATTTCTTGCCCAGTGATGCTCAATAACCACTGATTTAATACAACGCAAAGAAATGTATAAACATGTATTGTATTAGTAAATAGAAGAAAAATGCTGTCAGTTGTGGGTCGACCTTTTTTTTAACCACCCTGTATATAAAGATATAATCAGCCCAAAACATCATTACACGCCCGAGCAATCGCGTGTAAATTAAGTATTGCTATAAAGTCAATTTTAATGGTGTTATTGAGATAATTGATAGTTTCTCCATATTAGCCCAGAAAATAGAATTACATGCATGGTGGGGCACTGGTGTGACCAGTGTGCTATAAATTGAACACAAAAATATAAATATTTGCGCCATATCGTATAATATTTTTATAGAATTTGGTTAGAAATTGCCTTTGTAGACTAAACCGTAGCTAATTTACACAGGTCATTTGTAAATACATGTAATTGATACGATAGCCAGACCAGTAAGATGTTATGACCAACAGGCTGGTATCATTACCCCATACAAAACAAGTCAAAACATTTGCAATAATACCAAGATGTTATGATTATGCTACAACCGGCAGCTATTGTTTATGTAGAGTTTCTAGGACGTGTAATTAACAGCATGAGATACGGCAGCTATTGTTTATGTAGAGTTTCTAGTAGGCCTACATGTAACGTAGGTCACCCAAAAAACCCCATTGCAAATGAAATCCACATGTAATACAATCCTACATTGGTTAAAATAAATGTTGCCATTTCTGTCACAGGTTTTCCATTTGAGAGAAGCAATGACACTTTCTTGTACAAATTAACAATTGGCTGACAAAATGAAACACAGATAATATTGTATAAGCACTGTTCTAGTATTCATATCACAAGTTTCCATTTGAGAGAAACAATGATGCTTTCTTGTACAGATTTTTTGGTTATTTTAAGCATGATAAGGTTCTCTGAACAGGGTGTTTTCTTGAATTGAAACCACACACTGATCATGCTGATGGTAATTATAGAGTGGTAGGCCTATTATGATTTGGTCTATCAAACCATTGATAAACAGTGATCTCTCTTGCGCATCGGTTAAGATTAGAATACCCTACTCACTACTAAATTAACTTGTTGAAGACATGAAGCGGTAGGGTATGTTCCTGCTTGTCAGTACATGGATGACTAGAGTAAAACCAGCCTTAGGTTTTACTATCAACACAGTGTGTTTAGCTCTTTAACTATGATCTAAAGCGTACAAGTATTAGATTGCTGTTGCTGCTCTGTTGGAACCCCAATGAAAATTTCAAGGCGTGCCCGAAAGTAGGATAACATACGCAATTTGATAGAAATGTGTAGTATTTATCTGTTTATAGTTATCGGGTCATTGGAACTTCGAGGGTCATAACAAGTTCTACCTCCTTGAACCTGTAAAACGTCTTTGTTCGACCTCCTTAATTGATCTTTCTCTCATACAGAATTGAAGCTTCATTATATTTGAATATCACATACAGTATAATATGGCAATATGCAATTTGGGTGAAATTTGGGTCTTCCAAGGTCATGTTTTGGACTTGGAAATATTCAAATAAATGGGAGGGAGCCTGGATACCAAATTTGGACGCCTGATTTTCAAAATCCGTCCTGTTGTTTTCGATGACGGAAATAAACTTGAGACTTTCTTGGCTTAGGCCTATCCAGGATCGTACGAACCGAAAAAATACAAACAAATGGATAAGATATCTGCTTCACTCTGAAATATTTATGCATGTCACCAAGCTTTGTCTTTTGATTAATTATCGAACTTTAGCTAAATTAATAAGCTTTCGGTGTATTACAGTGTGTTTGGGCATTCTTTGGCTGCTTTGGACTCCAAAACACCTACCGAACCAAAATAAAAATTGAAGTGAAAAGGCCATCCAACCTTTTTCAAAGCCTTGTGAAAGTGCAATTCTATAAGTAGGAATTGATCAGATTTACCTAAAACGTTCTTTTTCAAAATGTGAAGCCCATTCAACATGTTTTAAGCAACTTTATCTTTAGGTTCTACTAAAATAGGGCTCGACGATTCAAATATCATAAGGGTCAAATTGTAAGTGTAGCCTATCCCCTTTTTTACTCAAACGAGGTGACCTCATGACCACCAGGGTAAAATGTTGCCACGGTGGGTTCAAAGTTCATCCAGGGGTCAACTTTCGAGTTGCTCTGATTTTGTCGCTATATAATTCGTGACAACAGACCTCATGATCGGGGAAAGAGTTTGCCCGGGCTGGGTCAAAGGTCATTCACGGGTTATATTATATCAAAATGTCAGATGACACAACTTTTGTGACAGTGTCTTTAGTTTGGACATCCTTTGGACGACAAACATTTTAAAAGCCACGTAGAGGACATCCGGGGTCGAATCTCAAGCCAAATAAGTTTTCGATTGGATTTTGATGAATTTGGTGAATTGTATTTTATAACTGATCGCCATGTTATTATTATTATTAGGCTAATGAAATATGATACCAAGTTTCCCGTTTCATATTTTTAAAAGAGTGGGTAGGTGTCATTTCATTATTCATTATTTCACTCAATTTCAATATTGCATCTGTAAGGGGTGTTAACTACTAACTACCTATTGATTCGTATATATTATACACCTTAATTAACACTTTAACACTTTGAAAAACAATTAAGGGAGGTGTCAACCCTGTTTGGCGCCAAATTTATCAAGCACTGTAACTTTTGAATTATAAATGTGATGTACATAAAAGTATACATTTTGTGTACTGAAATGAGTCAGAGAATCCATTTTTTGGTATCAAATTTTACTTTAAAAAAAGCCAAAAAAATGCGCTCCTAGATAATTGACTTTAGATGATTTTGGTGAAATTTTGGAATATTTAATCAAAAACTGATTTTGTTAGATTGTCTGAAAATTGTTGGCGCCAAAAAAGTGATTTTTGGGCAAAAATGTAAAGATCACTATTTGCTGTGAAATTTGATACCAAAAATGGATTCTACGACTAACTTTATTTAAAAAGTTGTATACTTTTATGTTTTATGTACATTACATTATTAGTTTAAAAGTTACAGTGCTTGATAAATTTCATAAAAAAAGGGTTGACACTTCCCTTAACCCTAACACTTTTGAAAGATTTTCCAACGAAATTTTTTTCAAGCAAAAAAACCCACACACAACAAGAGGTGCCACGCCCCGGTGTTTGAACCCACGACCTCTCGTTACAAGTCGAACGCTCTACCAAGTGAGCCACGGGGGAGCTATGCTGGGCGAGTGTATTCGCCCAGCTATGTAGCCCGGGGCCATTATTTCACCCAAAAACCGCAGCGCCGGGTGGAACCGACAGGCTGGGAAATGGGATTTCATGGGGTGCGGGGCTGTAAGGGTTAAGGAAGCATTTGTAGATGTGTTTAATATTGAAAATATCAACAAATCTGTCTGAAATATTGCAACGTCAATTACATCTGAAATCTGAGAAGGCCAGTAATGCAAACAATTTCATTATTAACCATATACCCATGACACCACTGCAATCGAAATCCCTTTAAATATGTCTGGTATTTTGAGCCACTAAAAGTTTTGATTTTTATTGAAGTTTGTCAGAAAATGTAATTTTTGCACAAAATAATGAAAGTTTTGGTAAAACTGAAAAGTTGGGTCGGTAGGGAAACGGGAAACTGGAACTTTCATTATATTAGCCTTTAAATACCAACTAGGCCTACCATGGATGATATGCAAATGTTGATCAACATAACAAAAATCCAGGTTGATTTTTTGAAAATGAGAGCGCTAGATATTTGGCCACACAGATCCTCGCCACATTAGAAGATATCACCCACATTCCCTCATGATTATGCAGCTACGAGCCTACGACCTATGGGATAAGAAGAAAAATAGGTCTTTGATTTGATTTTTTTTCTTAACCCCCTGAGAACTACCGGCCGATTGGTCAGAAAGATGGATACATCATTTATTTCACCAATCAGAGACATTGTTTAAATAATTGTATCCCTGATAAAGATCAGGGTTAAATAGTTTAAAAGCTGTATCGTAATTGGTTATTCAAATGAGTATATCTTGTAATTAACCAATCAGAAGCGCTGTTAGATAGACGAGTAGACCCAGGGGGGTTAAAAACTAATGCACCATTGCTTTCCAATTGAATGTCGGTTTTAAAAGTGGTTGAAATATGTGTTCTGATCACTGTGGATATAAATGTCCTGCGGGGGAAATAAGCGCCATGACGGTAATGGGGCGTGTAGGATCATTTCACGGCTCTATAATAAAACCAGTCCGCCGATAGTTTTACCCTGAGGTTTTATTGGGGATTTGGATAGCCTATAGATGCCCTCTGTGTTCCCAACCATCTGTTGTTGTACATGTAGTTTAATACTGTTAGTTTGTAAGTGAACAACTTTATTTCTCTTTTTTTAACACCCCATGTGCTGAGTTTCTTTTGGTTACTATAATAGTATGTATAACCATGATAAACACCGCTGAACAAACATTTGATTCAATTTTATATCTGTGGCCTTAACATTATTTTAGGTAGTATAATAGCATACATACTGCTCGAAAAATAATCAATTACTGATTTTACTAGTAATAGTGTGGGGTCATACTCGCTAGTCATAAGGATCGCTAGTCATAAGGGTCACTAGTCACTAAGGGTCGCTAGTCATTAACCCTAACCCTAACCCTAACCATACCCTACCCTACCCTAACCCTAACCCTAACCCTATACCCTACCCTAAACCTACCCTAACCCTACCCTAAACCTACCCTAACCCTACCCTAAACCAGGATCGCTAGTCATAAGGGTCACTAGTCACTATAAGGGTCGCTAGTCATTAACCCTAACCCTAACCCTAACCCTACCCTACCCTAACCTTACCCTACCCTAACCCTAACCCTACCCTACCCTAAACCTACCCTAACTCTACCCTAAACCTACCCTAACCCTACCCTAAACCTACCCTAACCCTACCATAAACCTACCCTAACCCTACCATAAACCTAACCCTAACCCCAGGATACTTTTATGACTAGCGCACTCGTGGTATAGGAAAATACACGTTTATGACTAGCGACCTTTATGACTAGCGGGTAGAACCCATGTGTGTACAGCGTTTCTAAAAAAACTGGGTCCCAAAAGTGGAGAGCTTATATGATAACTAGCTTCAAGGCAGGCAGCATAGCTGCTTCATATTTTAGGATATTGAAGTACATTTATAAATATTTAAAATAAAAAAGAATTGTGAGACTATATTGATGTCGAATATTTGAAATACAAAGCTTATTCGAATAGAGCGTAGTCAGAACCCGTTGTTTTACCGATTTTAGCAATAAACTACCCATGCGTTGCACTTACATGACTTATGCGTTGTGTGCAAGTTTTCCGAGCATGGAGGTTATTCTCCGAAATAACTATATGTTTGGTCAAACTAAGTTCATTAAAAAGTTATGTTTACATTGTGTTCTGTTTCTTATTTGAATATTCAACAATAATTACATCATAGCAGCAAAGAACGCTCTGTTTTAAATTTTATGTAAATAATAAACTCTCTTTTTTATTGCAATAACTATTTTCGATTATACTCGTAACCATTTTGCTTTCCAGTATTATTTTATGTCGTAATCGAAGAGTGTCACAACTTCTAAAATATTTGACATGATAATTGTACTATTTCTCTAGCCAAATGGAAATTTGACAGTATGATAAAGATATATATATATATAAAGGAGATTAAAAACACTTTCATCTGATGTTTATTTTGAAGTAATAAAATGTATATAGGCCTAAATTGCTCTTTTTGTTAAATGTGTTGCCTTTGAACATGTTGAATAACTGTATATTTAAACCTTCGTTTATAGTAAAGGTAGGCCTATTCCTAATTTGTAAGGGTTAAATTGCAGGTATTTTGGCCTAATATTCAGCATTATATAGAAATACTTGTTGCAGAATCCCAAATGTAAACAGATGGACTTTAAATGAACTAAGTTTGACCAAACATTACATTATTTTAGAGAATAAACTCCATGCAGGGGTAACTTGCACACAACGCACAGATGCAACGCATGGGTAGTTTATTGCTAAAATCGGTCAAAACGGGTTCTGACCAAGCTCTATTCAAAGCTTTGTATTTCAAATAGTTAAAAATGTGCTCAAGATCGGACGCATTGACATGTGACATCGCACTTGAAAAGGACGAAAGCAGATTGTTTTTCGGCACGATCATAAACATGCAATATACAGTCCGGGCCGATTTCCCGTTCAGGAAGCATTCCTGAACTGGAAGTATTACCCATAGTGCAATACGATATGTTTGGGTAGTCCTCTACAGGAACCCGCTTTTCATAAGGCTGAGAGAACTGTAGCATACAAATTAAACCTAGACCTATTTCAATATAGGTGAAACATTTTGTAAAATATAATGATAGATTTTATTGTCGTTCTCAGTGTTCAGTGGCTCATTTTAATCTCGATATTTTGATTTGAGGGTCTATGAAGTTGACTACAAGCTAAAATGGATATCGATTCGTTATTTTAATTTGAGACATGCTCAAACTTGGTAATATGGAAGATCATACAATTATGCAAATTTCTTTCGAAGGAAAAAAAAGTGTTACGTGTACTTTTTTTAAAAAAGAGTTTGAATATTTAATGAGGTAATTAGCCAAATTTCTTAATTACAATATATTAGGAAAATCACCACAATAATATTTATTAATTTTGACTAAACATTTTATCTTATAGTTTGACTCATTTACTGATCGTCATTGATTCAAAGATCCATCATATTTAGTTAAATAAATAAATTGGTCTTTTTGGTATTACCTCTACAAATACTTTGCAATATTTTGGTATTACCTCTACAAATACTTTGCAATATATACATTCGCAAGGGATTATGGGTAATACATAATAATATATTGTTCAGGAATGGCCAATTCCATGCCAAATGTGAAAAACAGCCAAAATTTCAAATTGGTTTTATAAGTTTTTCTTCTCTATTGTTGGTAAGGGGTATATCTCTATTTATCAAGTCTGATATGATCTCACCTCAATTTGTTCGTTTTGGTCATTACATCATCGTTTGAAAATAGGTGCGCAAAAAGGACAATGCTTTTTTAATTTGGCTTGAAAAAAGCTAGTTAAGAAAGTGTATTATTTTTGTAATATAAAGTATTGCTTTTTAAATGCTATTTGTGATTTAGTTATTCTAAATAAAGCTTCCAATGAAAGTAAAAAGCAAAAAAGTGATATCACTTGCAAAAGGCGCAATGCGAGTTATCATTTTTAAGTTCATTTTTCCATTTGATCGCGTAACGTCCGTAACATTTTTCATCTTTTTTTTCCTCTGGGAGAAAACTAATTGGCTGATTTTAATAACATCACGCATTCACTGTTAGTTTGTGATGGGTTCAATCATTGAGCAAAAAAATAAATAAATCTATAATTAGAAATACCTTAACGAGCGTTACGGACGTTACATAAATCGTTACGGACGTTACATAAATCGTTACGGACGTTACAGCTTTTACTCAAGAGCTTCTAAATGACACACCTTTGTGAGCTGTAACACTGAAAATATTAATTTGTCAAAAATGTGGTCATTTTCTTCAACAATGGTTTAGACTTGTGCACTGCTACATACATGACATAGTCAGTGTAGCCCAATTGAGGAAAAAGTACTGTTGACATTTGCAAAGTTGACAAGTCAGGAGTGTAACACTATGTAATTCTTTGATACTGTGTTGTCTTGCCACATATTATGCTATGAACTTGAAACTTCCAAAGTAGTTTCTGATAAGCATTGTTTAAAATATGTTAAACAGTTCTTTGACAGTTACATCTTTTGTGTATGACAACTTTTGCCCTCTAAAGTGACGAAAAACAAGTGTTTTTCATAAGATAAATTACATTTTTTCCATTTTCAGTGGTAGAGATATACTTGATAGTGTTCAAGTGGGTAGTGTTAATAACCTTTAATATAGATACCTAAAACACAAACAAGCTTTGTGTGAATGAAAAAAATTAGCATACTCTGTAGTAAATATGCCATAAAACATAAATAGATGTTTTCAGACTACCCCTTCCATTATTTTACAACTTTAACCAACTAAGGGACCGTTCATTATTTATGGTGGAGGGCGGTTGGGACAAATTCGAGACTCGTATGTTAAAATTACCTAACCCCCCCTACAGCTGAAACTGAAAATGAAAATTACATGACCCCCTGCTAATCAGTAGCTTTAGCTTTATACACAATCCCCCCCGCCCCCCCCCCCCCCCCCCCCCCTTCCTCGAAAAAAATCAACTTGTCACATACTTAAAAGTGAAAAAAATAGGTAGGTTGACCTGCTCGATTTTCAAAAATATGCCCATGGAGTTGACTACCTCTCTGTTGAGCCAATGTTTCCAGTAAAAAGCACAACTTTGAAAGATCTCTCAACATTTACCTAGTCAGGGTGCATGTAGGTGATGTCCCATTAATCACAATTAATCAAAAATCATAGGCATTTACGCAATTGTATTACTGTCAAGTCTTTTTAAATTGAGGATTTTGTGATTCATACTTTCCGATTCTAGCTTTAAACACCGTTCTTAGGGTAGGGAATACCCCCATTTAGTGTAGTGCACCCTGAAATTGGATTTTGTAACATTATACACCCTGTGGCTCTAATGTCTCGACCGTTGATGATTATATAGATGTTTTTCCACCATATCGTCGATTTGCTGTCCAGAAGTCGTCTGATGAAGTCGATAGGTTTTAAGAAAATATGCGCGAAGCCCCCCCCCCCCCCCCCCCCGCTCAAGAATAAAAAGTTACATACCCCCCTATTTTAACATATGAAAGTTACATGACCCCCCCCCCCCTATAGTTTAATCTCCCCCCCCCCCCTCCACCATAAATAATGAACGGTCCCTAACATCAAAGTAACACAAGAAAAACACATGGATTTTATGACAAATTTTGATATTATAAATCTTGTTTTATTATTGATTTTAATACATGTAACGTCCGTAACGCTTCAAAATGTAACGTCCGTAACACTAAAATCAACAGCGTTGGACGATACGGGAGTACTAATTTCAAACTTGCTTTTCATGTTAACATAGAATGGAGTCAGGGCTTGCTCAATATAGTTAACAGAAAAGAAAAAAACAGGGAACTGAACAGAGATTTAAGGATATGTACCATAGTCAAAAAGGCACTTCCTTTCAAGGTAACGTCCGTAACGCTCGTTTCTAATTTTTGTTGCTAATTACCTAAGAAAGCTAAAACAAAATTGCTTCATTATATTGAACATTAGAGTGTTTACTACTAGCATACTAAGAAATAAAGTGTTATCTTATCAGCAAACAAATGTGCTATTCAATTAAAAGTTGCAAGTTGCATGTATCTGTAACGCCCGTAACGGTGGAATTGGCCGAATGCTTCCTGAACGGGAAATCGGCCCGGACTGATATACATGCTTTACATCAAAAGCATGGTCGAAGTGGTGGGAACTAGGAATTCGTATGGATGGCAAAGTGTTGGTGTCCGGGATGTTCAAACAAAAAGTGAGACATCCATGGAAATGATGGAATAAACCATGGAATACTTCCATGATAGATACAATACAAGTTACACTCGTTTTAATTTAAATCTGGATTAACTGCTGGCTGATGCATCAAACGTTGAAAGGATTTAAATCTAACCCGTCTCCTATTTAAAGAAACAATGATATTCTGGAGCAATACTGTTGTGTCTTTGTGCCTCAATTTGCTCCTAATTTGAAATAGTTAACAAGTCGATTTACACAGTCTTCGTGTCGCCGCCGTATTTGATACAAATTGTCAAAATGCATGGTATTTCAATTTCACGTATGGTCTGTCTATTAAATCCGGGCTCTCCGTGTCATAGCGAATTTGCACATTGATGATACATGCAAAAAAACTGTGCGAACTGCTTAAGTATGCAAATCACTCAGCGCTTAGCTTAGCTTGTTGTATTATGCTGATTATTGCGATTTATTGAAGGGATTTGGTTGTCATTGACCATGCAATTGTAAACCCTAATTAAGTAAGTGTTTTAACCATCACAAAGCGGTGTATGAGATCTTTAATTAAAACTATTTGGAATATGCTTGGCAGCATTACTTCCGAATAATACGTTGTCTGTTGAGTTGGTATATATATAGACAGACAGTTGTGGTATCGGTAATGGTAAATATGCATAGACAGTGAGAGACGAGGGGAAGCATGGGAAAGGGGGAATGGGTGAGGGAGAGGGGTGTGGTATGGTATAACAGTGCGCACAAATATGAAACCGTTTTTTTATACGGTTGCCATGATAACCAGGAAACGGCCAATTATAATTCAAATTTGAAAAATAAATTGAACATTTGACTCCATGGTTTTGTTGCCCTATTTATTCCAATTATTCCAATATCATCACTTTATATATATGTTTCGTTTTTGAGTTACGTATAATACTAGGCGTTCTTCTATTTAGCCAAATAAAGGCCTTACGTCGCTACACCATATGAGCTACCAGATCAAAATAACACATTATTTTGAAACGTCGCGACATAAGTTTTAAGCAGTGACATTGAGAAAACTCGCTAAACGTTGGTGCCAACCAACCTATTAACCCTTAATTCAGATGTTCGCCACTCATCAAGAGTGCGATATTCCAAGCAGCAACGTTGACGTCAATATGAATGTGGGTTGCCTGATCACTATCGCTTTCATTTGAAAATATATTAGATTCTCATTTATAGGATCTAATTAATAATATGATCAATTTCGTAACCTTCTTAGTATTCGATCCCGGCTTAATCTAATATGATCAATCTCGTAACGTATTCGATCCTGGCTTTATCTAATATGATCAACTTCGTAACGTTCGATCCTGGCTTTCTATTTACTAATTTACCAGCTTTACCCACCCGTTGATCGATCCTGGCTTTCTATTTACTGATTTACCAGGTTTACCCACCCGTTCATCGATCCTGGCTTTCTATTTACTGATTTACCAGGTTAACCCACCCGTTCATCGATCCTGGCTTTCTATTTACTGATTTACCAGGTTTACCCACCCGTTCATCGATCCTGGCTTTCTATTTACTGATTTACCAGGTTTACCCACCCGTTCATCGATCCTGGCTTTCTATTTACTGATTTACCAGGTTTACCCATCCGTTCATCGATCCTGGCTTTCTATTTACTGATTTACCAGGTTTAACCCACCCGTTCATCGATCCTGGCTTTCTATTCACTGATTTACCAGGTTTAGCCATCCGTTCATCGATCCAGGCTTACTGATTTACCAGGTTTAACCCACCCGTTCATCGATCCTGGCTTTCTTTATTTACTGATTTACCAGGTTAACCCACCCGTTCATCGATCCTGGCTTTCTATTTACTGATTTACCAGGTTTACCCACCCGTTCATCGATCCTGGCTTTCTATTCACTGATTTACCAGGTTTAGCCATCCGTTCATCGATCCAGGCTTACTGATTTACCAGGTTTACCCATCCGTTCATCGATCCTGGCTTTCTATTCACTGATTTACCAGGTTTACCCACCCGTTCATCGATCCTGGCTTTCTATTTACTGATTTACCAGGTTTACCCATCCGTTCATCGATCCAGGCTTTCTATTTACTGATTTACCAGCTTTACCCACCCGTTCATCATTAAATGAGGAAATGCCAAATCGTGTGGCGGCCATTTTGTCACCCTGGGTCTGAAAATGAACATGGTTTGAACAATCGATTTAACAACATTAACAATGACTCTATTTCAATAAGTAAGGACCTAACCTTTGTGAATGATCTCGAGTAGTTTTACTCTACATCTAACTTCCATGATATAACACGACAAATTCATCATGCAAACATTTTATTTATTTTGTTTTATTTTCAGGAATAAGTTTGATCTCGAGGGCGGAACTTGAAACTTTTAATGTTAGTTTTTCCCTAGATGACAAACAATTAGTTGTCTTTGAACACATTGAACTCTAATTCTCGTATCAAAATAGTATCATGTTGATTTATTAGACTTTGAGTGTCGTATTTTATACAGACAAATGAGAGAAATGCGAATAATATTTGCATCTATTAATGCTGAAGTATGCCCAGGGGATGTGTTTAATACGCAATGAATTTTTAACATGATGTTAATTGGATCGTCGCCGCATCTTGTGTCCTTCATCTCTTAATCCACAGATTATCCACAGATTATCCACAGATTATCCACACAAACACTCAAATCAAACCGCCGTAGAATAATTAGCTCCGCTTGCACCAGTGTCAAGTCAAACTCGCATGTGTTATGCAGTCAAGTTTGTCTATCTGTACAGCTAGCTGTTTCACGACATTTGGGCAATAATTGCTGTAATCATGTTAATTGAGATACTATAATATGATATGTATTTCCCACAATGAATTTTGAAATTATACTGTAAAATGACATCGGATGGACTAAATCAGATATAGATTCATAAGAACTCAAATGAAATAAATATTTTGACAATAAAATATAGTTGGTCTCATAATGTACAAGCACGATGACATATTATATGGTACAGCATATAAATTGAGATTCATACACTCTTTTATGAGTGTCGAACCAATCAGAAAGCAAGAAACTAAAATACGCGGAGTGCATTGTTAAAAGTGTCCAGTGCACTCCGCGTGTGCGCCGTTCACTGCACGCACCGCACGCTTTACTTTTATTCGTTGTTCAATAATCGTGGGTTCGCCGATTTTCACTGGGGTGTTTAACAAGCTTGAAAACATGTTTTTATTCGTTTTTACATAGATCAAAATTATGCTTAAATTGTGATTTTTGATTTGTAGTGTCGTGTATGAATTAGGTCAATGCATGCGTATGTTTTGTTTCTCGAAAAATTAGAAAAATCAATGTACTTGCGCAAATGTTGATATGCTCACAATAGCACTCCCCCTGCGGGGTCGTGTCATTATTCACACATCAACATCAGCGCGCGTGCATTGATTTGTCTAATTTCTCTCGAAACAACACATACGCATTTATTGACCTATAACCAACGTATACAGGGAGTGTCAAGTGTCCCAGGATGAGAACAAATAATTACAAAATACATCCCATGTTTTCTTTTCATTTCATACAAATAGACTGTTGGTATGCCATTATTAGTTTAGCCCATCAAATGTCAGCCCCTTACTCGCGAGATATGATAATTTCAGTAACAAGAGTGCGAATCCAACTTTGGCCACTTGTAAACAAGAATTGCATTTTCAACTGAATAAACTCATAAACTGCATTTGAAATTCCAATGATTATTTATATGATCCATCAATGTATTGTTCAAAACTCACCTCATATTCAAATATTCTATGGTTTATCACGGATAATAATTAATATTGATGAAAATGTGTTTTCTCATCAAACTGAACTATCAACATTAGGAAGATATTTATTGATTTGATTGATTATATTCAATTACACACTGAATGACGATTGTAATAAAAGAGTTCTCTTAAAGGCCCTGTCACACCATAGCGTATGGCCTGAACGTGGCCTGAACGTATGCCGACGTATTCAAAAAATAGCTCGAAAATTGTTAGAGTCCGAGAACGTCAAAGAACGTCCAATTTCCCAACGAATTGCGTCAACATCGGTGATGGAATGGACGTATCCATAGCGTATTAAACGCATACATAGCGTATAACAAACTTATGAGAGCGTATCACAGCGTATGCGATCGGCGAGCGTATGACCAAGGTATTCGTAGCGTATGTCTGCCGTGCTCGACGTATCCTCAGCGTATCCTCGGCGTACAACGAACACGTGACTTATGCCGTTGCAGAAATTGAGTTTCGTACACGGCGGGACAAGTGTTGCCAGTTCAAGTAAACGCAGCCTACATGATAACTATTAAAATATCTAGAAGGGTAAATCCATATGTCCAACCTATAACTTAAGACGATTAACGTACCTCTAACGTATGTCAGCGTATGTCTAACGTATGTCAGCGTTTGTAAACGTATGTCTAACGTACCACGAACCTATCGGGAACTTATGCAGAACGTAAGTTAAGCACACGTTTAGTACGTCGAGAAATTTTGAACATGCTCAATAATTTTTCGCGGGCTCGACGTGTTCCAAATTTTCACAACGTATCACAGCGTGCTCTTAACGTATACGACGTATCCCAAACTTACCCCTAACTTGTATCAGCGTTCGCGTTAAGTGGTTGCCCGGTTGCCCGGGACACCCAAAATTAGCACCGGGCAACCAACATGTACTTATTTGGTTGCCCAGTGGGCAACCAATTTTTTTACAAGAAGTGAAACACTTAACACATGCATTTAAATATTTTACAGAACGGGCAACCAAAAAATCTGCCGGGCAACCATAATTTCCTGCTTGGTTGCCCGACGGGCAACCAGATTTTTTTCCTTAATTCGGACGCTGACTTGTATCAGCGTACACCAACGTACGCCAACGTACGCCAACGTATTTTTCGATATTTCGCATACGTTGTTATACGTTCAGGCGATACGCCATGGTGTGACAGGGCTACCGTACAGCTAGCGCGCATTCGGCGTTTTGGGAACCTATGGAGGGTTTGAGTATATAAATGGGTCCCTTGAGTATCTCATCCTCACTTCTTCATGGTCTGTCGTGCTGAACACATCAACCCATCATCATACGCTACGAATACGCTACGCTACGTTAAGTATACGTTAAGCATACGTTAAGCATACGCTCGCATACGCTGTGATACGCTGTCATAAGTATGTTATAAGTTAGTGATACGCTATCAATACGTTAGTCATACGCAATGTATACGTTCAATACGCTATGGATACGCTATGGATACGTGACAGGGCCTTACACGATCGCCCGGCATAAGGTGAATACGTGAGAATACGTCGAAACTCGTTGGAAATACGTCAGGCATACGTTAGACATACGGCACATATACGTTATCAACTCGTTATCACTACGTTGGCTGTGCGTTTCCCGTCAGCCTACGTGCATCAACGTATACCAACTTACGAGTAACGTACGAGTAACGTACCACTAACGTATGTCAGCGTATGTCAACGTATATTTAACGTACCACAAACTTACCGGGAACTTATGCAGAACGTATTAAGCACACGTTGAGTACGTCGAGAAATTTTGAGCATGCTCAATATTTTTTCGTGGTCCAAATTGTCACAGCGTATCACAGCGTGCTCTTAACGTAAATGACGTATCCCCAACGTACCCCTAACTTATATCAGCGTACACCAACGTACACCAACGTATTTTTCGATATTTCGCATACGTTGGCATACGTTGAGGCGATACGTTATGGTGTGACAGGGCCTTAACGTGAAAAGTGGCCAAAGCTGAATTTGACATGCCTGAGTAGATTATTTGCCATAATTTGATGAAAGATTGTTGAACATGGTTATGTCTATTTAACATCCAATCTTTATATATTGTTCATGGTCAGACAAAAGGGACACTTTCTTTTACAGCCCTGTAGGCCTATAGCAAAACGGCTACGGACTATATTTTATTCTCATTCTTATTTAGTTTATTGGTTATTTTAATATTTAATAAAATAACGCTTAAAATAACGCTTTTTGGTCGATTTATTTTTAATCAAACATCAACAACAACAACCCCCCTTTATAAATTGGCAAATCCAGAGATGTTTACTACCTCGCCTGCTTCGAACAAACCCGTTCTTAACCACACGCACCCCACCCCTGTGCGCACAACCATATTCACACACGCTGGCAACTTTATGCAGCGGGGCACGCTTGAACATCGTAAAGGCCCTGTCACACCATGGCGTATCGCCTGAACGTATGCCAACGTATGCGAAAATATCAAAAATACGTTGGTGTACGCTGATATAAGTTAGGGGTAAGTTGGGGATACGTCGTTTACGTTAAGAGCACGCTGTAATACGTTGTGAAAATTTGGAATACGTCGAGCCCGCGAAAAATGATTGAGCATGTTCAAAATTTGTCGACGTACTCAACGTGTACTTAATACGTTCTGCATAAGTTCCCTGTACGTTCGTGGTACGTTGGACATACGTTGACATACGCTGACATACGTTAGAGGTACGTTACTCGTAAGTTGGTATACGTTGATGTACGTCGGCTGAAAATATATAGCTATCTAGCATTGATATAAAACCAAAATATTGCAATTCGTTGGAAAGTTGGACGTTCTTGGACTCTGACAATTTTCGAGCTATGTTTTGTATACGTATTTCTTCTCGTGCTGTGTATTGATTGGAAATGACACTTTTAAAAATAGGAATTTTTTCTTTAAATGTTGCTAATCATGGTTTATCTTTGTTGTTAGGGGGGCAAATTTGGTATCAAATTATACCTAAAATATTCATCTAATTGCATGCCTATCTAGCCTGTTTGGTCATAAAAATATTGAATGTTACTCAAAATGACATACACAAAGTGGTATACTTTCTTTTGTTGAACCCTTCAGTTAGTCTTTGTGTTTACCAACAATCTTGCATCGAAATCGCGTTCTTTAGCACACGCACCCCCCCCCCCCCAACTCTGCGTGACACCCACAACGCATACGCCGGCAACTTTGTATAGGGCGCGCTTGAACATCTTAACGCGATGACCATACGTTCTGAAGGTATGAATTATGCCCCGCCCAAAACCAATATTGTCGTCTCATAATATATAGTGCGTATCGGCTGAAAATCAGCCAAACACCAATCAAATTGCCTATTGACATCCAAAACCAGGTATTAACCTGCCCTTTTGATCCTTGTGATGGGACAAAGATTGATAAATAACAGGTGAGAATCAAACTTCTCATTGGCTAGCCCTGTTCCAAGTGTAAATGGTGAAAGAATGGGAAGGGTTAAATAAATAACCTATTCGTTTGGATAATGTTATGAATATTAAGTGATGAATTAAAAGGATATCACCGCGTTGGTTAAATCAGCAATTAACATGCACACTGAAACAACTTTATTGCAAAACCTGCCCAACTAATGCGCTGTATATCATTTCCCGTATCAAGATAAGCTTAGCGGAGATCTCTCCGCATCGGCCATTCAAACCAAAGGAAAGACGAACATAAATCCTGCTCCTTTTCTCTCCTCTTCCGAATTCATTTCTTACAATCCACTTTCGTATCTTACAATCCACGGGATGATGTGGGATATCTGTTTGCCCGTTGTTGGTACTGATTGTCTGTACCCGTGATATCGCTAGGTCTCCGGGGAAACCTTGGAGATCGATTTGAAATTGTAATTAGACTTCTAAATGTCGCGATTACTTGTGACTTCTTACTATTCTGAATGCCTTTGTTAGTATACTAAAATAAAGCTGTTTTACTGTTTACTTCTTCTTCGATATACCCGTGAGATTTCACGCATTTAATACACATGTTTCGTTCATGAGTCTCTTTGATTTATGCCACCCTAGCTTATAATCAAGTCGTTTGATTTTAGTCTAGTTAGTACGGAAGAGATTTAGTGCCAGGCGGGTTGGGTTATGAACACACGAACTCACGAACTCGTGCCAACAATCCCGAGTTCGTGAGTTCGTGACTTGTACACTTTGAAAATAAAGAAATAGTAAAGACATTTTGCCTTCAACTCACGAACTCATGAAACTCCTATTTATTTTTAATTTAGCGAGTTGGTAAGTATTAGCAATCAAACCCAACCGCCTCTTTTCATGTAAATATCCTGAGTTCGTGAGTTCGTGAGTTGGTATGCTGCTAACACAACCGCCTGATTTTGTGGATATCGTGTGTTCGTGAGTTCGTGTGTTCATATGCTGCAAACACACCCGCCTGATTTTGGCACGAGTTCGTAACTTCGTGAGTTCGTGTGTTGTCAACACAAGCCTCAGAATTTTCAGCACGAGTTCGTGACTTCGTGACTTCGTGCGTTGCAAACACAACCGCCTGATTTTTGGCACGAGTTCGTGAGTTCGTGAGTTCGTGCGTTGCAAACACAACCGCCCGGCTTTTGGCACGAGTTCGTGAATTCGTGCGTTGCAAACACAACCGCCTGATTTTTGGCATGAGTTCGTGAGTTCGTGAGTTCGTGCGTTGCAAACACAACCGCCTGGCTTTTAGCACGAGTTCGTGACTTCGTGCGTTGCAAACACAACCGCCTGGCTTTTGGCACGAGTTCGTGACTTCGTGAGTTCGTGCGTTGCAAACACAACCGCCTGTTTTTAGCGCGAGTTCGTGACTTCGTGAATTGTAAAACATGCAGAACAAAGTTCTTCGGGTTTCCTTGATCCGGGGTTGAGGGGGTGGGGGGGGGGGGGGATATACATCCATTTATCGTCATCACCAAGCAGGCCTTTCCAAATCGGTCCCTAACACTGACATGCAGCACGCGAGTGACTCGTTAAAACATAGATCTTAGGATCTATGATTAGTCTCATCGCGTCTCAAGCACGTTGTGTGGGCAATGCCAGGCGATGTCAGTCCAACGGCATGCACGCTTGACCATTAACAGTATAAAGCATGGTAAAAGGGGGAACTGACAACATTGTGTCAAGGACGCGACCGTGACCGCACCTATATATACACCGGCATGCCCAGCCTAAAATATGCCTTCGGTGTTCAGTTGCCCTGGGATATATTTAACCAGATTATATTTTAAATAAATAATATAGAGACTCGGACAAACTGGCGAGAATTAAATAAGATTATATTTTGATGGAAGGATTTCGTGAATGAGTTTGTTGGTTTACACTAATCATGTTAATAGCATCATTTCATAGCCTGTAAATTCATGAAATTAGTAAAATCATAAATACGTATACTCTGTATCTGTTATCTGTCGGATAAAAATACGACAAACTCCACATTTGGGATCATATTAAACGTCGCAGCGCGCTCTCATCTCTGACACCTACCAAGAGAGATGAGATTTCAGCTGAGATTTTGTTTTAAGGAATGTAATTCAACAAGTGGGGTTGCCGGTAGAATTAATGTCTGAAGGGCTTCCGAAGGGTTTGTGACTTTTCTATTTTCATGAAACCCACATGGAAATGATATTTGCTGTCATTCATAGATTTAACCATACCGTATTTATACCTCTATATATTATATAGTCTATGATTTAACTCTGGATTTAACAAAGTCAAGTTGTATAGGCATTACATACAGACTCATGTTCAAATGAAACCCCTTATTAAATGCCCCCCCAAAAAAAAGGAATGCACACTTCTCATTGGCATTTCTTTGTTAAACAACTCACGAAGTCACGAACTCGTGCCAAAAGCCAGGCGGTTGTGTTTGCAACGCACGAACTCACGAAGTCACGAACTCGTGCCAAAAGCCAGGCGGTTGTGTTTGCAACGCACGAATTCACGAACTCGTGCCAAAAGCCAGGCGGTTGTGTTTGCAACGCACGAACTCACGAACTCACGAACTCGTGCCAAAAACCAGGCGGTTGTGTTAGCAACGCACGAAGTCACGAACTCGTGCTGAAAATTCTGAGGCTTGTGTTGACAACACACGAACGCACGAAGTTACGAACTCGTGCCAAAATCAGGCGGGTGTGTTTGCAGCATATGAACACACGAACTCACGAACACACGATATCCACAAAATCAGGCGGTTGTGTTAGCAGCATACCAACTCACGAACTCACGAACTCAGGATATTTACATGAAAAGAGGCGGTTGGGTTTGATTGCTAATACTAACCAACTCGCTAAATTAAAAATAAATAGGAGTTTCATGAGTTCGTGAGTTGAAGGCAAAATGTCTTTACTATTTCTTTATTTTCAAAGTGTACAAGTCACGAACTCACGAACTCGGGATTGTTGGCACGAGTTCGTGAGTTCGTGTGTTCATTAACCAAACCGCCTGGCACTAAATCTCTTCCGTAAGTTAGCGTTCCTGACGTCTGGCTTAACCTTGACGTGTGCAATCAACCAAGAAATTGTTGTTGTTTGTATAAAGCTAACTAATACTAAATGTGTGTTATTATTAATCTATTTCAACTTGAAGGAAAATAATTGATTGAAAAATAAGCAAAATGTGACAAGTTTTGTAAGCTGACCCCTTTTACCATTCGAATGGGATTTACAAAGTTAGGAAACAAAATTGTTTGGTTGTTCTAGACCGCCCGTGCGTCACTTTCGGGTGGCATATATATTTTTTTTATTCCAAAAGGTCAAAAACATGACCCTGGATGACACATATATATATATACATATGGGCGGCCATTTAGGTAAAAAAGGTGTCAAATACAAATAAAGGTTTCAAATGATGATTAAGGGCTCAAATACACGTTAAGGTGTCAAATGTTGACAAAGGAGTCAATATCTGACACCTTACCGTGTATTTGACCCCTTTATCAACATTTGAGACCTTAACGTGTATTTGAACCCTTAATCATCATTTGAGATCTTTATTTGTATTTGACACCTTTATCAACATTACCTTTATCTGTTTGACCCCTTTATTAACATTTGACACCTTTATCTGTATGACCCCTTTATTAACATGTGACACCTTTATCTGTATTTGACCACTCCTTTATGAACGTTTGAGACCTTTATTTGTATTTGAGACCTTTTTGACCCAAATGGCCGCCCATACATATAACACCCTAAACAACCCGCATAATACTCAATTACCCATCATAGCATAGGGGAATATGGGGCAACTGGACCGTGGGGCAACTGGACCGAAATGAAGGATTTTGTAATTGTATGGGCATACTGCTTTCTTTTGAACAATACGACTTTTGTTGATACTTGACATATATCTTTACCTTCTACAATCCAAAACATTTGGAACTTTAGGGTATTTACACATGTGATTTTTCTCCATATCTTTGAAGCTAACTCCTTGAGTGACTGATTGAAAATTCACAGATAGTATGGGCGATATATGAAGATGGGTTTAGATCATGTTTAATGTACTTTATATGATTGACAGATATGCAACAGTAAATATATACATGCAGTACAGTCGTCTTAAGATACTAGGTGCATATTGCATTTGATGGGTGCTATATCGTAGTGTGCTTAGGGACTTTCCGAAATATGATTAAAACCATAGGTTGTGGTTGAAATGACCGTAAAATGGCGCATATTGCTAATTTGGGACATTGGTGGTTTGGATTTCCGATCAATACTATCATTTAAAGAATGCTTCAACTTAAATCATTATCACGGGTATTCATTTGGTAGAGTTATTAGTTCATGAATTTGCAAATAACAAAGTACACCATGTCTTACTTATCTAAAGACACTCGTCTACTTGTAGGACCCGAACTCCGTAATATTTGCGAATTCAAAGATACTCACTGGCTATTGAAATCTGTGTAATGGCTAAAAACAAAAATGCAGTTTTACCTTTTTTTCTGAAATGTATTGGAGTTATTGATTATTATGACAAATGGTGGTATGTTTTAAAACATTTTGGCGTAAAATGTATTACGTCACAGGCGTGTTTTAATCACGTTTCATCTCGACAAAGTGCTACGTCATTTGTTGGGGTAAGTGGTCCGAAGGGTCGTGGGGCAACTGGACCGCCTGCAAAAACTTAATCAAAATTGTAAAATTCATTTTGAAAATGAGTTGTTAGTGTCTATAAAACATGACTCGGTATTGAAATGTGAATAGAACATGAAATAATTCACATTCTTTCAAGTTCTTCGACATTTTGGGGCATTTCGGGTCTAATACCACTATTTCTGATATTGAAGGATTACAATATGACATGAAATTGCTTTAGAATGGTTTAAAACCTCGGTATTATGAATTACATCTTTATTATATTTTGAATGGTGTCTGTAAAGGTATTTGCTATGACGAAATATCATGATTTATGTATTTTATCCACTGCTTTTTGTGTATATCAACCGTTGGGTCATCATTGTCATAATTGACTAACTTCCCCTGTAACATGAAAAGCTGGCTAAATATCAAGATGGTTTATTATAAGTACTAAATGATGATTATATGAAGTAAATAAAATCATTAAAGAAAGGGGTATATATAGACAAATGTATGGGGCGTCTGAATATCACAACCATGTAACCATTTATCTAGGTTCATACCGTTTTATCTATAATAAACGTGCAGTCGAAAATTGCGCTTGCTTTGTACACCATTAGTATTACTGCTTTTTACACGTTAACCACGAAAACTGTATAAAACATGGGTTTCATGAGACCTGTATCATTTTTACACGTTAAATAATATGGAAATGAGTTTGTAAAGAAAATACTGCTTAGTTACCGTGTTGTCAATCAATGATTTCTGTGTATTCTAACCGTTGGAACATATAGGACCAGTTGCCCCAACAATGGGGTAACTGGACCGTGCCAAGTAAAGTTTTTAGTTAGTGGTAATTGGCCTTTTGTTTGGATATTTTTTAACATTGATTATATGTCATATGTAAACAGTTACATGGGTAATATTTTCATAGCAATTCCATAAATATTTACACGAGCTTTAAGCTTTTATATCATGAAATATGCTTAACCGGTCCAGTTGCCCCATCCTCCCCTAGGTAACTTGTAACTTAAGATCCTATTACTAACTTATCTAATTTATTCTGATCAAAAATATGACTTTTGAGGTCCGTTTTTTGGAGGCGGGGCTACGGCCTTCGCCTCCTCTATGGGTAGGTATTGACATTTGGGAAAACAACATCTTACGTACGGTTTACATGCGACAATAAATTCCTTACGTTTTACGTATGTCACAATACATAAAAACAGATCCTCTCTGTAGCGCATACCTATCAACAATGAGTGTTTCCTGACCTTTTTCAATTAAAACCTGTTTAACGGGTGTTTAACCAGGGTTTGGGCTCAATTTCACAAATATTCTTGGAATTGGGCTACATTTTGTCATGAGCCGTGGTGTTTAGGTAACACTGCATTGTTGTTCAAATAACACTTCTGTGTATGCAGTCAACTCATGGACAATAGCAACCAATAATCACGTCTTTATTGACTAAATGGGGGGTTAATAGAATAGATAAAAGAATGTGCCAAAGACCAAATTCTTTATAAAATGAAACGCTTTTTATTGTTTTAGCAAATGTTAAAGGCAAGATATGAAAAGAACGAGGCATTATTGATATAGTTACTGCAAACTCGGGCGACGCGCGCGGTATTTTGTCTTCCATTTTTTTTTAACATTGTTTTATTTGTGGGGGAGTGGTAGCGATGAGGTTGTTCACATAACCGGCAGAAAAAATCGCATGGTCAAAATCGCAAATCTATCGACGGAGGGTCGTGTTTACAAAGGGGGTTATTTCAGGGGGCACGCCCCCTGGACCCCACCTGGGTACGCCACTACATATCTTTAATATGAACAGTCTTACCATTTTATATTACCAGATCATATGTGAACTACAACGTTTAATCTATGCTATTATTGTATCATGTAACAGGCAGTTCTTCTCTTGCCATGATATAATTTACTGATTTTTTCTTCTTCTTCAAATGTTAAATCATTCAAAAATGTTTGTCTCTGTTGTTTAGATTAAACATGATGAATGAAACTATATTTCTAAATTATTTCGGACATTAAGATAGTGGTTCTATAGACATGGTATGGGGTTACGTGAGTGGTCAAGTATGGCCACATGGACATGGTATGGGGTTACGTGAGGGGTCAAGTATGGCCACATGGACATGGTATGGGGTTACGTGAGGGGTCAAGTATGGCCACATGGACATGGTATGGGGTTATGTGAGGGGTCAAGTATGGCCACGTGAGTGTCAATCAAGGTCATCTGCTCCGATATTTATAATGTATATATATTGTTTTGTCTTTTGTCTTGATATTTTTGGGGTGGAGGAGAGTGGTGGGAGTCCGGTGTGGCCGAGTACAAAACTTCCCGTTATGTCACAGCACTAACGTTACTGTGTCTGCCAAGCTCGGTGTTCAAACCCCTTTTTGCCGAGCTTGCACTTGCAGTGTTTCGACACGTTCAACCATATTAAAGCTTTAAATCAACATAAATATTGAGACAAACATGAGCTCCAAATAAAAAACGTAAATGTTGATGAAAGGAAAAGTGCGCCGTCAGCGCCGAGTAGTAGCATCGACTTGGATGAGTATTACAACGCTGAGACCATGGGACTCATGTCTTTCATTGACTTTTTGTGATTTAATGCTTGACTTCCCCTTCTCTCTAAATTTAAAAGAGTGGATTTCCACTCTTTCAAGGAGTTAAACGCAGGACAACACGTTTTTGAGTGGAAAAAACTCTAAAAGGAGTGAAAGGGGATTTTATATGACAATGTTCCACTCCATTGAGAGTGAAAAATTAACTTTCACACTCATTTTACATGTTTTAGAGGACATTCCACTCTAAAACGGGTTGTCCTGCGTTTCACTCCCTTCACTCCTTTTCGAGTGAATTTCCACTCTTTCAACTCGTTTTACATTTAGAGAGTTGATATTAAAAAGAAATCCGCCCACCCGCACCTTATCTCTATACATAATTATAGGACAACCAATTGTTTTTCTTTCTTTTTTTGGCCTTAAGACATGACTGTATGTGGATGAATGCATGTTTCAATAGCAAATTCTGCATGTATCTGCAATTTATTGTGATACTGGCATGATACAATATTCACGTATTAGTGATAGATTATGTACATGAATACAGTAGATAATACAACGGAGTAAATTAGAATTATCGCACAAGTAATATAATTTTCTGAAGACACTTTGTTTCTTGAACAATTGCGCATATGAAGAGTCATTCACATTAATTTTGTGACGGAAAATATTCGCATGGTTCACGAATTGTAAGTTATGATCTGCTGAGTCTATTGCTTCTTCTGCTGTTTGTAATGAAATGTTAAAATGAAATTTGAGCTTAAATATGAATAGGCCTATTAGTCTTCTTTGTTGAACATGTTAATAAGACAATGTAAGAGTTCTTTAACAAAAAGCCCGCCATTGAACCATTCTCACTCAATTAAATCATGCTACAAACCGTCATGTCGTAACGTTGTAACTGTATAAATCTTGTTAGAATGATGAAACAAAACTTGTCACATTTTGTTTATATTTCACTCGAATACTATTTTTTTCAGAAGATGAACTACATTACCATGATTAGGCCTACATCGCTTTATACAAACATGAACAATGTCGGATGCACACATTAAGACGGTGAATACAAATTCACCTGTAGTTTGTGATAGCGCCCTTTCCCATTAATCCTGCTAAAATCAAATGACTTTTCCGAACATTTAAGTTCTCTTTATATTATATGTTTAGTGTCATTCAATTTGAGCGAAAATCTTCGACAATAATCGTTTCCCGCTAATTGGCAACTAATGTGATATATTTATTTTATCGATGACATCATCAATGTCAATGAAATCATCACACCGTAAACGTTGTCTTAGTCAATTAAAATGTTGATACTTTCCATGTTGCGGTATGATTAACATGCGATGCTTGCTGATTTGCACAAACATTCTCACGCCTACTGCTTTCGATCGGCTGACGCTGCCTGGTGCGCGATATTTGTTTCCGTAGTTAACATTTTAATAGGGCATCAAATATTCTTGACACCATGTATACTAGCTCAATTGTTAATTACGGAGTGCGGAATAAAGTTGGTAATATTACAATATAATAGTTTTTAAGTCAAAACTAAGAAGAATGTGTGTGTATCCCGGTGTGTATGGTATAGTAATAGACCTCAGTCACCTGATCATTCTGTAGCATGAAACACTATGTTGTGTATAAAACTAAATTATATGCAATATTGCTCTCCTAAATCATGGGTTTGGACACTCTTTATAGCTGACTGTGATGTTTGTGCTTATTTATATTATTATGTATTTCCGTAACCCCTTTTCAACTGTTAATTAAGGAAAAATCGCGCCCGGTGCCGCTGTTGAAGAGCATGAATAGGGTAGCACTAGACTCGTGCCTCCTCAATAACCCGAAACTATGCCCATCTCTAACCCTTGGTAGCAAAGACCCGGCTCTAGTGTTCCCTTCGGTCGCATCTTGCTACGCTCGCAGTTCGGTACCAGAGCTAGAATAGCATAGGGTTGCCTCGCGCCTCGGGTTCGGTGTTCGACTGCCGCGGTAGTGAGGAAGCGACATCCAAAAGCGAAGAATGTGCAACAATCATATGATATCACGAACACTAAGTTAGATAGAAATAATAGGCATATATGACGGGTATTAAACAAATTATAAAATATTTTAAACAGTTTCGCCGTCGTGGGTAGAAAAGAGACAATAATAAGAAAACGATCTCGCCCGGGAGTCGAACCCAGGTTAGATGTTTCATCCTTCCATAGCAGTCATTGATGTGATGAACATATTTCAAATATGTTTAAAGGTATATTATGTGATCTTTCCAGGGAACGCCCTCAACATCGAAAAAAAAAATTGAAAGCAGATTTTCTTGCAGATTTACATTTCTGATCATAAATCATGCATACATTCCAAGTTACAGGGCGATACGATTCTTAATTACTTCAAAATCATGGTTTTAGAGTGAAAATAAACTGTCGGAATCCCGACAGTTTATATTTTTCACTCTAAATTCACCCTAAAACCATGATTTTGAGGTAATTAGGAATCGTATCGCTCTGTAACTTGGAATGTATGTATGATTTATGATCAGAAATGTAAATCTACTTTCTAAAAAAAATCATGAATAGAGGGCGGTCTCTGAAAAGATCACATAATATGCCTTTAACTCAGTATCATGCAAGATTATCATGATCATAACCATGATATCAGTGTTAAACTGTATACGTATATGCCAGTTCATCAGTCCTCTCTAAACTATTAATTGTTTTCTTGGATTGTTCAGTTACAGGGGTAGTGAGAGGATCTATTATAAGATCTAGCTTTATCATGCATAGCAATATCTGAGCCGAATAGCCCGCCTAATCATGCGGATTGACGATACTCCCAGGGAGTCCCACTCCCAGCGTACGGTGGTACGTGTGCATACGTGGATTATGGGTAAACTTATCCCGAAGATTGATGCCTTGCTACGCTATAAAACGATTTACGTTTTTGGCGTCATACTGATTATTAAGAAGAGCTCGTTAAAACGCGTCATTGCCTTAATAATAAAGTATACACCATTAAATTCGGTAACAATACAGAAACACTATGGACTTAAATCATCTTGTTTACTCAAAATAAAATATAGGTCTAAATGGCTATTATATTCAACATAAAAGCTTGTATAAAGATTAGGCCTATAATTAAACTAATGAGAATTAACAAATCATCCATGCATAAACAGCAATAATATAAATCTTATTGATAAACATAACGGATAACTAACGAATAATAAGAAGGGGTAATTGTCCTTCATTAACAAACACAATGAAAATAGAGGACTTGTGTGTCGTCGGAAAGATGAAAATGGTAGTAGCGCGCGCCGTTGTCTATAAACGTCTTCTGCGTATGGGAACTTTATCAAATTCGCCATTGATTGGTTTACTGCCCAGTGTTGAAATAATTAAACGAATTATTCCACAATATCGTAAGCTTAGCCTAGATAGGTCTAAACATCTGCCGACCGGTCATTATCAGCCCAATTGATGCTCATTATATGCTATCATCCCATTATACCAATGGTTATCTATTGAATTTCAATGACTGTGAATACAGTTTGAATTAATTAAGTAATCAAAACACATCATTAGATAGCTGGTGCATTGTAAGGAAGCACAATTAACCCATCAGCCAACATGGTCAATTAGCAACTTGAAATCGACCCGGTCCGTGGAAATTAAATTTTTAAATTACATATTGGTTTCAGTTGATCGAATTAATTGAGCAGAAGGGGTGGTCTATAAAGTCTTTGATTATTCATCGCTCTCAATCAAGTAGTAGGTCTTCATAGGCCTAAGTAATAGATTTTTGCCATAATAAAAACTTCTGAGAACATAGGCTACATGTGCCGACAGTTTTGTCCGCACAATACACATTTCATTATGCAGTATTTATCTCTTCAATTCAGATTCCAACATTAAGACATCGCTAATCTGTTTTTTGAACACAAGATAACTATTCACGCTAATTAAGCTACGCAACTGCTCAGAAAATGAGTCTGCCAGTAATGTATACAGATAGTGCAGCAGACGCCGTAGCGCTTGGTAGATTTTCAATAGTATTTGGGTTCTGGTTATTTCATGCACTCCGGGTCCATTCAGGCACTGTCGCCAGACATTTTTCAGATCCAATAAATGATTAAGTGCGAAAAGTTCATCATGCAGTCAGTCAATGGTTTAAAACATGTTTATTAGTATGATGAGTCTTTAATGAGCCGTAACCCGGGCACGATGAGTAGAAGAAAATTGCCGAGATTCTTGAGTTTTATATCAAAACAACGAATTACGATGAATAATGCACCTGTTAAAATTAAGTTAATTTGACAATTATATCGTGTTAATAAATCAGTATTTATGAATAAATAAAACAATATTGATTTGATTTCTATCATTAATTCCGCTTTTAAATCAATTAATTTCAAATGACGACCGCAATCCTACCACATATCAGATGCTTCCACATACGTTACAAAGGGGGAAATAAAACACTAATGAAAATAAATTGATTAATCATTTTATTTTAATTTATTTTTTATTTAATTATTCTGCCCGAATCAAATTGTGCAAAGACTGTCTATACGGAGACATAATAGGTTCAGTATTTTTAATTATTCTGCCCGAATCTTACCATCCCATTTATACCGTGTGATACAAGGAAACAATGTTCTTGGAAGGGGAACATCCGCCCTTATTATAAATCCATCAAATTTGAGAACCATAATCATAGATGGTTTAAATTCCAGTAATAATATGGGCATAGACTATGGCAAAGCAAATTGGGTAAAGTCTTACGGGGATATTCAAGCTCCTTATACACATACACATAATTTCGTTATTAAAGTTTAGGTCAAGTATAATATGATATTTCAATTATTTTAGCTCTGAATCTATAAACTACACCTTAATTCACATAGGTGAGTCAAAATATTCAGGTCCTGTTTTCGAAAAATCAGTAAAAATACTTCTTGATTGAAAGTGTCAATTTTTAAATTGAATATAAATGTCTAAACCCTGTTTCATACTTGATGAATTTTCCTTACACAATTACAAATTAGAATCATAACATATTTAGGGAAAAGCGTGAAATCTAAAGTATTCCACGGAATCCATGGTTATTATGTAGCCAGGTTGGTGATATTGCAGTATTGTTATACAAACAATTTCTATAAGAAAATATATGAAAGTGTAATTTTACCAAATTCATTGAACGAGGCATATGAAAAGGGAGCTAACGTGGGTGGCTAATCACGTTATTTCAGTCCGAACAAAACGGTTTTCTTGAAAATCGAGGTGCAAACTAAGTAAAATATGGGGCAACTGGTCCGTGGGGCAAATGGTCCGAAATGAAGGATTTTGTAATTGTATGGGCATACTGCTTTCTTTTGAACAGTACGACTTTTGTTGAAACTTGACATATATCATTACCTTCTACAATCCAAAACATTTAGAACTTTAGGGTATTTACACATGTGATATTCTCCAGATCTTTGAAGCCACCTCCTTGAGTGACTGATTGACAATTCACAGGTAGTATGGGCGATATATGAAGATGGGTTTAGATCATGTTTAATGTACTTTATATGATTGACAGATATGCAACAGTAAATATATACATGCAGTACAGTCGTCTTAAGATGCTAGGTGCATATTGCATTTGATGGGTGCTATATTTTAGTGCGCTCAGGGACTTTCCGAAATATGATTAAAACCATAGGTTGTGGTTGAAATTACTGTAAAACATGTAAAATGGCGCATATTGCTAACTTGGGACATTGGTGCTTTGGATTTGCGATCAATATTATCATTTAAAGAATGCTTCAACTTAAATAATTATCACGGGTATTCATTTGGTAGAGTTATTAGTTTATGAATTTGCAAACAACAAAGTACACCATTTCTTATTTTATCTAAAGACACTCGTCTACTTGTAGGACCCGAACGCCGTAACATTTGCGAATTCAAAGATACTCGCTGGCTACAGAAATCTTTGTAATGGCTAAAAACAAAAATGCAGTTTTGCCTTTTTTTCTGAAATGTATTGGAGTTATTGATTATTATGACAAATGGTGGTATGTTTTAAAACATTTTGGCGTAAAATTTATTACGTCACAGGCGTGTTTGAATAATGTTTCATCTCGACAAAGTGCTAAGTCATTTGTTGGGGCAAGTGGTCCGAAGGGGTATGGGGCAACTGGTCCGCCTGCAAAAACTTAATCAAAATTGTAAAATTCATTTTGAAAACTAGTTGATAGTGTCAATAAAACATGACTCGGTATTGAAATGTGAATAGAATATGAAATAATTCATATTCTTTCTAGTTCTTAGACATTTTGGGACATTTTGGGACATTTTAGGTCTAATACCACTATTTCTGCTATTGAAGGATTACAATGTGACATGAAATTGCTTTAGAATGGTTTAAAACCTCGGTATTATGAATTACATCATATTTTGAATGGTGTCTGTAAAGGTATTTGCAATGACAAAATATCATGATTTATGTATTTTATCCACTGCTTTTTGTGTATATTAACCGTTGGGTCATCATTGTCATATTGACTAACTACCCCTGTAACATGAAAAGCTGGCTAAATATCAAGATCGTTTATTATAAGTACTAAATGATGATTATATGAGGTAAATAAAATCATTAAAGAAGGGGTTTATATAGAGAAATGTATGGGGCATCTGAATATCACAACCATGTAACCATTTAACTAGGTTCATACCGTTTTATCTAATAAAATGTGCAGTCGAAAATTTCGCTTGCTTTGTACACCATTGGTATACTGCTATTTACACGTTAACCACGAAAACTGTATAAAACATGGGTTTCATGAGACATGTATCCTTTTTACATGTTAAATAATATGGAAATGTGTTTGTAAAGAAAATACTGCCTAGTTTCCGTGTTGTCATTCACTGATTTCTGTGTATTCTAACCGTTGGAACATATAGGACCAGTTGCCCCAATGATGGGGTAACTGGTCCGTGCCAATTGTAAAGTTTTCCGTTAGTGGTAATTGGCCTTTTCTTTAGATATGTTTGAACATTGATTATATGTTGTATGTAAACAGTTACATGGGTGATATTTTCATAGCAATTCCATAAATATTTACTCGAGCTTTAATCTTTTATATCATGAAATATGCTTAACCGGACCAGTTGCCCCATCCTCCCCTACATGTGCATGACATGTATTCGGAGCTCGATGATCTGCATCGATTTTAAAAGATTTTGATACGATTAAAAGAGATTTTTATATGTTTTCTGTTAAATTATTTAACGTTGGTGACAATATAACAAATTGGATTAGAAGCATTGTCACAAAATGATTAGTACCCAGCAATGCCCAAAGTTTATTAATTCTTTTCATCGTGAAAATCAATGAGACTTGGTCCGTTATTTTCCCATCATACTTGACATACTGTACCCTTTCATTAGGATTATGAATATCTGACTTATCAACTGAAGATACATTTGTCATATTTGTGTAAGACATATAATATAGTGATTTCACCTTTTCGACAAAGTGCAAAGAAAGTGTGTTAAATGTGTTTGAAAGAAAGAACAATAATCTCTTGTCTACACTGAAAAATAAATTGGTGTCACAGCGACACCTTCTTGGAGTCAACTGTAAATGACACTTACAAAGGTGTTATTTTGACTCCAAAATTGGTGTAATCGTCAATGATATGGGTTTGCACATAATTTACGGTGACACCGTTAAGTGTCCGACGGACACCTTTCAGTGATCATTTAGTGATTTAACCATTTAGTGATTTACACCAAAACTGGTGTCAGTTTAATTGAAATAACTCCAAGGGCGTCAATAGTTGGCGGGAAAGCTCACGGTTTTTAGAGGTGTCGAAGCAGCATGACACCAATTGGTGTAATTCTGACACCAATTGGTGTAATTCTGACACCAATTGGTGTAATTCTGACACCAATTGGTGTAATTCTGACACCAACTGGTGTAATTCTGACCCCAATTGGAGTAATTCTGACACCAAATTGGTGTAATTCTGACACCAATTGGTGTAATTCTAACACCAAATTGGGCGTCTATCAACATATCAACGCATGCGTTTTCTCGTCGCCATTTTGTTTGCATGTTACGAGCCGGTAAGACAGGTAAGTACCGATCTGCTCCATTTCCAGACATTTTTGATAATAATCATGATACAATTAGCGTAATGTAAGCCTTGTTCATGTTGTTTAATATTGCGCCAACTAACTGATGAAATAAATTACAATTTCATAGTCAGAGACTAGCATTTTGTTGGACTGTGTGTCAGTGCATGGACCTACTAGTACTATGTGTGTGTTCGTCATGCATGCATACGATGATATGTGCAACATTACATATACATGTAGCCCGATTTATCTGGCTCAGTGGTCGTCTTTTTCATACGGACGTCTTACATTACGCTAATTGTATCATAATTATCTGGAAATGGAGCAGATCGGTACCAGTCTTACAAGCTCCTAAACATGTGCTATCTCAATATGACTCTTAAGAGAGTCAATATTACACCCCATTTGGGGTGTAATGACATTTTTCGAAAATGGGTCCTCAGGTAACCACCCTAGGTGTCAAAATGAATATGACACCCAAAGGTGTCATATTTTACACCCATAATGGTGTCAATTTGACACCCATAATGGTGTCAATTTGACACCTTTAGGGTGTCAAACTCAATATGACACTTAAGAGAGTCAATATTACACCCCATTTGGGGGGTGTAATGGCATTTTTCGAAAATGGGTCCTCAGGTAACCACCCTAGGTGTCAAAATGAATATGACACCCAAAGGTGTCATAGTTTACACCCATAATGGTGTCAATTTGACACCTTTAGGTGGCCAACTGAGAACCCATTTTTTGACACTTGTTTTAGCGTCAAAATGACACCAAATTATATTTCAGTGTACTAATATAATTTGTTGTTCTTCTCTATTTTAAAACTGCTATTAGTTTATGGTTGTTCAAATCATTAATAATTCTTCATTTTCGTTCAATTTGAAGGGTAAAAGCAGTTCGTCACACTTGAGTGACCCCATGCTTTGTTTCTATTTGAATAGCTAATGAAGTGGTATTGGGTGAATTAGCAGTGGCTTAAGTTTCATTTTCACATTGGGGGATGGAGCTAGTGATTATTTTTTCTCAAATTGGGATAATCATTTACCTTTTAATCACAGAATATAACTGTGATTGTACCATTGAACGCAAATTCTGGTAAGCGGTTGTCATGTTGATGTTGATGTTATAAAGAAATAATTCAAAATGGAGCTAATTCACAAATTCCCACATTTTGTTTTTTGTTTTTGGCCTAAATCCAATATTCATGATGTAAAATTCTAATAAAAGGGTACATTATGTCAAATATGACGGGAAATCTTCCAAGAAATCTGTTTTTGAAATGGAGGGGATTGTTATCCACAATTCTCTCCTCTTGGAAACAATATTTGAAAGATGGTTTTAATAGACAGCTTCAATGCAATTTAAACAAATGTGTTATTATGGACGATGAGATTGATGTGACTAATATTACAAATGAATTCTAGATGTATTTACCGTATTTTAGTTAATAGAATTTTTACCCATCCTACCGCTCAAACAAAATATAAGAACGAGTTTGATATTGATAACGATAAGTGGAACAATACGGTATTTATATGAGACCATTCAAATCCTGTTCTGAAGTATAAGGTTAATGTTAATTGCTTGATGACAAACAAAAAGTTGTGTAGGATGAGCATTATTGATAGTGATATGTGTTCCTTTTGTAATAATAATATTGAGGATATGAAGCATCTTTTGGGGATTGTAACTGTAAATCCTTTTTGGAATGATTTTTCCGACTGGTATAAACAGTATTTTAATGACGATATTGATTTAAATTATAAGCTAATTCTATTTGGCTTTGGCTCTGACCCTTTGGTAAATCTTTGTTTCATTTTAATGAAGAGAGTTATTTATACTAACAAATTTAAAAAACAGACTCCATCCTTTATTCATTTCAAATATCTTGTGCATTTAAGTGTAATACCATGTAACAAATTCCTAAAGAAATGGAAGGCACTTGAAACTTTTTGTATCCAATGAGTATTTTAAAAACATTATTATTATGTTAACTGATGAATGATGACCATAATGTATCGTATGTAGAGAATTAAAAACGACTTGAGCAATCACATTTGTTTTACAGAACTGTTTCGTGAGGGCCTGAGATAGACCCGCACTCCTCAGAAACAAATTGCAGACTGATTTATTTGTGTTATGTTTTTTGTAATTTCTGTTTGTTGTTGAGCACTATATTATAATATCCTTTTGGAGCACTAAAGATAAAAAAAATGACGGGAACAAAACAACGGACCTAATCCCATTGATTTTCATGATGAAAACATTCAATGAACTTTGGGCAATGATGGGTACTAATCTTTTTGGGATAACCTGTATATTACGAAAAGGGTATATGTCTTTTTGCACAAATTAATAGTCTAAGACAGGGTTGCAATTTATCCCCGTTATTATTTGTTGTGGCAGGCGACATAATGGCAAAATAAATAAGACAGTCAGAAAGTATTGCATACATTTACCTTTATCAGAATACGATAAAAACGAATTTAAATAACGCAACTTGCTGACGACACAATCCAATTCATTAGAGTTGAGGAAAAAATTAAAAACGTATTAAAACATTCGAACTATTTTTTAAAATGTCAGGCCTGCATATTAACAAATCAAAGAGTGACGTGATCTGGAGGTGCCTGTAGGGTTGCACACCACTAAATACATCTCCCATAGGGTTACACGTGAAATGCACACTTTTAAAATGGATATTTCTTGACGTTATAAGAAACTGGTAACTTGAAATTTGGTTTCAACTTGAAGATGAAAGCCATGACTACTAACTCAACAACTCATATATGGGGGGTAACCGGCATAATTTTGAGCTAGAGTCTTTTCAAAAAGTACGAGTTGAGTTTTCCTGGTCACACGCAATTGTTGATTAAGATTATTGCGTCAGATACCGGAAATGACCTGAACACAAATGTCTCTGTTAAAATATTAAAAAATCATCATTGCATCAATTTTTTTGGACCTGAAGAACGCTGATGTGTCTGTCAAAATTCACACTATATTAATTTCGCCATAACTTGTAGTAAATACCCTAATTTTAAACTGTAATTTACAATAGGTCTCCCGTTTCGGCATAGAAACGGGCCGGTTTTGGACTTTTGCCTCAAAGGGGGTAGGGCCAGACGTTATTTAGTGGTGTGAAACCGTAGAGAATCAATGAAAAAAGTTAAATGTAATGGTCTATCATAAAAAAATTAAAAAAAGATTCTCCACAAAATAGGTAAAGAGCATAATGATAAATGTGACTCATGTGATGAAATAGATCATATTAAACTTTTTTATTGTTGTTAAAATAAAGAGTGTATGGACTGGAGTCAACAACAAATCGCAAAAATATAATAGAGTTTATTCCTAATATAGTGGGTATGGTTTTGGATGTCAACAGGCAATTTGATTGGTTTTAGGCTGATTTCCGGCCGATACGCACTATATATGAGACCGATAA
Source organism: Ophiura sarsii (assembly GCA_035610835.1). Taxonomy (NCBI): domain Eukaryota; kingdom Metazoa; phylum Echinodermata; class Ophiuroidea; order Amphilepidida; family Ophiuridae; genus Ophiura; species Ophiura sarsii. The sequence goes on along the minus strand of CM069451.1, from coordinate 74,094,120 downwards.
TATATAGTTTGGGCGGGGCTTAATTCATACCTTAAAGCATGCTTAAAGGTAGATGACCCGATGACATTCGTAACACAGAATTATTTCAAACATACGGGGATTTTCATATCATATGAAAGCTCGTATTTTTCTCATTATCATACTGAAATTTGACGGCCTAAATCGGTATAATTACGGAGAAATCGATGAAATAACGTCGAATTACCGCGAATGGTGGTAACCACCGATATAGTTTGTGTACTACTCAATGGGTACAGTTCACAGCATCTTGTGCGTCTAAAATAAGAACCATTAGAGCTATGCAACTCAAACTTTGGAACACGACTTTTTTAAGGATGACCTTTCATGTAGAATAGAAAACTTCAAGCATGTTAAAGTGCGCATAATCATCATGATCATCGCGTAGAAGATGTTCAAGCGTGGCTCACACAAAGTTGCCGGCGTATGCGTTGATGGGCGCAGCGTTGGGGTGTGTGCGTGTGCTAAATAACACGATTATTCGAAGCAGGAAGTTGGTAAACAACTCGATGGATTCGCCAATGTTGTGCAGTACAGGTACATACCTACATATAAAAGTGATATGTGTATGACGCACACATGTATACATGTACATGTACATATTGAATATAGAATGCAGAATCAATATTGTAATGTTCTGTGTAATGTTATACGTAAACATGGAAAATAGTATTTTGATGATTTGAACATGTTGAATTAGAATTTAGAATTAAAAATGAATTTACAAATCAAATAATATACATACAATTTAATGTATAGGCCTATCCCTATACTGTTGAAAAGTGAAAATATTCAAAATTATGTGAATATAATAATTAGGCTATAATGCTAAAACATGATTATCTATTTAAATCTGTATATTATGCAAACTTGGATGGAAGTGTTCATTGGTTACTGTTACGTAATCGCTCGTTTCTCCGTTATACTGAACTGAATCACGAATTCGACTTTAATTTCGCGTTTGAAATGTTCTATTCCGACACTTATTTTGGAAGTTACGATCAACATAATATAATAATAATAAGTGTTCTTCCCCGTCATTTGACACATTTTCACTTTAAAAAATGAGTGTATGCCTAAATCTCTTTTAATCGTATCAAAATCTTTTAAAATCGATGCAGATCATCGAGCTCCGAATACATGTCATGCACATGTAGGCCTATACTTGTTAAGTTATGATATCAAAGTGATCAGAGCCAACGATATAGACCTTCCGTAATAGAAGTCATTACTCTGAGTTTCATGCCTAGCAATCGCCAGACGTGTCGCAAACCAATTCCAGAATTGGTTTGCGCGGGAATGCGCGAATACCCCAAAATATGTACACATTCAAAGTACAATGTATAGACCTTCAAGAATAGAAGCCGCGTTCATGCCCAGGCAATCGTCAAACGAGAGGACGATTGTAGGGGGTCTACCCGCTAGTCATAAAGGTCGCTAAATCATAACGTGCATTTTCCTATACCACGAGTGCACTAGTCATAAAAGTATCTTAGGGTTAGGGTTAGGTTTAGGGTAGTATTAGGGTATGTTTAGGGTTAGGGTTAGGGGTAGGGGTAGGGGTAGGGGTAGGGGTAGGGGTAGGGGTAGGGGTAGGGGTAGGGTAGGGTATGGTTAGGGTTAGGGTAGGATTAGGGTTAGGGTTAGTGTTTATGACTAGCGACCCTTATGACTAGTGACCCTTATGACAAGCGACCCTTATGACTAGCGAGTTTGACCCGATTGTAGTGTGGTTGCGTTGCAAATTCTATGGATTGCCGAATATACAATCCGTGGTGTCGCAAAACCAAATTCCAGTATGTTATACACTCCGCTGTTGTGGCATTGAGCACGACTTTATTCAAAGGATAGTCAAACCGCGAAGAAGATATTAAGGATATCCTACAATTCATTGCGGGAGCACCAGCCGCCAACTAAGGCTTTTTTCACATGATGCATTTGTGGAGCTCTTAAGTTTTAGAAATAAGAAAAAGGAACACTAGGAACTAATTTATTCATTGACGCAGACTAGAATCTAAGACTAGAGCTACAAACGACGAATGCACTATGATGCCATGATTATGTGCATGTCTATGGAAACCGAGACGAATTGGAGACCAGATTAAGGGCATTTTGCAAAAACGCAATGCATTGTGGTGGTGTCTTTAAAATCTTCTTTGATCTAATCGTGAATTATTGTCGACATGAACTCAATATGATATTCCTAATAATGTCCCTCTAGTGCCTCTTTTACTCGCGTTTGGGTCACATGATACCTCTACATGTATGTGATATTTGGAATTAGTAAATTGATATCTGGAAAATGCAGATTTGGGTAAATTGTGTTCTTCGTCATTTACAACTATATAAGAGAATCGGGCAATTCAACCAGTAATACAGTTCTCTCTCTGACACAGGTTGAATGTACAGTATGTACGAATCAGAAATATACAATTTAGATAAAGATCGGGTCATGTGTAACAAACAATAAGCTATTTAATCATGATTAAATGGGGGACAATAAATGACGGGACAGTATAAACGGTGGGGCAATGTGTTCAAGTACGCGGGTGAGTCCCCCTGAGTGCTTTTACAGGCTCTGTTAGCAGACTCGTGGCGTCACAGATAATTCGCCGGTTAACAAGGGGGACAGAGTTCACAATAATATGCACGTCAAGATGGTTTTGCGTTTCTCTAGCTGCATTGTAGACATCAAACAATTTGCCAGTCTGTAGTGTTATTCTAACTAATTAGAAACCGTTGAGGTGATTGTGTATTGTAGCCGCTATATACTTGAGGCTTTTATTTGGCTTGAATTAGACTCCTCTATATCCTATACTCTGCTTTAATTGGAAACACACAGTGACGCGAACCCTTCGGGTGATGAAAATGATATTGCGCAGCTCATATTACATAGTGAATGTAGCAATAAACCCGCTAGTTGAAAAGAGAAAAGTTTGATTGGTAGTTTAATGATCGAAAACAGTTTTTCTCCCGATACGAAAACTGGTTAATCAATCGTTGATCGATACATAATCACCATGATCATTGTTTAACATCGATGTACACTACTCGATTTGTTATTAAGACAATCAGTTTTCAATTTTGGCGGGAGTTGTCATCCGTTCAACAGGTATGTACACACACCTGTAATACGCAATCCGCCTCGCCTCGCCAACCGACAGCCCAGTCATGAAAATAACTCACCAACACCTTCGCAATACATCAAACAGCCAATTATATTCCTATTTGTCTCAGTTATTTAGACAATGATTATCCCAATAACTTACAAAAACATTGGTCACAGCGGGCCTGTAACGATGCATACACATGGCTTGAAAGTCATCTACTGACTGACTGCGACAGGAATATATGACCAGTATATCATGGATATACCATGGATAATGGGTTAGGCTTATTACACGTTCTTTCATCATATCTGATCATGTTCATTGATCTTGATATTTATACTACCATTCGCATGATTAATACATGTAGCAGAAAATGAACCAGGGTATTTTTATCTACTCACTTTGTGTGTCTGTCCGTCCGGCGTCTAGCGTTCAGCGTCCGGCGCATGGCGTCCAGTGCCTGAATCTTGTGAGCACTGTCTCTTGAAAATACTATAATGGGTATTATGAAACTTGTTTGGAAACAAGGATTTAGATTTGGACGCAAAATATGCTAAGTTCCTCATTTGCATATTTTTAGCGCATGCATTAAATTGTGAACACTATTTATAAACCTTTTGAGGCTTTCAGTTACCAAACTTTGGGGAATGTAGGATAGGGGGCTTCTCATAAAGATGATGATTCTTTTAATAAGATTAGTTGAAGGTCAATGACTGTTAAGTCATTTCTGGGCCGGCGTTCCATAATTAGGCAACCAAATTTCGAAAATTGCCAAAAATTGAAATCGTCCAAAATAAATCGATTTATGTTACATATCGATCGAAGGTATTTAATATGCAGTTTCGTGAAACTTAAATCATATTCTTCTTACTTCCCCAATGTCCCGTTACATTCAGATTAGCAGCAAGTTTACATTTTGACCCCATATGCAAAGGTCAACGACGTTTTTACGTTTTATCCGAAAACTCGTTAACCAAACATCGGAAATGGGACAAACTACATTTTCGAAATGCTTGTGCTCAGCCGAACAATTTTGGTATGCTTTTTAGCTTAATTGAATGATTTTTGGCTAATTTTCATTTGCATAATCTATTAGGCCCATTAATTAAAATGTTTAAACAAGTTGTTGGTTTTATGCCCTTTTGAATTAACATATCTCCGCAACCAAACCGAATGTCCGATTGAAATGAAATTCCAGAATCTACAAACCAAGGACTAAAACATATTTGATTTTAAAGGAAATCTCAATTAGTTTGACTCAGCCAATAGAGCCACCTTAAAATTTTCATTCTAACCACCCTTCACTGTTCACTTAAATGTACTATAGGATATTTCTTGTTATTGTAAAAACTGAATTACCCTTGCATATTTTCAAACTTTGGTACCTCCTTTAATTTGAAACACTTTCTTCTTTAATCTGTGTTTAGTATAAAGAAAATTACCTCCACAAGTTGTGGTAACTGTTGAGTCCATTTTTAAGTTGACACCACAAATAATGCACTAACTTTATTTTGACGCAAATGAATGTATGATTTGGGTGATTTCTTCATTTTCTTGACAGTCATTGACCTTAAACCCCTTTTTATTGAATTATCTCCTTGAACTGCTCATTTAAGGGGAGACTTAAGGAAGTTTTTTTGGAATTTTGTGAGTGCTGTAATTATTGAACTATGACTCAATTGTATACAAAAAAGTTCAACAAAGCTAACAAAAATAATATTGAGTAAAAAATTCCCAAATTGCTAGATTATGATGTAAAGACACTAACTGAGGGACGATTTTTTTCTTCTTCAAAACCTAATTTAATATTTTTTGAAATATTGACAAAAAAGTGAAAAAAAAGTGGGAAAAAAGTGGGGAAAAAATGAAAATATCACTTTTTTGGCCCTTTTTGGTCAAAATTTAAAAAAATATTAAATTTAGGTTTCAAACCAAAAAAATCGTCCTTAGTTAGTGTCTTTATAATTACAGCAGTCACAAAATTTAAAAAATCAATTAAAAAACTTCCTTGAGTCCCCCCTTAAAAAGGGTTGAATCAGAACCTGATGACGTAATCGATTACTCAAACTTCCCACTAATCATGCTAATGTTGGATCTAAAAGGAACGTATCACTACTGAGTAGGTATGTCAAAGTACACGCGATATTTACTAAAGAACATATAAACATGATGAATAAATTTTAACATAGTTAAGGGGGCCTAGGTTGTTCAGATATCAATTTTGTTAGTTCTTTTGACAAAAATGAGATAATAGTACAGTAGAAAACTGCTAAGACTCAGCTTTAAAATGCTATTTTGTTTGAGTTTAAAATATATAGGATTTTCGGTTGTGATGTTATGGTCAATTATACTTAAGGTTACTTAGAGTATCTTGGATTACAATGCAAATATACTGGATATGAGTTACTAGTGGTCTAATACATACACCCCAATGTTAAAACTATACTTTCATCATACATTTTGGTGGATATTATCCCATTTTATGGAATTCAACAATTTGTTCAGTTATTTTGGGACCCATTTTGGGGGGCCATTTTGGATTTTTAAGTATGTTAATTAACTAAGCAAAATTACTGGATATGAGTTACTAGTGGTAAATACATACAGGGCGAGTCAAAAAGATTTACCCGGATTGGTGATGTTTTAAAAAACAAACAAATGACACTCGAGAGTTCAGTAAAGCATATATTTAACAAGCATTTTCTCCTGCTTATTAGGAAAAAGGAATGACACAAATTGAGCATTGCTATTTATTTAGGCCAAACAAAAAAAAAGTTTGTCTCAAAGCTTGCGAAGGCTTTAAAATCGGGCGACGCGCGCTGTTTTTTGTCTTCCATTTTTTTTTTTTTTTACATTATTTTATTTGTGTGGCAATTTTTACTCTTACTATTTGCAACCGTTGACACTTTCTGATATTTGTTTTTTTCTATTTGAAATGAATATTGTGATGTAGTTGTGTAAAGAACAATTGTGCAGCGTTTTTTGAAGAACTGAGTCATGTAAAAGTTTGAGAAAAGGAAAATCTGCCGATATTTTTAATAAAAACTCGAAATAAAAATGTGTAGGGAAAAAAAAAATTGATTTGACAATTTCCTGCATTTCAGACGCGGTATTTTGGCATTTCAAAACCAATGCGCGCGCAAGCTTTGAGACGAACCTATTATTTTGATTGGCTAAAGAGGAGTTATGTCTATTTTAATAAAGGTACTCATTTTGCAAGCTGTCCACGGAATACTTGACCAAACAAATGTAAAGTATGCATTTTAGCTGCGTACATCCCTATTGACCGAGATTGGTGATGTTCTTCAAAACAATTAAATGACACTTAAAAGTTCAGTAAAGCATTTATTTACCAAACATACTCTGCTGCTTATTAGAGAAAATCAATGAAGCAAATTGATCATTCCTAAGAGAAGTTATGCCTGTTTTACTGAAAGAAGGGCAATAATTGTAGGTAAGTACACACCTAAAATGCTTACTTTACATTTGTTTTGTCAAGTATTCCGTGGACAGCTTGCAAAATGAGTACCTTTATTAAAATAGGCATAACTCCTCTTAGCAATGATCAATTTGTGTCATTCTTTTTTCCTAATAAGCAGGAGAGGATGCTTGTTAAATATATGCTTTACTAAACTCTCGCGTGTCATTTGTTTGTTTTTTAAAACATCACCAATCCGGGTAAACTTCTTTTTGACTCACCCTGTACATCCCATCATTAAAACTAAGCTCCTCACAAAAAGTATCGAGACACTTACACATGATCCCAAATAAACAGCCCGAAAGGGTATGGATTAATCAAAGCAAATAATCCAGTGCATAATTTTGTTCTGCGTTTTTTGACACATCGATTGTTGAGATCCGATGTTGCGGAGCGGAGTTATTGTCATTTCAATGGACGTAGGTGCAGTTTCAAAAGTGACAATCGTCCCTATAGAAGCAGGTTTTAAATGATCATGATGATCAGGTTTTATGCTTTACACACGCTGTTGTGGACAATGATAGTAGACACACAAAGTACTGACATGAGTACATGACTGAAGAAGATAAAGATAAAGTCATGGCAAAGTTGAAGTTGAATGAAAACAATAAATCTGTGTTGTGAAAGAAACACATTATCTTCATTTTCTGAGTGTATGTTGCATTTTAGTACACGTGTGTAAAGCATAAACCTGATCATTCAAAACGATAAATGCAAACCTGCATCTAATTGTCTATAGGGATGATTGTCACTTTTTTAACTGGACCAACGACCATTGAAATGACAATAACTCCGCTCCGCAACATCGTACCTCAACAATCGAGGTGTCAAAATACGCAGAACGAAATTATGCACTGGTTTATTTGCTTCGATTAATCCATACCCTTTCGGGCCGTTAATTATTGGATCAGTTAAGTGTCTCGATACTTTTTGTGAGGAGTTTATATTTTCATCATACATTTAGGTTGATATTATCCCAATTTGACAATTTTTGCAGCCACTTTGGGACCTATTTTGGGGCCATTTTGGCAGCCATTTTGGATTTCTAACTATGTTAACAAAGCAAAAATACTGGATATGAGTTACTAGTGGTCTAACACATCCATCCCATCGTTAAAATTATATTTTCATCATACATTTCGGTTGATATTATGCTATTTTATGGAATTTTGACCACTTTTGACCATTTGTAGCCATTAATTTGGCGGCTATGTTGGTTTTAAAGTATGTTAACAAAGCAAAAATACTAGATATGAGTTTCTAGTGGTCTAACACATACATCCCATTGTTAACACTATACTCTGATCGTTCATGTTGGTTTATATATGCCAATTTATGGAATTTTACCATTTTTGGCGGCCATCTTGGTTTGAGTTGTGTCAACAAAGCAAAAATTCTGGATATGAGTCTAATACATACATCCCACTATTAAAACTATACTTTCACCATACCATTTGATTGCTATATGTCATTTTATAAGATTTGACCAGTTTGGGCGGCCATTTTGGACGCCATCTTGAATAACCCCTTAGCATTACAAAATTATTTTTGGTAACATCCTGAATATGTTTTAGTCTTAGTTAGTTTTAGTCAAACACATACATCCCATTGTTAACAATATATATACTCTGATCATTCATGTTGGTTTATATGCCAATTTATAGAATTTTACCATTTTTGGCGGCCATCTTGGTTTTAGTTGTGTCAACAAAGCAAAAATTCTGGATATGAGTGTCTAGTGGTCTAATACATACATCCCACTATTAAAACTATACTTTCACCATACAATTTGATTGCTATATGTCATTTTATAAGATTTGACCAGTTTGGGCGGCCATTTTGGACGCCATCTTGAATAACCCCTTAGCATTGCAATTTTTTTTTAGTAACATCCTGAATATGTTTAAGGACCATTAAAGTAAATCAAATAAGTTGGTTTGAGGGAGTCCTGGGGTGCACGGTAGTAACCCTCTGTATATCCCTGGGCATAATTCTGTTGTACCCTTCACACCAACACCAACATCGGTTATTATGCGTCGTTCTTAAAAAATCACGCACTATGAATACCCCTGTGAAGGGTATAACAGAATTACTCCCGAAGCAAAAGGTTTTCGTTGATTCTGTTATAATGGTAAAATATAGAATCCCACAAGAAAATCCTTACATGAATAGGTAAATACAACCCTTGTTTCATGGCTTTATTAAACGGTTTGAATACAAATACCGATAAACAAAAGGCTTGTGTTAAATGGTTAAACTTCTCAAATATGTGCGCCAAATGAAGCAATATCGATTGGTTTACCACTGACATGTTACCATGGTTACAGCCAATAATAATAATAACATAGGCAATAATATCTGCATTTCTTGTTTCCATGAAACATAAAGGACGCACCATTAGATTTTCAGGAGGGGTAGTTAAAAAGTTGGTGTCGGGGGAATTTTTTTGTTGGCCTGCATAGAGGGGGCATTTTCCCAAAAAAACCTTCCTACCCCCCCCCCCCCCCCCCCCCCCCCCCACCCTGAAAATCTTATGGTGCGTCCCTAACCACGTCCAAAGGCAACTCGAGTACAAAATAAACAATTTGGACAGTGTACTTATTTTCTTTGCTTATGCAACCATTTTTAGGAATATCATTTGAAAGTAAAAACAACGGGTTTTTTTCCTTTCCTTCATCTGCCATCTCTAACAACAACATATCTAACATGAGTCCAGATCTATTAGCATTTGTAAATTGATGATGGACTCCTCAAAATCTATGTCAATTGCGAAAAATCAAGTAATATATTTGTATTGAGTCTATGTATTGCAATGCTCTCTTACACTCTGGACTGATGTTCGTGGCCCTCTTCATTTGTGCATCTTATATTTGTATTGAGTTTTCGTGGCCCTCTTCTTTTGTGCATCTTATCTTATATTTGTATTGAGTGTTCGTGGCCTCTTCATTCGTGCATCTTATCTTATATTTGTATTGAGTGTTCGCGGCCCTCTTCATTTGTGCATCTTATATTTGTATTGAGTGTTCGTGGCCCTCTTCATTTGTGCATCTTATCTTATATTTGTATTGAGTGTTCGTGGCCTCTTCATTCGTGCATCTTATCTTATATTTGTATTGAGTGTTCGTGGCCCTCTTCATTTGTGCATCTTATCTTATATTTGTAGTGAGTGTTCGTGGCCCTCTTCATTTGTGCATCTTATCTTATATTTGTATTGAGTGTTCGTGGCCCTCTTCATTTGTGCATCTTATCTTATATTTGTATTGAGTGTTCGCGGCCCTCTTCATTTGTGCATCTTATCTTATATTTGTATTGAGTGTTCGTGGCCCTCTTCATTTGTGCATCTTATCTTATATTTGTATTGAGTGTTCGTGGCCCTCTTTATTTGTGCATCTTATCTTATAATTATTTGTATTGAGTGTTCGTGGCCCTCTTCATTCGTGCATCTTATCTTATATTTGTATTGAGTGTTCGTGGCCCTCTTCATTTGTGCATCTTATCTTATATTTGTATTGAGTGTTCGTGGCCCTCTTCATTTGTGCATCTTATCTTAATATTTGGATTGAGTGTTCGTGGCCCTCTTCATTTGTGCATCTTATCTTATACTTGTATCGAGTGTTCGTGGCCTCTTCATTCCTGCATCTTATCTTATATTTGTATTGAGTGTTCGTGGCCCTCTTCATTCGTGCATCTTATCTTATATTTGTATTGAGTGTTCGTGGCCCTCTTCATTTGTGCATCTTATCTTATATTTGTATTGAGTGTTCGTGGCCCTCTTCATTTGTGCATCTTATCTTATATTTGTATTGAGTGTTCGTGGCCCTCTTCATTTGTGCATCTTATATTTGTATTGAGTGTTCGTGGGCCTCTTCATTTGTGCATCTTATCTTATATTTGTATTGGGTGTTCGTGGCCCTCTTCATTTGTGCATCTTATCTTATATTTGTATTGAGTGTTCGTGGCCCTCTTCATTTGTGCATCTTATCTTATATTTGTATTGAGTGTTCGTGGCCCTCTTCATTTGTGCATCTTATCTTATATTTGTATTGAGTGTTCGTGGCCTCTTCATTCGTGCATCTTATCTTATATTTGTATTGAGTGCATCTTATCTTAGAGCATCTTATCTGAACAAACTGAGCCATGATCCGTACAAACTGCTTCAAATTTGAAACATTTCATCAGTAAATTTAACTCTTCATTTTCCCCATAAAATTGAGTTGAAATATTTGAAATAGTATTGCTACAATATAATAACCAATTTAAAAGTATAACGAACTCGGCGGAAACCCCTTAGCAAGTGAAAATTCGTATTACAACATGGTAAACAACGTATTGACGAAGGATATAACTGCGTGATGATGGTAACTGTCTCCAAACCACTTGGTCGGGGAGGTAAAAGGCAAATAAAATAAACTCTGCTGGATCTTAGTTGGATACCTCTTCTTCAAAGCGCTCCGTCAAAAATAAGAGCTGTGAGACTAATGGAATATAATTATGTAAAGGGCCTGTCAGATTGAAGTATTCCTAGCAACAAACAGTGGGACAAACCGACCGCGCGCGGCGCATTAAAGTAATTCTTAATTTTCTCATCCCCGATATTTATTGCCGATATTAGTGCACAATTGGACGTCGCGTGCTGAGATGATTCGGCTCAACTTTCATAACTTTACCGCCATTTATTGGATGGTTTAGGACCGTCTAGTTATGGTTATACCTATGTCATGTATGTGTCAACCTTTTTACCGTTTTACTATTTTTACTGGAAAAACTTCACTAACTCATCCCAAACCACGTGTGCGTAGTTACTTGCTAGGCCGTTTTCATCCGAGCGTCTCAATAAGCCGGCCCCTATAGCCGTCATACGAGCTCGACCGTGAAAGTGATACCATTATTAAGCCGTAATTCTATTATATCTTTATTGGTAGTTTGGTGCGGAAATCTTTTGCTACCAGCCAAATATTTTGAGCACAAAAATGCACATGGCGAATCCCCGTAGAGTAACGTACATCGAATATGAGGCGCCGTTTGTACCTACCTCGGGGAGCTGGCGATATAACCTCGTCTTGCTCAGACAACCTTATAATAAGTTTTGATACACTTACAATTATGGCGGTTTCTTTTTATGTTCTGACTTTTACACACTGTAACGCATTTCCTTCTTGTTGACCGACCGAGTTAGAGATCAGTCGGCCCATGGTTAACCCGTCGTGTTGGGACAAATAAGAGCATACCAAACTCGGCGGTATCGGCCCGTTCAGAAAGCGAAGGCGTGTGGATTACCTAGTGTTTCGATATTGGCATATCATCGCATCATCCCGATCATGCGGCAGTATACATTGATATTTCACACACATACTCTATAGAAACATGCCGCTAATTTACGCCAATTTGGTGTTCATGTGACGAACATGATTAGCTTAGATATATACAACACAATCACCTGTGTTTATACGTATACTAATTATGACGTCATCAATATACAACGTCACAACCATAATGGAGACCTGCTCACAGTCACACGTTCAATGTTTGTTTTATCTGAATATGGTAGTATAATGTAGAGGTTATCCATGTAGCCAAGCGGAACAGACAAAAGGGGATTCGCACCGGCGTTCTCTTCTACATTTTTATTGAGTTGGTGCGATCAAACACTAAATATCATGTAACAGGTGTATCTTCTTTCTGACAATCACAGTTTGGTATTCCCGACAAGATAGTTGCTAGGATAACAGGCTCTAGTACTTCCATTGAAAACAAACATTCTATAGCATTGTCTTGTGTACCTTGATTCGGATCACATTCTTACCATACACAAGACATTCATGGAACACGATGCATTCAGATGATGCAAGTAGGCTACAGTTTGACAATTTGTTAAAAGAGCTTAGTACTTCCCAGTATGTGACACAATTTCATGCAGGCCCGTAAGAAGGGGGGGGGGGCGATGGTGGCGATCGCCCCCCCCCCCCCCCCCTTTGAAAATCTTCCCCGGAAAATTTGTACACAGATGAAAAAAATTCGCGCGCTACACGCGCATTTGTCTTCCCAAAATGCAATATTCTTTGCTACAAGCTTGTTTAGAGCCAAAATGTACCTCGATCGTGCAAAAAATAGGTGCAAATTCGAAAATTTTCGTGCGCTACGCGCGCATATTTGACTCACAAAAATCTTGTCACAAGAAAGGTAAACTATGACACCATAATGGAACAGAAAAATTAGAAAATCAGCCTGTCTCCGACGGGAAAAAAACTAGCTCCCCCCCCCCCCCCCCCCCTTTGAAAAAAGTGTCTTACGGCCCTGTCATGGAACAAAGAAATGATATGTCACTGTTAACAGTTCCGCTCATTCATCCCCTCTGTGAATACGCCTTTCATTGTGGTGTGGAAACAAATAAAAAATACAATTAACAAAATCTAAATCTGCGCATTTTTAAAATAATAAATAGACACAAAGAAAAGAAATGGAATCTGAAAATCAAAATCAATAAAAAAAAGACAAAATAGAAAAACACGTTACATTCCGAGTACTCCACATTATGATTATAAAATCATAGTGGTATATAGAGGACAATTATCTATAGAAAAGTCCATATTATAGCATGTGCGACTAGTTTTCAAGACTGTGCCATACACTTTGCCTGACGTCTGGACTGTGGTGGACGACTTCGGAAGCTTGCCGCATCATTAGACCTGTGCGACCCTTAGTAGACGCCGAGTCGGAAATCAGAACCAATGAAGTACATCTCGGCTATTTATCTTGAACTGTTATGTACCGTAGAAGTGATGTCTTCCGAATCAAAACATCGTAAATCTGTTCACCACAAAACGTTGCTTGAAACTGAACATTCCACGCGAGGGCGTTCACCCCTCAACTATGCTGGTAATATTGTCGATACCTCAAATGCAGTTCCAATCAAGTTAAAGCTATTTAAATATACATATCACGATTGACCTTTTTAATTAGCGATATTTTACATACATGATAAATTAATGTGACCTGATTAAGAAGAATATCCCGGAGGGATGTCCAATACGTTTGCACCTACGACAAATTGCACTGCACTAATAATTCTTATCTTGTTACTGGAATAGAAGCCATCGAATACCTCTTAACAATACGATCGATCTATTCACTCTTTCGATTGCTTTCTACCGAAGATACTTACTCTTGCCAATTAAAATGACCGAAATCGTCTCTTTATTATTTTTCATAACTGACGATCTTCAGCAAAAATGTCTGTTGTTGCAAGATAACTTGCTGTGTCCGGTTTTGAATTTCCAATAATAAGGTGATTTCTTTTTGTAAACATGTTTTAATGTTTGTAAAGTACTTTTTGAATGATGTACGTAACGGAATTGTTCAGCTTGACCGATCTAATACTATAGTAATACAATCCCTTCTTTGGCCGTTGTTTTAACAGTGCTGTGAGGTTAATCGTTTGAAATGAGCTGAAATTGAAAAACGTTTTCATCTAATCAGCAATGGCACTCATCATGCTCATGGCAAACATGAACTAAAGGAGATATCTTGACGATTAACCAAATGTAAAGTAGGGACTAGATTGAGATGCACTGGTGTTCTTACATGTTTGTATTTTTATCAAAACAAATATCATTCTTGAATATCAAGTCGCGTTCTTAACTATAATGATTCAATTGAAACAATTAATATTGGATTTAACTGTTGTGTAACACTCGTGAAATGGACTTGAATGGTTTAAACTGTTTTATTTTGTATACTTAACCAAGAACCTTTTAAATGAATAAAGAACGATTGTTATCGGGCTGTTTGCAAACAAGAAAGACTTGTACACTGAAGTTGCTCTTATAATGTGATTCACATGGTCATTCTTATGGGAATGCAAGCTTCATGTTTGTCTCAAGTAATAACTTTACAATGTATGTTGGTACCAAACACAACCGAGTGTCAGCTTTGCAAATCAAGTTGCTGTAGTGTATCTAATGTATACGATGATTTCCAACTATATTGTAACACTATAAACGTGGATGCCCATACCTATAGGACACCCTTTAACCAACAATGGTGATACTCACTTATACCACCAATGCGATCTCCATTTGATTCCCACTTTCATAAATGATAGCTAGCATGTTTAGTGTAATCTGGTGATAGGTTATCCATGTAACAAGGCGGAACGGACACCAACAGTTTTCAATAGAGTTGGTGCATGACGTCCAGTTCATAGCATGTTATCAAATAAATGAAACAGTGATAACTTAAAAATACTAAACACAGTTAGTATTCCCGACAATAGCATTACATGGATGATCTGTTCATTTAAACCAATTCAAACAGAAATTACTCTTTGTTATGTATATAGGATGATATATTCCACCTCTATACCCATGAATTTCATGCCATTCGAATTATAAATCATATACCTATAATACATGTAGCTCACTTAAAGGTAGATGTTCCGATTTTCAACTTGAAGTTGTCTATTCTACATGAAAGGTCATCCTTAAAAAAGTCGTGTTCCAAAGTATGAGTTGCATAGCTCTAATGGTTCTTATTTTAGACGCACAAGATGCTGTGAACTGTACCCATTGAGTAGTACACAAACTATATCGGTGGTTACCACCATTCGCGGTAATTCGACGTTATTTCATCGATTTCTCCGTAATTATACCGATTTAGGCCGTCAAATTTCAGTATGATGATGAGAAAAATACGAGCTTTCATTCATATGGTATGAAAATATCCGTATGTTTGAAATAATGCTGTGTTACGAAAATGTGATCGGGTCATCTACCTTTAACCTATCGTTACCTATCACACCATGATAACATTACATATTTATACGGACGATATTCAATCTCAAAATTAAAAATGCAGCCTACAATTGCTGTTGTGGGTACACCTTTACAAATTTACAAAGATAACGGAAGCTACTCACTCTAACAACCCGTGGATGATCCTCACTCAGACATTGCCACCAAGCATTGTGACCATAATCATGATAATGCTACATGAGGTTTATGCGCATACAAGATGACACGTCTAGCAACCCGTGGATGATCCTCACTCAGACATTGCCACCAAGCATTGTCACCATAATCATGATAATGCTACATGAGGTTTATGCGCATACACGTAGATGACACGTAGACCTAAGTAAATGCATGGATTAAAAACTAAGAAAAAGCGGAGATTAACACCCCGGGTCTGTAGTGGAATAGATAATGACGTCTGGGCGCTTTGCAGTTACCACCACCAGATGAAACAGCGGGGACCCTTATCTTCATCTCAAACTATCTTCCAGTCCTGGCACTTCTTAATCTTGTTACTTGTATCGGTCTTGTCTCGGTACTCTGCTATACATATGTAATGCCTTTTTACTTGTGTGGAAGGCTATCCTGACTTCTGATATATCCTTTATGTCTCATAAAATGCCCTTGCCTGGTAGCATGCTGCAGCTATGTTGTGGATGATTTGGCGTAATACCATTTCGTGCCTCCAGTTATATATGTATTCCTGATCTTAGTGAGTATTTGGCAACAGTTGCAAGTGTTGATCATGGTACAATTGTTATATCTACACAGGGACACGTCCTAAATCATGCTTGCCCCAAGGTAGAACTTGAGCAATGTTGGTGACCATGAGTCAACCACTTGTTCCATCTGGTACTAGTTGCGTAGCCAATCCCAACAATCTGCATTGCTTTGACGTAACGTCTTTGACTAATATAATGTTAGGGTTTTCCTGTGTTCTTTCTTGTTCATCACTCGCATCTCCCCTTTTGATGAAACCCAGTCCTTGTCTTCCAACTTGCCGTCTGCACAGCCTGCTATTAAAGAATAGATGTCTTCTCTCTCTTCCGGTTCTTTCACTCCGTTCCAGTTCTTCACTTTCGACAATGCCGCCTACATATGTTGTCTCTTGGTCAAAACTAGGTACTTGAAGATGTGATAATTGACAAGTTGCACGCACTTGCACTAGATATGTTTTCAGTGCCTTCAATATTACCTTTAGCTCTCTACTTCTTCTGTTCAAGATGGAAGGGTTTGCACATCTTGTCAGGCCTGCCTTCAGGAAACGGTTTGCTGTTGTCTGCAGGCTTTCGGCAATATGTGACAGGGAAGCAGTCAATTATAAATTCGACGAATTGCTCGACGTTACGAGTTGCTCGACGAGTTGGTCTACGAGTTGGTCTACGAGTTGGTCCACGAGTTTGCTCGACGAATTTCTCGACAGGTTGCTCGCTGAGTTTGCTCGACGAATTGCATGAAAAATTGCTCGACGAGTTATACTCGTAACGAATAAAAGAGCAAGCTCATGAAATTGATAAAGAATTATAAATAGCCGTTCCATGTACTACCTGTTACTAGCTGGTACTGGTAGTATAATAATAGCTGTCTGACATCATGGTCATGTTTGTATTATTTTTACTTCAGTTTATGCTGCCCTTATATCTGACACAAATATTATTTACAGCCGTTTCAATTTTCTGTTTATTGAACTGAATTTATTCGGTATGATTCATCCATGTCTGTCTTACCATAGGCCTAGGTCCTATATACCCCGAGATGTTTATTTATACATGTTACATGATGTTATTCACGAAATCAGCATAATGATTATCATGATTATGGGATAGCATAAGCGCGAACTACTCATGGCAGGCCATCTTGCAATGCTGCAATAAAATGCTGTAGGTTACTTGTAACATTGCTGGTGACAATAGCATGTTCTTATCAATTTAGCACTTACTTATAAACAATTACTTAGGGGAGACGTCAAAACTCGACCGCCCGTTGACCGCCGGTTACGTACGGTTCCGCCCGGTTCTTTCAGGTCAAATGTTTTACTGGTATATGAATATTCACGCATGCAACACTGAACAACTGCCGGTTGACTTAATGCTGTAACCGGACCAATTTACACTATCAATCTGTTACTTTGCGGTCATAATAGCTCTCTCTATAATCGTTCTATAAAAATAACCATTCATAGACTTTCGGTATTGATTTTAAAAAGTTAATTGAGCTATAAACAGATTGAAAAAGCCAACCCCAGCGAAAATCAATAGCTGCATTGTACTGGTTGTCAACTGAGACTTTTATTGCTCACGCGTGTGACGAGGCACTTTCAACCGGTCGTGTTCACCAGAGTGTAACTATTTGACCTCATTATGTGTGTATATTATAACAGACGACACGTTTTGTGAGAACCGGGCGGAACCGGCGGTCAACGGGCGGTCGAGTTTTGACGTGATCCCTTAGTTAGATTGATCGACATTTAAGAAAGGTACAAAGCAAAACTTAAGGGCTGAGCAGACTCAACGCTCGAACTCTTTGCGCTCTCACCCATGCGTAGTAGCTCCACCAGAAAACAATGACGCAGCCTGATTGGTCAACGGTGGTCAACGCTTACACTCAGCGTTGAAGCGTTGTGGAGTCTGCTGGGCCCTTAATTGCGCTCACGGTAAGGTAGCATGCTGCAAAACTAGTACGTATTGACCATACGTATAAGTGACATGTACGCCAGACTTATACGGTAATCACCAAACAAAGGTACAAGCAATAACTTATTGCGCTCACGGTAAGGTAGCATGCTGCAAAACTAGTACGTATTGACCATACGTATAAGTGACGACATGTACGTATGACTTTGTCAAAAGCCAGATTGGGGACCAAACTTCTCTGTGTAATAAGATCATCAAACTGCAATTCTTTGGACACATTGCTAGACGAAAAGGTAACAACCTAGAAAAGGTGATAAGTCAAGGAGCTGTCGAAGGAATTCGTAAACGTTGCAGACCAAAACTCCACTGGACTGATGCCATTAAGGAAGCAACAGGTTTATCTCTTATCTCTGCACATCGCACATGTCGCATGTCACAAAATAGACAACAATGGCGATGCATCATCAATAGGGTCACAAATAATCAGCCATGATTCATAGAACGACGACGACGAAGACTTATACGGTAATCAGCAAACAAAGTTACAATGATAACTTATTGCGCTCACGGTAAGGTAGCATGCTGCAAAACTAGTACGTATTGGCCATACGTATAAGTGACGTGTACGACTTATACGGTAATCAGCAAACAAAGTAATAGTTTACAATACCATTATACGTACAAGCAACCCTTAACCTCCTGGGCGCTACCGGCCTATCTTACAGTGGTTCTGATTGGTTTATTGCACGATATACTCATTTGAATAGCCAATTAAAATGTAGCTTGTAAACTATTTCACTCCAATCTTTATCAGGGATACAACTATTGTAAAAATGTCTCTGATTGGTGCAATAAATCATGTATCTATCTTTCTGACCAATCAGCCGGTAGTTCTCAGGGGGTTAATAAATTGAACTGAGACCAATGCAAATATTTATGTATTACTTTGGTGACTATCGTATAAGTCTTACGTACAAGTCACTTATACGTATGAACTATACGTACTAGTTTAGCAGTGTTACCTAACGTAAACCCATCATAGTATATACCAATGTGCCATCATTTTGTAAATTGAAAGTTTTCATCAGAATCAATATCGCTGGTACGGCATGAAAAATGAACCTTTTTGACTAATGGGAAACGACTAATGGGAAACATTCTTAAACTCCTAAAATGAACCGATAATATGCCCTCTACACATCCGGCGCGTGTTTGTAATGAACCATGTGGCTTTTATAAAGAATGATATAAAAGTTTTATCGTAGTATTTTCTCATATAAAACGAACTTTTAGACAGGATGATGGGCCATTTTAGTCCCAAATTAGAGGTTAATATACGCTCTTTTGATTCACTGCACTTAAACACTTGGCAGTTATGATGACGATGCCCTTTTTATAAAAAAGCAGCAAAAATCTTAGAAAACACTTAAGTACCTTGTCAATTGATGTCTTTCAGAAATTACAAAACACTTACACGGAGCATTGCTTTCAAAAAAGCCATTTTGTTGCCATTTCGCTGTCTCATCATTTATTAAGAACTATAATAGGTAATCAGCAAACGAGTCTCGTGCTCTATGGCTTCGCTCGATCAGTCCGTCAGAGACAATCTATTTCAATTGTCGTCAACGGCGCTCATTACGATGCTATACTAGAACTAAAACAGATTGATCACGGAAAGAAATACGCTGTTTTTTTCAACGGAAAGCATTATCAAAGTTGAATTACCCTAGCTAGCCGCGCTGTGATTAGGAGGAGGTTACAGCGGTGGAGTTTGGTGGGAAATAAAGACGACATTAGCGCAAACATAAGCAGCTAGTTATCCGGCGAAATTGGCAAGAAATCTTTGAGCCCCAGGCAGTTCATCAGCACTGTGGGCTTTGCTCACAGTGCTGATGACCGGATTTTTAGTTGTCTTTACCATTCACTTGATCCATTTTGAGTATAACGATAGCCCGTTAAAACAAGCTATTAGCGCGGGCGTGATTAGCTTTTTTAACCGCTCTCTATTCCATATTACGGCGTTGTGTCGATAAACCCAGCTCTGACATGAGGATGTCAACCGCGAAGATAAAACTCTCAGTCGAACTCAAATCAATCACCCATTAATCCATGTCATATATATGGGTAGTTGCATTTGTTTAATGTTATTGACTTATAGCCCAGCCCCTTAACTAAGAATGAGTGAGGATGCAATCGTTCTCAATTTGAAAGTAGGCTATCGTAAAATTATAACGGCGACAATTTATTATCATTTATGAGGAGGCTTTTATCGTATATTGTGACAAGATTAATGAAAATGAATTGTGTTGTTTAGAAAGAAACTATGATACAGTCTCGTCAAAGCTATGAAAGTTTTACCTAGTTCCCATCTCCGGCGCTAAAACATAAGAAAGAAAGAAAAAAACAAGGAAGATTGAACCAGCTTTGAAAACACGCTCTCTACCGGTACTCAATACTACGGAAAGCACTCACTCTAACCAATGCTGTCTACGGAAGACACTTACTCTAACCAATGCTGATATCCACGGTAGACACTCACTCTAACCATTGCTGTCTACGGAAGACACTCACTTTAACCAATGCTGTCTACGGAAGACACTCACTCTAACCCATGCTGTCTACTGAAGACACTCACTCTAACCAATGCTGTCTACGGAAGACACTTACTCTAACCAATGCTGCTATCCACGGTAGACACTCACTCTAACCAATGCTGTCTACGGAAGACACTCACTCTAACCAATGCAGTCTACGAAAGACACTCACTTTAACCAATGCTGTCTACTGAAGACACTTACTCTAACCAATGCTATCTACTGAAGACACTCACTCTAGTCTAACCATTGCTGTCGACGGAAGACACTCACTTTAACCAATGCTGTCTACGGAAGACACTCACTCTAACCAATGCTATCTACTGAAGACGCTCACTCTAGTCTAACCATTGCTGTCGACGGAAGACACTCACTTTAACCAATGCTGTCTACAGAAGACACTCACTCTAACCAATGCTGTCTACTGAAGACACTTACTCTAACCAATGCTGCCTACGGATAACATTCACTCTATCGAATGCTATCCACGGAGGACACTTACTCTAACCAATGCTGTCTACTGAAGACACTCACTCAACCAATGCTGCCTACGGAAGACACTTACTCTAACCAATGCTGCCTACGGATAACATTCACTCTATCGAATGCTATCCACGGAGGACACTTACTCTAACCAATGCTGTCTACTGAAGACACTCACTCAACCAATGCTGCCTACGGAAGACACTCACTCTAACCAATGCTGTCTACTGAAGACACTCAATCTAACCAATGCTGCCTACGGAAGACACTTACTCTAACCAATGCTGTCTACTGAAGACACTCACTCAACCAATGCTGCCTACGGAAGACACTCAATCTAACCAATGCTTTCTACGGAAGACACACGCTCTAACCAATGCTGTCTACGGAAGACATTTACACTAAACAAAGCTATATACGAAAGACAAACACTCTAACCAATGCTGTCTACAGAAGACACTCAATCTAACCAATGCTGTCTACGGAGGCACTCAATCTAACCAATGCCGTCAACGGAAAACATTCGCTCTATCCAAATTGCATTAAGCTGTCTACGGAAGACACTCACTCTCTAACTAACGCTGTCTACGGAAGTAATTCACTATATCCAATACCATCTACGGAAAACAATCTGTTGCTCTAACCAATGCTGACTATGGAAGACACTTTCTTCAACCAAGAGACTTTCTGTAATCAATGCTGACTTCGGAAAACACTCCTTAACCCATGCTATATCTATACAGAAGACACTTTCCCTAACTAACGATATATATGGAAGACACTCACTACATGTACAAAATGTATAACAAATGCTATCTACTAGGAAGACACTTTATAACTAAACTAATGATATACGGACGATACTTACAATAATATTTACTCCATTCAAGTCACCCAGCTGCAGGGTCTTTTCGTAACATTTTACCCAGATATGAGTAACAATTGACCCAGCTGAGTTACTCAATTTGACTCTGAAATCGGGTCATTGATTTCGACTCGGAACCGGTCAACTCCCAGCGGACCCAGCATCCGGGTCAGATTTGACCGACCCCTTCTGGGTCAAATTTGACTCGACATTATTAAGAATGTATAACAACATACAGTTCTACATCTTCTATCCAATGTCATGTATGCGAATGATACTCGCTCTAACCCGTCCTTTGAATTGAACAATATACTCGCTCTAACCCGTGCTATCTATTAATTGAAGATATATAAGTTACTCACTCTTGTCCTACAAAGATACACGTTTTACGAAATGTTACACGTTTTACGTAATGTTACACGTTTTACGTAATGTTACACGTTTTACGTAATGTTACACGTTTTACGTAATGTTACACGTTTTACGTAATGTTGCACGTTTTACGAAATGTTGCACGTTTTACGTAATGTTACACGTTTTACGTAATGTTACACGTTTTACGTAATGTTACACGTTTTACGTAATGTTACACGTTTTACGAAATGTTACACGTTTTACGCAATGTTACACGTTTTACGAAATGTTACACGTTTTACGTAATGTTACACGTTTTACGTAATGTTACACGTTTTACGTATTGTTACACGTTTTACGTATTGTTACACGTTTTACGTAATGTTACACGTTTTACGTAATGTTATACGTTTAACGAAATGTTACACGTTTTACGAAATGTTACACGTTTTACGTAATGTGACACGTTTTACGTAATGTTATACGTTTTACGAAATGTTACACGTTTTACGAAATGTCATGAATGTTATACGTTTTACGAAATGTTACACGTTTAAAATCTAAATCAGTGTATTTGTTTTAACAATCTAAAATCACGGATTACTACGGTAGTGTGTTGCTGACATTATACCAAAGATGTATGTAAACCACGTTATGTGAAAGACTGGTTGTTTTTCAAAATTAAATCGTGAAAAGGCAGGGACTACTGCCGGTTAAATATAGTCACGGGCAAGATACTACGAGGGGGTATCAAAAAGTTCTTGAAATCACCAAGAAGTGAAGGAGCCAGAAACATTTTTTTTATATGTGACCCTTCAGACATCATTAAAAAGTCACTGTGCAAAGGCACACATTTCTCCCGCTTTTTATTACCTGTCCCCAGACCACCATTGTAGAGATCCTCAGATTGACCGCCATTGATTAACTCAGATTGCCTCAGAAGGCGTTATTCACCAAAACAGCAATAAATAGTTTAAAGTTTTGACAGAAAGGGGTCAAAGGTCATTACACTGAACCAGCTTGGTGACAATAATCTTATGGGTAACATGGGGTGTACACAGATTGACCTCTAATGACCCCTACATGACCTTTGACCCCTTTCTGTCAACACTTTAAACCACTTATTGCTGTTTTAGGAATAACGCAATCTGAGGATCAATCAATGGCGGTCAATCTGAGGATCTCTATAATACAATGGCGGTCTGTGGACAGGTAATAAAAAGTGGGAGAAATGTGTGACTTTGCACAGTGAATTTTTAAAGATGTCTGAAGGGTCACATATCATCAAAAAGTTTCTGGCTCCTTCACTTCTTGGTGATTTCAAGAACTTTTTGATAACCCCTCGTATACAGGGTGAGTCAAAATATTCACAGCAAGAACACATTGCTAGCTGCAACATAAAACACATTGCTAGCTACAACATACATTTTATTTCATTCATAAATTTGTTATTTCCAAACGGGAGATATGTGTTTTTTCCAAATTCTATGTAAAGTTAAATCTGGTCGAACTTCCACGTTATCCACTATGAAAGTATGAGTTTTTGCTGAATGGGGCGCGTGTTGAACATTGAAAGAAGGGCTGGCTGGACTGGACATATTGAATCCAGTTCCAGACCATCCCACACATGACACATGTCACAAATATCCTCCCATTTATAGGGATTTTTGCAATCAAAAAGTTATTCAAATGTTATGTTACTTCATTTGATACGAGAAAAAGACAATCTTCGTTTTTGTAAAGCATGTATAAAAGAGAACCTGTATTAATTTTACACATAACTCATCATTCACACTGCCTGACTGTTGTGAATTCGTGTTATGTGCAATGCTGTGTTACATTGTAGGCCTATATATATATTTAAATCGTTTTCGAGCAATAAAGACATATGTGATCTTTTCCAGAGAGCGCCCTCTATTCATGATTCTTTTTAGAAAGTAGATTTTCTTGCAGATTTACATTTCTGATCATAAATCGTACATACACTCCAAGTTACAGAGCAGTACGATTCCTAATTACCTCAAAATCATGGTTTTAGAGTGAATTTAGAGTGAAAATATAAACTGTCAGTTTATTTTCACTCTAAAACCATGATTTTGAAGTAATTAAGAATCGTGTCGCCCTGTAACTTGGAATGTATGTACGATTTATGATCAGAAATGTAAATCTGCAAGAAAATCTGCTTTCATTTTTTTTTTCGATGTTGATGGCGTTTCCTGGAAAGATCACATAATATACCTTTAAGAGACGTAACGAGCATTAGGCCTATTGAGATAAATGTTAACAACACATGTTGACTTGTATGTATAACGAACTAGTTTTGATAGATGAACAGATCTTATCTCTTTTTAAACAATTCTTGCATTAAATAACTTAAACAGTGCATACATAAATAATTGTTATGAATATGTTTGTGCAATATACCGTACATTATAACATTTGCATGAAATATCGTTTTACTTATCAGAGATTCAACAACAAATATGTAAATTAGGTCTATTTATCAAATGTTGTTTTATATATAAAATGTCAACAGGTATTAAGTTTGTGTTGTGTGAATAACTAAACTGCTCACAAAAAGTATCGAAACACTTAGAAATGATCCAATATATAACGGCTCGAAAGGGTATGCATTAATCGAAGCAAATAACCAAGTGTATAATTTTGTTCTGCGTATTGTGACACCTCGATCGTTGAGATACGATGTTGCGGAGCGGAGTTATTGTCATTTCAATGATCGTTGGTCCAGTTTCAAAAGTGACACTCATCCCTATTGAAAAGCACGAATCTGATCGTTCTAAACAGTAATGCAAACCTCTTTCTATAGGATGATTGTCACTTTTGAAACTGGACCCACGACCATTGAAATTACAATAACTCCGCTCCGCAACATCGTATCTCATCGATCGAGGTGTCAAAATACGCAGAACAAAAGTATGCACTTGGTTATTTGCTTCGATTAATGCATACCCTTTCGAGCCGTTATATATTGGATCATTTCTAAGTGTTTCGATACTTTTTGTGAGCAGTTCAAATTGCAGTAGGCCTAGGCCTATTGGTATAAACATCCACCAATTCATGTATTTTTTGAACACTTTGGATTTCGCCCTTTTTAGTAAATATGCTGTATTTAAGGCGCGCAATTAGGTATTGTCTTGAAATCCTCTCTATAAGAAGTGCATCTACTCTTATACTGTTATAATCAAGACATTTACACATTTTTGACAAAAAAAGTATTTTTTTCTATTTTTTTTTAATATTTTGACTCACCCTGTATAGTCACGGGCAAGACAAGATACTACCAACGGCAGATTCCCACTTAAAATAGCGATCCATTTAAACAGACGAATCTCACTCTAACTAATACTATATAACCCGTACTTTGTTTGGAGTCTGTTTGAGTGTTTTTATTTGATTCAGGTTTACGTTATAGTTTATCTTATTTTTATTATTTTGTATTTTATGTTCTTTGTTCTGCTACTTGCAGAATCTACTGGCAAAGAACTTTAAACAGCTATAATACTTGTGGATAATTAGTTTTTAAAACTTAATTATAGTTATTATCTTTAAACAAATTAATTCACGTCATGGCTCATCAATCCTCAACAAACTCCCAATATCGTTTATTTCAAGTTCACAATGGTTCCGCTATCAGCTTTGAAAAGACTAGGCGCCAATAATTACCTGCCTGACCTGTACTAATAGTGCAATGAACACTGAAAAGTCTCAATCCTTTCAATCGTTGATATATTACTGCTATTAATGGTGTCATGGCCGATTGCAAAATTGGGGTGCTGTGACAATGGGTAGACCGTTTTAACGCCAGAGGGCTAGAAATAATTATACAAGAAAAAATAAAGACTTCTAGAAACAAGGTGGGGATGGTACCATGTTGCAAATTATACAGTGGACGCGCGGGTTGATGGTTGATGTGATTCCCCAATTACAATTATTCATTCGTTAATTACCTTCATACAAAACTAAAGTTATGGTAGACTGTGAAACCATATAATTATAGGCTCTGGTAATTATTAATTATATATCCGTACACTGTTTCTCTGTTCCATTAGTTTTACGAGGAAGGTTTGTGAATTTAAAAGTTCTGCGCGCGGGAAGCAGTTTAACAACGAACTGCTGGGGCGACGAGAAACAGGCTGTTTTACGGGCAGTCGGACCTGTCAAGTTGTTTTGTTGTTGTTTTTGTTTTTGTTTTTGTTTTTTAAACCTAAAATGTCACCTAAATCTGCAACAATCGGGATTTTTTTTTTAAATGTGTGAAGAAAAGAAAATTGACAGATTTTCGGCCAAAACATTTTGAAAAATTGGTGACAAAAATGTTTCGACACATTTTTCGGCCAAAAAACGGCTGATTTTACATGATTTGAGCTGAGAAAAACAATTCTAAAAGAAATAATCTTGAAAAACGCAAAAAGTGGGTCGTTCGGGCCCGTAAAACAGGGTGCCTCACGGGGATATAAGTTTAGTGATTTTGAGTGCTTATTATACTACGAACATGGCGAAAAATTGGCCCAAACACCTGCACATAATATAGTACATCTAAGTAAACACTGTTATTCCACCAACAACCATGTAAAGATGTCAAAACACATGTTAATGTTCTATTTATTTTACGGAATGAAAAAATTTGTCTGGAAATTTTGCTGCCATTTTACGGACTTACTTTTTGGTTCCGGCAGCAAAATTTCCAGACAAAATGTTTCATTCCGTAAAATAAATAGAACATTAACATGAGTTTTGACATCTTTACATGGTTGTTGGTGGAATAACAGTGTTTATATTATGTGCAGGTGTTTGGGCCAATGTGGCTGATTGTAATCACGCTAATTAGCATAATTAGTATTTGCATTAACGGGAAAATCCGTATAATTACGCAGAAAATACGGCATATTTCACTTTACGGAGTCCGTAAATTTACGGATATTTTTAACAGTGTAGGTCTATAATTCAAAAAATAAATAACATATTAAAAAAAAATCTATTCCTTGGGAATTGTATTAGGATTATAATAAAACTAGTATGACATAATTTGACAAAATATATTTTGAGTTATATTTGCAGAACCTAAAATGGGTAAAAAAAAGTGTTTTTTATAATTTTCTCCAAAAAGGTCAATTTCATGATTATGGTTGGATTTATTAAACCCTTTTCTGCAAAAAGGTTCACTTTTATATAGATTAAATGAATATTATAGTTACGGCAGTTTTACGGAGGCTATACCTGAGGGTTATGTTTCATTTCACTAAAATCTAACGGTGTGTTACTTATTGTCGAGTTGCGAGTTTCGAGTAGCGAGTTTCGAGTTGCGAGTTTCGAGTTTCGAGTTGCGAGTTTCGAGTCAAAATTTCGAGTTTCGAGTCAGGATTTCGAGTTTCGAGTCAAAATTTCGAGTTTCGAGTCAGGATTTCGAGTTTCGAGTCAGGATTTCGAGTTTCGAGTCAGGATTTCGAGTTTCGAGTCAGGATTTCAAGTTGCGAGTTTCGAGTCAAAATTTCGAGTTTCGAGGCAAAAATCGACTTTTCGGGTTTCGAGTGTCTGTCTAAGTAAACGTGTAATGCAATTTAACTGTAACGTGTTCAGATATGAAGATATGGTTGAAATTCAAACATATTTAGAGACAACTTTGATTTATCAGTTAAGTATTTCTTTATTTTGTTAAAGCATGCATTTATTGTTTATATTCATCACATAAATAACATGCCTGATGTCAAAATGAGACTAAACATACACATGAGCACAGGCCCGTAAGACACTTTTTTCAAAGGGGGGCGTTTTCCCGAGGAAAAAAATTGTGAGTCAAATATGCGCGCGTAGCGTGCGAATTTTTTTCAATTTGCACCTATTTTTTGCACAATCGAGGTACATTTTGGCTCTAAACAAACTTGTAGCAAAGAATATTGCATTTTGGGAAGACAAATGCGCGCGTAGCGCGCGAAATTTTTTCATCTGTGTACAAATTTTCCGGGGAAGATTTTCAAAGGGGGGGCGATCGCAACCGTCGCCCCCCCCCCCCCCCCCCCCCCCCCCCATCTGACGGGCCTGGAGCACACATGTATACATTCACATGGAAATCCCGCCATCAATTTTCTTCCAGTTATGAGAAAATAGTTTAATTGAGTAGTTTTATAACGTGAACGGATGTGAGGCTGGGTTGAAATTCAAACATTTTTAGAGACAACTTTGATTTATTAGTTAAGTATTTCTTTATATAATTAAAGCATGCATTTATTGCTTATATTCAACACATAAATACCATTCCTAATGTAAAAATGAGACTAAACATACACATGAGCACACCTGTATACATTCACATGGAAATCCCGCCATCAATTTCCTCCAAATTATGAGAAAATAGTTTAACTCGGTTTTTCAACATTTTCGATTTTCGAGTTACTTGACTCGCTTTTGAAAAAAAGTCAAAATTCGAGTTAAGGCTGTAATGTTCAAAGTAAGCATTCAATGCAATTGAGTTGTTTTATAACGTAATCAGATGAGAGGCTGGTTTGAAATTCAAACATTTTTAGAGACAAATGTGATTTATTAGTTCAATATTTCTTTATATAATTAAAGCATGCATTTATTGCTTATATTCAACACATAAATACCATTCCTAATGTATAAATGAGAATAAACATACACATGAGCACACCTGTATACATTCACATGGATTGTCGAGTTACTTGACTCGGTTTTCAAAATGTCTAATTTTCGAGTTACTTGACTCGCTTTTAAAAAAAGTCAAAATTCGAGGTAAGGTTTGATTTGAAGACCTGACAAATTACTAGATATTTATACCCATTTAAATGAATTTCTATGTGTGAAATATTTTTAACTTTTACCTGAAATTTGGTGTAACCAATTGAATGTTTGAATAGACGGTCGGAAAAACGTGAAACAGTGTACATTGCAGAAAAATGAAAAAGATACGCACATAGAAATTCATTTAAAATTGAATTGAGTAGTTTTATAACGTGAACAGATGTGAGGCTGGGTTGAAATTCAAACATTTTTAGAGACAACTTTGATTTATTAGTTAAGTATTTCTTTATATAATTAAAGCATGCAGTTATTGCTTATATTCAACACATAAATATCATTCCTAATGTAAAAATTAGACTAAACATACACATGAGCACACCTGTATACATTCACATGGAAATCCCGCCATCAATTTCCTCCAAATTATGAGAAAATAGTTTAACTCGGTTATTCAACATTTTCGATTTTCGAGTTACTTGACTCGGTTTTCAAAATTTTCAATTTGCGAGTTACTTGACTCGCTTTTAAAAAAAAGTCAAAATGCGAGTTAAGGCTGTAATGTTCAAAGTAAACATTTAATGCAATTGAGTAGTTTTATAACGTGATCAGGTGTGAGGCTGGGTTGAAATTCAAACATTTTTAGAGACAACTTTGATTTATTAGTTAAGTATTTCTTTATATAATTAAAGCATGCATTGTTAAGTATTTCTTTATATAATTAAAGCATGCATTTATTGCTTATATTCAACACATAAATATCATTCCTAATGAAAAAATTAGACTAAACATACACATGAGCACACCTGTATACATTCACATGGAAATCCCGCCATCAATTTCCTCCAAATTATGAGAAAATAGTTTAACTCGGTTTTTCAACATTTTCGATTTTCGAGTTACTTGACTCGGTTTTCAACATTTTCAATTTGCGAGTTACTTGACTCGCTTTTGAAAAAAGTCAAAATGCGAGTTAAGGCTGTAATGTTCAAAGTAAACATTTAATGCAATTGAGTAGTTTTATAACGTAATCAGATGTGAGGCTGGGTTGAAATTCAAACAATTTTAGAGACAACTTTGATTTATTAGTTAAGTATTTCTTTATATAATTAAAGCATGCATTTATTGCTTATATTCAACACATAAATATCATTCCTAATGAAAAAATTAGACTAAACATACACATCTGATTACGTTATAAAACTACTCAATTGCATTAAATGTTTATTTTGAACATTACAGCCTTAACTCGCATTTTGACCTTTTTTTTAAAAGCGAGTCAAGATCTATCGGAACAATACCGCCGACTATCCCGTAATGTACCCGTAGGTGGGTCCGCGTGTAGGAAAGAAAAATGTGAAAATGAAAATCGGACCTCACCTTACATTTTGGAGTGTCACTCCCTCAATAATCAACCAATCCTAGCGTGCAATATCTCATATTAAAGACTTTAAATTTCTCAACAACTTTATAATTTAATATATGTAGGTAAGATATACATATTTAGAGTTAAAAGCCAATTTATTACATGTATAGTTACTTTATTTTGACTTAGTTCAGCTCTCTATCCAGTGACGGTTTATTCTAATGTTATATCGGCTACAACTTTTAAAAACCAATCTTGATATTGGGCTCATCAGCTTAGTTTTAAATCAGGTTATGTCGACTGTGATTGTGACATACACTTTAAAATAGAATGCCATAATGGGCATGATATGGTGGGCCATTGAATGGCTTTGATAAAACTGTATCATAATTTAAGTCAACCACCATGACCAAAATGCTGTAGGCTCACAGTTGAGTTTGTCTCACGCAGTGTATCCTCGAGACAAAAAATGAGGAAGGGTGGAAATAAAACCCCAAACTCCGCGTACGTGCTTTAAACTCCACCCGTAGGACGGACGGAAGAGACAGATGGATGGGGTAAACCGAAATGATGGGTGAAATAAGGTTTCATCTCACCCAAATAATTACCCTCTCTGGTTAATTCCATTGCTATTTCATCGGATTAACCTCGGGATATAACCACAAGATCTCGAAATGAATGTCTCATTTTCGTAGCATTTTAAAGTTAAAAAAGAACCGAGGTATTCAGCCTAAAAACGGGTTAATCCAGGACATGTTCAGGGGCGGATCCAGGATTTCTCAATAGGGGGCTAAAGCGTGGGTCAATGGGGGCGGCAGCCCCTTGAGGGGTTCAAAGGGGCAGAGCCCCTTTGCGGGGATTCAAGGGGGCTTGGCGATTTGTAAACATATTTATACCGTATAGTCATCGATTTGCAGCCATTTCTGACACAAATATCATTTTAAAGGAGCAAAATAATCCCACGTCAAGTCAGGCGCCCTGTTAAAAATAAGGGGGCCGGCGGGGGGGGGGGGGGGGGGGGGGGGGCGCAAGTGCCCTTTTAAAAATAGGGGGGCGCAGGCGCCCTGCCAAAAGGGCGCCGTGTCAAAAATTAGGGGGGCGCGCGCCGCGCGTGTCTCTCCCCCTAAATCCGCCCCTGATGTTAACAGGTTTGAATTATGTCACTTAATTTAAATTCAAAACCTCGTGAATATTCGCGTTACGTCGTGCGTCTCAATCAAATACCGCCCTTTTATGCTAGCCAGCCCACGTCACTAACGGAGAGCCGAGCCGCGTAAACAGTTTCCCGCCGCGCGCGTTTTGCGGATAAAGTTCTATCGAGGAACAAAAGCCCGGGTGATACCGCGGACGCACGGCACATTTGCGCGAGTGTACGACCAGACTGATCGATTTGTAATGGTGATGCATTGGTAAGATGCCGTAAAATGCACTTCTCCATGAATAAGTGGTATAGTAAAGGTTCCGTCCATATCATTAAATGACGATTTAAATGACGCGTATGAATCAGGCCTAAAATGATATGATCAGTTGTTTTGTCGGTATATCCTATACTTTGAATAATTATGCAAGAATCGAGACATTTTACTTTGGGACCGCGAGATTTCCCTCTTGTCTATGCAGCTTGGCTCGTAGTCAACTTTATAGACCTTCTGTAATTTCACTGTCACACAATCGAACAACACCCTCGGATACTTCGCCTTGCCGAAAACCGCTCCCATCCGAGAACCGCCCACTACAAAGTCTACTGACATTCGATCTACGGCAGAACTGCGCTTCAAGCACACTAGGGATGATGCTTTTGATGCATAATTCATGTCACGATAGTATCACACCCCTTCATAACGCGCTAATAATATTGAATTTGACGCCTGTACTTTTTACTACGCGATATTGAAAGATAGGAAATAGCATGGAAATAGTCACGTATGCGGAAATGTAGCTATCTCTGAGGAAAATATTTTGAGAGAGGATCAATGTCAAGACTTACTCCTAAAGATGCAATTTTAAACCGAACGGCGGCTATCCATTGCTAGAAAATAGCCATTTTGAATTATCTCAAAATTCGAGGAAGACGTATTGAAATATTCATATACTTCGTATTTATCGTGTCTCTCATTGGTCATTGATCCCCGCAAAACCCCACACGAACAAATTGCTCATTACGCATTCATCCAGTTTTGGGATGTAGAGCGCAGTATAACAGTACGGAGGTCGAAAGGTCAAATTCAATGCAAGTAGACCCTTTTTAGTCTCCGGGGTAAGATCAGAGGATGGGGAGCAGTCTGATGGGGAGCAGTCACAGTGAGTGATCCGTCACAGTGAGTGAGCCCTCTATCGGTACATAAAAGGGTCTAACGCAGCAGACTACTTGGCTCGTACTGTAGTGCACTCCTTGATTCCAAACGGCGGTACAATCAGGGGCCTGCCTCTCAGCTTGCCGATAGGGTCCACTTTTAAATCGAACTTAGTCAGCATAGAATTGAGGGCGCTATACCGATCAGGCGTGATGATTGTAGCAGACGACGCAACGCTGGCCACGCGTCTCTCAGACGACCCAATTTGGCAACGGGAGTGCACCATTTTGAATTATTTTTAACAGTCATCGCCCGGTTAACGATAAAAATCCTTTTAATTATTATGTAATTGTCAAAATGATAGTTTAAAATTCGCGATTACGTGTTATTCACTACGAATTCAAAATTTAGGTTTCACGTGGCCACCGTCGTCTGTGTAAATCTACAGCGCCCCCAAACCTATGCTGACTAACATGCCGTTTAACCTGCCGTTAAACCTGGTTAAACATTGTTAAACGCGTTAAACGCCGGTCACCGACACATTCCGGACGATAACCATAATTTATTCAAATATGCAAAAGGGTCCGTTTTCGCTACGTACGTAGTATACGACTTTCCTATCCCAAAGTTAATAGTATCCCTGGTAAAATGTTTAGATTCTTCACAAACACAACATCACCATCAGTTACCGACAAAACAACTAATTAAAGATGATCCTGATATAGGGCCTACTGTCATTTAAAATCGCCATCAATGATAGGCCTACGGACGTAACCGTTAATATATTAACTACTCATGGAAAAGTTACATTTTACGTAATTTTACTATAATGTTTCCCCATTACAAATCGATCTGTTCGAAGAATCGTGCGGACGAACCCCTCACATACCGCGTAACCACCGCGTTGTGCAAATTCGCATACGTCCATGGCATCGCGGCGAGCTTGTTTCCATTAGACGAACTACTTGTTTCCTCGGTCGAACTTCGCGCTATGTATGGTCGTGAAAACATTTAGAAGACATGTCACAATACCATTGTATTTTGGTCGGTCATCTCCATAACTATACCATGACTAGGATTACTAAGCTATCCGTGTAGTTTTTGGTTTACCCTGGATTTGGCCCGCATATTACAAAAAGTGTCAATGTATTAAACGAAGTTCCATGAATTTAACAAAATGCTACTGGGCATAGCTACTGGGTAGATCAATTATCAAACTTATAGAAATCATTATTATTCTGAGCTATATTTTAATCATTGTCATGGTTTCTTTATATTGATAAATTAATCATATACTGCCTAGGATTCAATAAGTTGACGTATGACTATATACCAATGACTCGAAAGACCAAATATACTTACACTGTAACAATTGACTCCGTGCTATCAGTAGTAGATAGCGATGATTTATAAATGTATATGCATACAAAGGCTTGTTATAATTGGCCTATACGATTGATGGTCTTCAAGTTTTAATGAGTCTATTATAGTCATATCAATAGTGCTATCAACCGATAGATGAAAGATCTGTTTTATTCAAGCAATTGCGTCAATTGGTTTTGATCGTTTTTGGTGATAGTGGAAACCAAAAGCTCTATCATATTTGGCGCCATCAGATGCTTAAGACCTATTCGCAGTCATCAAACAGTATGCAATGTTCAGTACTTGAAAGGCTGCAAATTTTCCTTTTCTTACTAAAGCCTCAAACTAAAGTTTGTGGCAGTCGGTTTTGACGACTGTCTGTCTCCGTAGGCCAATTAGAATGTCATTATGATTATTCGATGACCGTGAAATCCATCTATAGGGGGCAGGCTTTGGGAGTGCATGAATAACAAATGCATTATTAACTCTCTCTTTATCGGCTGATTTTGACTTTGTCACTAAATAAAGATCAAGTCCTCAAGGCCCTTACATTTATTTGGTAGACCTTTTCTCTGACATTTCATACACTTACTTTGTACATTTGTAAAGCGGGCAGCAGACCGCAATGTCGTAAACCTAAATCTGCTTTTTCATACTGAATAGAAAGTGTCATTTTCATTGGCTATTAGCTCAACGAACTGTGTAAAATCTTGATTCAAAACTACTGACTGCCAGTCCGCTAATTGGGTTGAATAGGCTCTTTGCAAAGGTTGGTCATGCTGATTAACTTTATCCTATGTTTAAAATTGGTTGTTTGCTGAATCTATTCAACGCTAGAAAATTGAAAATCATTAAATATTGACGCCTTCTTTTGAGATATTGTTAAATTGATTAAATAGATACCTGGTACCGTTATTTTCGGCTCATTGTCCTGGCGAGTCAACATTATGCATTTAACTGGTTCAGAACCACCAACGACGAAGACATCAAGCGGGACATCATGGTATAAGGTCTTGATGATGTAAATGCTTTTTTGTGTTTCAAAAAATGATGATAAATATATAAAGCGACAAAGAATCCAATGAACTAAACATTTTATTAGGCTTAGTCTTCCTTCTCTCCGGTCTAGCGATCTACAGCGTGTCCCCCAAAAAAGTAGGAAACATAGCAAATTCATATCTAGGGTCATAATGGAAATACATCTGACCTTAAGTGCTGAAACAGTGAGATCAGTCTGATGTCAACTTTTTGAAATACAAAGCTTTTAATAGAGCGTGGTCAGAACCCGTTTGTCCCGATTTGCCCATGGACCGACCATGTGTTGCATATGCGCATTTGTTCTGACTTCATAAAAGTTGTGACTGTGAATTTATTATTTACATGTTACAATGACATAAAGGCAGGAAACATATCTTCGTCAAGGGGGTTAAAACAGTATTAATTACCTATGCCATTTTAAAGAAAAATAAATGAATAACTTTATGAGACACTGCCATAATTGGAAACCAGCCATTAAGTCATTCAACTCCTCAAATGAATTAGAGGCATGGTATCAGGACACTCTAATATGCTGTTTTTGTATATTTTTAATAATAAGATTACTGCAATGGGTATTTCTAGGCCTATCTAATGCTGAATATTGAACCAAAATACCTGGAATTCAATCCTTTCAAATCGGGAATACCTCCACAAAAAATTACGGTTATTCAAAGGAAAGCAACATAAATGAATAACGAAATCTAACTTTAACAGTGAATTTTATAACAGAACGCTCTTGTGCTATGATGTAATTTATTGTTGAATACTCAATTAAAAACCCAAATGTAGGCCTAAACAAATTATTATGGACTCTAAATGGACATGGTTTAGCCAAACATATAAGTTATTTTAGGAGAATGAACTCCATGTAGGCAGTCAGCAATACGGATCATTTATCTAGAGTAAATTTAATGGACGCGTGATTAATAGGCCGCCATTGCGAGTGCAGCGGAGAAAGATCAAGATTACACGGTCGGTCCGTACGGACACACGCTTGGGTCCTGAAGGGACCAGACTCAAGCAAATTGCTCGGGCCAGGCTTAAACATGTTAAAAAGCCTATATAAGCATGCTGGTTTAATTTAAAACAGCCACTCCCAACAAATAAAGTTAACAATTTTGCTGTCAGCCTTCAGACATGAGAAAAGAATAGTCTTGATCCAATCTCATTTATGCCACAGAGGCTTGAGTTAAGAGAGAAAGTGTCTGTTAACACGACACATACAAGATTGGAGTCCTTCCTCTAGGATGTTGCCAACAACATTGTCTGGAAGACTGTTCCACAGTGGAACAGCTGTATGGATGAAGCTTCTGTCTAAGCAGCAAGTTCTGGCAGTCGGAAATGAAAGGCTATTGCCAGAAAGGCTATTGCCAGAAAGGCTATTGCCAGAAAGGCTATTGCCAGAGAGGCTATTGCCAGAATGGCTATTGCCAGAACAATTCTGCGATTTGGATCCAAATCATTCGGACTCATTCATTACGCCAATCACAGCGGACTGAGTCGAACCAAACCGTCCAATCACAGCGGACTGAGTCGAACCAAACCCGAGGTGTCCAATCACAGCGGACTGAGTCGAACCAAACCCGAGGTGTCCAATCACAGCGGCCTGAGCCGAACCAAACCCGAGGTGTCCAAACACAGCGGACTGAGTCGAATCAAACCCGAGGTGTCCAATCACAGTCGACTGAGCCGAACCAAACCCGAGGTGTCCAAACACAGCGGACTGAGTCGAACCAAACCCGAGGTGTCCAATCACAGCGGACTGAGTCGAACCAAACCCGGGGTGTCCAATCACAGCGGACTGAGTCGAACCAAACCCGAGGTGTCCAATCACAGCGGACTGAGTCGAACCAAACCCGAGGTGTCCAAACACAGCGGACTGAGTCGAATCAAACCCGAGGTGTCCAATCACAGCGGACTGAGTCGAACCAAACCCGAGGTGTCCAATCACAGCGGACTGAGTCGAACCAAACCCGAGGTGTCCAATCACAGCGGACTGAGTCGAACCAAACCCGAGGTGTCCAAACACAGCGGACTGAGTCGAATCAAACCCGAGGTGTCCAATCACAGCGGACTGAGTCGAACCAAACCCGAGGTGTCCAATCACATCGGACTGAGTCGAACCAAACCCGAGGTGTCCAATCACAGCGGACTGAGCCGAACCAAACCCAAGGTGTCTAATCACAGCGGACTGAGTCGAACCAAACCCGAGGTGTCCCATCACAGCGGACTGAGTCGAACAAAACCCGAGGTGCCGAACTAAACCCGAGGTGTCCACTTCGAGCCGAGTTAGCGTTCTACAAAAAAACACCGGCCCGATTTTCCTATACCTTTGGCATGCTTTTAAGAGTGCATGCCTGAGAGAATAGGATGATATGACAAAATCTAGGAACATGAAGGTTGTCCAATATTGCTCATATATAGTTTGCTGGGTACAGTTGATGAAAGATTCAGGTTGACAAAGTTTGAAAATTCTGACCCCCCTGACTTGGATTTTCTGCCCCATGGCATTTTAGCCCCATTTTGAGCCATAAAATCGTATAAAATCGTTTAAATTGTCTCTGTTTCTAAAGGCACAAAATGGGATTCTTTGCATCAACTGATTTTTGCACCCAGTCCATATATCATTGATATACAGCATTGGTATTGTGTAGATTCAACCAAAAATCACTCACCTCATTCTGAATTACGAGGGGGTCACAGAAAAAAGTGCCCCTACGAGGCATTTATTTTTGTGACGAAAAAGGGGCAATCTTTAAATGTGAATAGGATTTTATCCCAGCAGTGAATTGAAAAATTTCTTTCATAGCCGAATAGCTAAATCACTTGTCTCTTCAGAAAACGTAAATCTGTTCTGGGGAAATGGTTTCTAGATACACCCAATGCAGTGTTTCTATAAGGCATTTTAGACATTTTTAAACAATTGAATATTTATGATTTATTTGAGAAATTGTTGTAATACAGGAATGTAATTCAATCAAATAGGTCACAGACTTTAAGAATATATTTATATTTGTATCTAAATGATTGTTTCTAGACAGAAAATATTTTTGAAGTGTTTTGAAATAAGATATTGTTGTTTTGATTTTAAAAGGTTACTTAAACCATACATACGACAGTAAAGAGACAGTAAAGAGTCTGCACAAGAGTTTGAAGCAGGTAAACGAGAACTCGACCAAGCCTATGATGAAGTAAATTCTGAATACCTGGACAAGAAATTAAAAGAAGTGGAAAAGGCAACCCTAAACATGCAACACAGATTATCTTGGGAGCTCATTAATGAAGTAAGTGGAAGGAAAACCTCTAGGAATGGTATCCTCAAAGGAAAGACAAAGGAAGAACGTGTCAATAATTGGTACTGCCACTTCCAACAACTCCTAGGAAATCCACCGGTAGTGACTGATAAAGATGAAGACATCCCAAAGATTTTCGAAGAACTACCAATTAAGTGTACTGCCTTCAATAACACTGAGTACCAGAAAGCCAAGAAATCTATCAAGGAGGGGAAAAGTTTTGGAGAGGACAACATTCCACCTGAACTCCTGACAAGATGCAATCTTGATGATTTAATACTGGATATCTGTAATAAGGCCCTCCTAGAAAAACAAAAACCTGACCAGTGGGCAATATTGAACCTGATACCAGTCCCAAAATCTGGTGACCTAAGTCAAGCAGGAAACTACAGAGGCATATGTCTGAACTCTATTGTGGCCAAGACATATAACAGAATGATTCTCAACAGAATAAGACCTCACCTAGATGAATTACTTCGAACTAACCAGAATGGCTTCCGCGAGGGAAGAGGCACTACCTCACACATTCTTGGACTCAGGAGAATCATCGAAGGTATACATTCCAATAATCTCTCTGCAGTCATAACATTCATTGATTTCAAAAAGGCATTCGACACCATACATCGTGGGAAAATGATCAAGATACTCAAAGCATACGGTGTCCCACAGGTTATAACAGATGCAATTGATGAAACTTACAGAAACACAAGAGCCAAAGTCATATCACCTGATGGCGACACGGAACTGTTCGACATCCTAGCAGGAGTACTCAAAGGAGATACCCTTGCCCCCTACCTATTCATAATCATCCTTGATTACTGCTTAAGAATAGCTATCAGTGGGAGAGAAGAGGAACTAGGATTCACCCTCAAGCCTAGACAGAGTCGAAGAATAGGGCCAAAGAACGTCACTGATCTTGACTTTGCAGATGACATAGCGTTACTTTCTGACACTAAGGAGCAGGCACAGAAGTTGCTGAAATATGTTGAGGAAGCAGCACTCAAAACTGGGCTCCACATGAATGCCAAGAAAACCAAATGCATGGTATTCCACCAAGCACAAGCGGTACAGCTAAAAACCTCTGATGGAAGTAACCTAGACAACGTAGAGGACTTCAAGTACCTGGGAGCTTGGGTTGGTAGTAGCCAGCATGACATAAAAGTACGTAAAGCACTTGCTTGGAAGGCCTGCAATGCTCTGAACAAAGTGTGGAAATCCAGCCTCTGTCGAAAAATCAAAATCAGACTTTTCCAAGCTACTGTTCAAAGTGTTCTACTGTATGGAGCTGAGACATGGACCATCACCAACAGACTGAATAAATCTCTAGATGGATGCTACACTAGAATGCTGAGAACTGCACTCAACATTAGTTGGAAAGATAAGGTACCAAACAAAGACCTGTATGGAAACTTACAAAAGGTATCAGAAAACATCACAGATCGAAGGATGAGATTTGCAGGACATTGCATGAGAAGAGAAAATGAGATTGTATCCGACCTGCTGCTATGGAGACCCAAACACGGACACACATCTGTCGGCCGCCCAGCCTTAACATACTTGGACAATTTGGCGAAAGACACAGGACTGAGGAATGATGAGGAGATGAAAGCATGCATGAGGGACAGAGTAGTTTGGCGAGCCATCACGAAGACCGTTCGAGAACGACATAAGTAGTAAGTAGTAAGTAAACCATACATTGCTGCTTCTGAGCAGCGATAGCTTTATTACAAAGTCTCTCACATCAGAGAATTGAAGCAAAGGTTTGTGTAATCAAAGGTAACGGTCTTTTGAAGCAATCAGTGTTTCTAGATTGTATAGTAATATAAATTAGGCACAATAGTTTGCTTAGAATAGGTCAGGTTCAAATACAAATAGCCTACATCAATCAGTTTTTTATATCATTAGTTTTAAATACATTGATCCTAGTGTCAATCATACTGGAAATGTGGAATTGCCTAAGGGTAAAAAAGGTGTTTCTATTTTATAGTATTTTTTCCAAACGGGAGGATGACTGATCCATGGGTGGTGTGTGCTATAATAGATATTCTACTATAGGGACTATAACAATAGGACTATGACAATTGAATATACATTATCACCCTTGATATAAATGTATATCTATAGATGCAATAGGACAAAGTGTTTCTATATAGTAGAGGCACAATTCCCATCATTATCCCGATAAAATTACTAGGGCAAAAGTTAGTCTCATAGATAGATAGATGGGAAATGCATCACTTTCTAGTTTTATTTAATCTTATCTAATTTTCTTCTAGTAACATGTGTTTTAACTTTGGGGCAATAGCCTACTATTTGGGCTACCACATTTTTTTAATAACAAGATGGTGAATGAGATGTCACACAAACAATATTTAGAATTTGTGTGGACCAGCTAGGTCTACTTATAGTATACTGATCTTTGGCAAACCATGCACAACTACAGCAGCCTTGATATCAGAGGGACCAAGAATGATGTGTTAGGCATCATCATAGTCTACATGACTCATGTTCACCAGTTATTGGATATTATGAATAAGAAAATTAGTCGGGTATGGGATGACCGTACACCCCACAGGACTCCCCCAAACCAACTTTTTGACTTACTGTCATGGTCCTAAAACATATTCAGGATGTTACCAAATATATTTTGGTACGTTAAGGGGTTATTCGAGATGGCGTCCAAAATGGCCGCCATATTATGGCAATCAAAATGTATTGTAAAAGTATAGTTTTAAAAGTGGAATGTATGTATTTAGACCACTAGACACTCATATCCAGAACTTTTGCTTTGTTAACACACCTAAATCCAAGATGGCCGCTAAAATGGCTGCCAAAAATGTTAACATTTTATAAATTGGCATATGAATGAACATGTATGATCAGATCTACAGCCACTAGGCTTTATCGCAGACATATAGTGAATGCTGTCCCATTAGATTTGGGGGGTATTGGTATTACATAGTTTTACAAAACAGTTGTTTTAGGTCACATAATATCAAATTAATCATTTTGGCAGCCATTTTGGAAAGTGATACAGAATCAGAATTGTCACAGAGGTGGGCCTTATCAGTTTAGAACATGGTGGCCATATTGGATTTAAAGTACATTGTTACAATGCAAATACACTGGATAGGAGTTGCTAGTGGACTAATACATACATCCCAATGTTAAAACTATAATTTCATCATACATGTTGGTTATATTATCCCATTTTATGGAATTCCGACAATTAGTTCAGTCATTATGGGACCTATTTTGTGGCCATTTTGGATTATTAAGTATGTTAACAAATCAAAAAATATTGGATATGAGTTACTAGTGGTCTAATATATACATCCCATCATTAAAACTATATTTTCATGATACATTTTGGTTGATATTATCCCATTTTACTGAATTCCAAATTGGTTTAGTCATTTTGGGACCCATTTTGGGCGCCATTTTGGATTTTTAACTATGATAACAAAGCAAAGTACTGGACATGAGTTACTAGTGGTCTAACACATACACCCCATCGTTAAAACTGGCATTTTGGTTCATATTATGCCAATTTATGAAATGTTACCATTTTTGGCGGCCATTTTGGCGACCATCTTGGATTTAGGTGTGTCAACAAAGCAAACGTTCTGGATATGAGAGTGTAGTGGTATTATGCATACATCCCACTATCAAAACTATACTTTCACCATACATTTTGATTGCTATATGTCATTTTATGAGATCTGACCAGTTCTGGCGGCCATTTTGGACGCCATCTTGAATAATCCCTTAGCATAGCAACATTATTTTTCGTAACTTTCTGAATATGTTTTAGAACCATGAAAGTAAGTAAAAAAAGTTGGTTTGGGGGAGTCTTGGGGAGAAGGGGGTGTACTGTAACCCCTGTTTATACCCGACTAATATGTGT
This sequence comes from Ophiura sarsii, assembly GCA_035610835.1. Taxonomy (NCBI): domain Eukaryota; kingdom Metazoa; phylum Echinodermata; class Ophiuroidea; order Amphilepidida; family Ophiuridae; genus Ophiura; species Ophiura sarsii. Next base: position 74,051,762 of record CM069451.1, on the reverse strand, counting down.
TCTTGTTTTAGAAAATATTAAAAATTACTATATAGAAACACTATGTTTTTCAGTATCCAGACACATTTCCCCAGCTAAGTTTGAATAGTTTTTGATAGCCAATGTGTCATGCTATGAGACTACAATCAGGTTATTTTAATTCACTGCTGGGATAAATTCCTGCAAGCGATTGAAGATAGCCCCATTTTTACATAAAACATCACGATATTTGAGGGGGGTCATAAGTGGGACCCCCCTGGTGAGGCTGAAGGAGTTAAGTGAAATTTGGTTTGATCTTCACAATACTAAACCCATGTACTTACAATATTTTAACTCAATTAAAAAATAATTTGACAATGGACATCAAGATTACAAGTATGAACATTATGCAAAAATGGGTAATTATATGCAATTTTGGGAGATTTTGGGGCTTAAAAGGGGCTAAAACTTGATGGGGCACAAAATCCAAGCGATAGGGGCCAGGATTTTCAAACCTTGTCAGCATGAATATTTCATCAAGCTCATATACTAAACCAAAAAAGAGCAAAATCCGACAACCTTCATGTTCCGCCCACCATTTGGTTTTCTCAGGCACGCTCTCTTAAACCAATCCTGTTGCTTTACGATTTACGTTACACTATACAGAATATGTTTAAAAAGTCAGCACTAATTGTAGATACATTTTATACTGGACTCACGATTAGAGCCCAAGACTCATCGAGCGGACTGAGTCGAACCAAACCCGAGGTGTCCAATCACATCGGACTTAGTCGAACCAAACCCGAGGTGTCCAATCACATCGGACTGAGTCGAACCAAACCCGAGGTGTCCAATCACAGCGGACTGAGCCGAACCAAACCCAAGGTGTCTAATCACAGCGGACTGAGTCGAACCAAACCCGAGGTGTCCCATCACAGCGGACTGAGTCGAACAAAACCCGAGGTGTCCAATCACAGCGGACTGAGTCGAACCAAACCCGAGGTGTCCAATCACAGCAGACTGAGTCCAACCAAACCCGAGTTGTCCAATTACAGTGGACTGAGTCGAACCAAACCCGAGGTGTCCAATCACAGCGGACTGAGTCGAACCAAACCCGAGGTGTCCAATCACAGCAAACTGAGCCGAACCAAACCCGAGGTGTTCAATCACAGCGGACTGAGTCGAACCAAACCCGAGGTGTCCAACAGCGGACTGAGTCGAACCAAACCCGAGGTGTCCAATCACAGCCGATCAAACCCGAGGTGTCCAATCACAGCAGACCAATCACAGCGGACTGAGTCGAACCAAACCCGAGGTGTTCAATCACAGTCGACTGAGTCGAACCAAACCCGAGGTGTCCAACAGCGGACTGAGTCGAACCAAACCCGAGGTGTCCAATCACAGCCGATCAAACCCGAGGTGTCCAATCACAGCAGACCAATCACAGCGGACTGAGTCGAACCAAACCCGAGGTGTCCAATCACAGCAGACTGAGCCGAACCAAACCCGAGGTGTTCAATCACAGCGGACTGAGTCGAACCAAACCCGAGGTGTCCAACAGCGGACTGAGTCGAACCAAACCCGAGGTGTCCAATCACAGCCGATCAAACCCGAGGTGTCCAATCACAGCAGATTAATCACATCGGACTGAGTCGAACCAAACCCGAGGTGTCCAATCACATCGGACTGAGTCGAACCAAACCCGAGGTGTCTAATCACAGCGGCGTGAGCCGAACCAAACCCAAGGTGTCTAATCACAGCGGACTGAATCGAACCAAACCCGAGGTGTCCCATCACAGCGGACTGAGTCGAACAAAACCCGAGGTGTCCAATCACAGCGGACTGAGTCGAACCAAACCCGAGGTGTCCAATCACAGCAGACTGAGTCCAACCAAACCCGAGGTGTCCAATCACAGCGGACTGAGTCGAACCAAACCCGAGGTGTCCAACAACGGACTGAGTCGAACCAAACCCGAGGTGTCCAATCACAGCCGATCAAACCCGAGGTGTCCAATCACAGCAGACCAATCACAGCGGACTGAGTCGAACCAAACCCGAGGTGTCCAATCACAGTCGACTGAGCCGAACTAAACCCGAGGTGTCCACTTCGAGCCGAGTTAGCGTTCTACAAAAAAACACCGGCCCGATTTTCCTATACCTTTGGCATATGCTTTTAAACCAATCCTGTTGCTTTACGATTTACGTTACACTATACAGAATATGTTTAAAAAGTCAGCACTAATTGTAGATACATTTTATACTGGACTCACGATTAGAGCCCAAGACTCATCGATTAAGACGAAATCGTGCTAAATCTTTTTCTCGGCAGAGTATAATACTACTTCAGATAATGAAACAAATCTGTACTGGTACAAGTTCAGTACTCCCGTTGCAGAGATCAACTTATTTTCAGCAAGGTCACATCATGGATATATTGCAATTGGTACTCTAAGTATAGTGTTAAATAAAGCCACCCAGAACCGTCAAATACCCTTGAATTCATTTGCTGACAAATCTCACCCTCACTATACATGCTATATAAACACACAACCCTGTCAACCAATCATAGCAGCTGATTATAACTATTTCCAATTATCCCTACGCAGCCTTTTGACAATTTTGTATTCATATACCATATCATGCAATGAACAATTTACTCAAATCTGGGGGTCAACGGGTCATGTGAGATTTTAGTTTCTAATTGAATCTTGGTGACAGTTTATCATGGCCTGGTTGTCAACTACGACATGTAGCCTGCTATGGGTGATAGAGTGTATACCGAATGCAATACAATATATTACTTTCATCAATGCAGTGGGTTTTCTAGAAGTTCATAAATTCATTTAATGTATGTATGTATTGATTGTTTTGTTATGACACAATTTTCTTTATGATACTCTTCATTTATTTCTGCTTGCATTCAAACTTAACACTTTCCATGCGGCAAGCGTCTGCAGACGACATTATACAATTTCACAAAGTTTTAAAAAAATGTCAAAATTGTTGAATTTCATTACCATATTTGAAATCACCGTGCGAAATGCATTAAAATAAGTACAAACATGCCTAGTATTGGTTCAGTTATCTTTCAGCTAGACTTTGAAAATTGGGAAAGGTTTCGATAAAATCTGTTTTGTATATGGTAACATTAATAGCCGCGTGGAAAGCGTTAAACCCCTCTAGCCGAGGATTGTGTTTGTAACACTCTTCTTGTTGAGTCTGAGTCTGAACCCCAGCAAAAGTTGAACTCGAGTCCGAAATGAGTCCGAATGCGCACTTGAACGATTAACTGTGGGAAATCGATACCTGTCGACACAACAAAGATAGCTATCGACAATCCAGGGATGGAGAAGGTTCACTGTCCGTTTTTGACCAATATTTCAAACGACTAAATAACGTTGAATTTTTGATTTTCAACAAAGTTGTTTTACGTCTCTCACGTTAAATAGTCCATTCATAAAACTCATTTATCATAAGTCAGGCCCAAATCTTCTTATCTGCGCTGTGATTGACCAATTCAGCCCGTAATAATAAAAAGCTAGTGACGGCGATATGAACCGTTACCTGATTGGTCCATATTACGCAAAACATCATAACAACTTTGATTGGAAATTATTTCTCCAAATCTGAAATACGCAATGCGCAAACAGCTGGTTTTGATTAAAGGCGTACTAGGCTATATACCAGCAGAATTACGTAATATATAGTCTTCAGGGCCGTCAGCAACTTTTGCCCAAGGGGGTGCGTTTTCACGATTTTTTTACCGGAAAGGGGGGTGCGTTTTCACGATTTTTACCGGAAAGGGGGGTGCGTTTTCACGATTTTTTTTTACCGGAAGTAGTAATATGACGTCAGAGTGTTAGTGCTGCAGCACGCTGACGATGCGAGCGCGAAGTCAATAACGGGTGGGGTCCAGGGGCCCGCCGTTGGGCCCCTGGTGGGGGTCCAGGGGCGAAGCCCCCGGAAGCTCTGAGCATTACAGCGAATTTAGGACACAATTTTCATGTATCTTGCCATCGTTGACCCCATTTTCCATTCATAAAACAACATGTTACCTTAAATGAAAAAGAGAAAAAAAGAAGAAGAGATTTTCAAGGGGGTGCGTCCGCACCCAACGCACCCCCCCCCCCCCCCCCCCCCCTTTCTGACGGCCGGCCCTGGTCTTCGATGATGTTTTTATTTGTACGATTCTTATTATTACAAACGTTAGGCCTAAAATCATTTTAAAATGATGGTCAAATCATTATTTTCTATGAATGAACTGGGCTGTTGGCCGGCAGTCCGCGACTTCCATGTTCAGACGTTTCCAACCATGGTCAGAGGGTCAATGATACCAGTGGTTCGATCGACGCGCCGGTTTACCGCGGCTGACAGATCTGATCATCCTGATGAAAGGGAGGTAGTGCATTATTATAGCCTAATCTTTAAGCCAGCCGTGCTGACAAAGTGTCGCCTGGGATACCCAAGTATTTCATTTCATAATTCCAAGCTCTGGGACGATAGTCTTTGTTTGGTTAACAAACATGGGGGTAATCAGAAAATGGGTCTTTGAGTGAAAAATTTGCCAAAATGTTCCAAGAAGTATAAATCTTTTGCGAGCCTTTTTACAAATACAGTAATCCTAAGGGTGCTTGGTGAGATGGGTTATATAGGCTACACTGCAACTAGTAGGCTCTGCAGTGCACTCAAATGCGTGTCAGTCGTTTAGTACAGGTGTGTCATGAAATTTGCAGGCTGGTTTTTCAACATGGTTCAACGGGAGGAAAATAAATGAAACGGTACTATTATTAAAGGCACGATACCGCGGGATAGCCGCGCACGTATAACAATGAATCTGAAATGGTACAAAAATACCATTATTCTAGAACAAAAACGGAAGCTCATTCAATTCCGATTTGAATGAACTTTGTGACCGAACATTCATCAAATAGTCCATTGCTTGTTTCAGATACCCCCAACGGGAACGTTTGTAACCAATAAGATAGCCTGCTCTATTGTGATGACGCTTAGAAAAACTACTCCGCAAATCACGCGCGCCCAATGATAATTTATAGCTGTTGAAGCCATACAATTAGGTAATAAATTGTTCAAATTATTCCTTCAAACGAATTCTAAGCAACTTACGGACAAGCTCTTTCGGCCCGACCGCGCCAGTGTGGCACCAGTTCCTCTACAAGTTTTGTCTGTAAATTCTCTATAGACCTTTGCTGCGGGCAAAGCTATAAAGGATTGACGAGAAACTCCGCCTATGATTAGCATGTAAACTGGCCTGGCAATCGGATTTTAATAATACCGCGGCCCGAGGGGAGTAATTGATACGTACACAAGGGGGAACCGTATTTGATCTGAGGCAGCAAATTACTGTTAATTGAAATAGTGTGTCAACATTTCTATTAACCCCTGTGTGTTAAGGATAAGTAAACAAATGAATAACAAATGAAATGTTACAAATTTATTACAATTTCTTATCACTTTTCCTCAGATTTACCTTGTGTACAGGCTACTCTGTTTTTTTTGTACACAATCGATGCCTCTTTAATTACTGTAAATTAAAGGGTATAATGCCTAACCTTTGAGTGATATTAATGCATGTACATGTATCTTTTAGACGCGATCTACGTATATACCCGCGTACGTGTATTTTCTTATGATACATAGTAACAAATAGACAGCACATGGCAAGTGAAAAAAGGGATATCTTCGGATGCAACAAGTTTTTCGCGCTCCACGCACATCCTGCTATGAACAGACAACTACATTTTCGAAGAACACCTTAAAAAAAACTGGGGCCTGAATATTAAAATGGCCAAATTTATAATCGAATACAAGTATTTATCTGACGAAATGTCTAGGTTACAAATTTCAGATTTTTTTTAGAGCTGTTTGATCTCTTTTTTTAGACATGATGTGGTGGAAGTATCCAAGGTTTGTGATTAAAGGGCGCCACCTCCTCAAATAACTAAGCATGGTAAGTGCGGGATTCATCAAAAAAAAAATCAATAGAGGGCGTTAACTGGTATTAAATGACTGCCCAGACGATGGCGGCCACAAAATATCAAAGTGGCAAGATCCTTGGGTATCGTAAGAACACACCGGCAACCCGATAAAAATTATGTCCCTGGATCCGCCGTGTCTCTTGACAAATCCGTATAAATTATCTTCTATATTTCAATTATATTTCAGAGAGGAAAAAGCATAATCATGTCCAGCGTCGTCTGCGACTGCCCAGACGGCTTATAAATACGATTAGTGCCCAAATCTACACCATTCATATTGGTTTAACATGTTAAACACGTAATTTCATATCATTATTTGGAATACCACATAATTAAAGCAGGGGCGGATCCAGGGGGTGCTGCGGTGGCTGCAGCTCCCCGGGGTATGAAAAAGAAAAAAGAAATAAAGGGGAGAAAGAAAAAGGAAAGGAGGAAAAGGAGAGGAGACAAAAAAGGAAAGATAAGAGAAGAAAAGGAAACGGAAAAGAAAGACAATATTGGGGCTATAGAACAGGAAAAGGGCGTGATCAATTGCATTTTGGGGGAATCGTCTTTCCACAGCACCCCGGGGTGCGACCATCCTGTATGCGCCTTTGAATTAAAGAACTAAACTGTTTGCAGCGTTCTCTGTACTTTATTCCGTTTAAAGACGGAATAAAGCAAAATTCACTGAATAAACTGATTTTTTGAACAAATCAACTGATTTCACAAGGATCATGTACGAAAAAAATAATAGCGCGCGGCCGCTGAGACAAAGTCAAGTATTAACTTTGTTTGACCGTGGTTCGCCAGAGGTACGCTGGGTTTATGAACATTTTTGAGCATGTTGCAACATTTTGACCGGTGTCAACGTACATAGTGATCAATACGCTATGCATACGTAAGCATCGGTTGCGTGGACGTTTCGCACGTTGTTGGGTGTAGATTTCTTCGTAAGAGCGCTGTATAATAATGGACGAATGCTCAACGTGCAAAACGTTCACACATATCGCCAATGCTCAACGTATACATAGCGTATTGATCACAATGCAAGTCAGTGAAGTCACGCTCACAATTTTAAACATGTTTAAAATTTTGAGCGTGTGACATGTGTTATGATCAATTACGATATACGTTGAGCATGCGCCGTGTGAACGTTTCGCACGTTGGGTGCGGGACAGTTCTTCTTCAAGAGTTTAGTGAGATCTGTTAGCTGAGATAATCAATAATGTGTCAGCTTCATGGCTTTATATACTTCCGCATTCAGTGTTTCTGCTAGAATTATCATAGTATGCCAAAGACGGACGTGTCAATCGCGTCTAGTCCCTAATGCAAAAGCAAAACTCTATTCCCCATCACATCCAGTCTCTTAACATTGCTAAAAGCACAACTAAAGACCCCAAACTATATAATCACAAAATCGTTTATAAACCGGAATTTACTGCTATAGAACCAAACGTGGAGTGATTAAGTACGCCGCTGATAAAAGCATGGTTTTAAGATCCGTACGTCACTTTTAATATTCTCTAGGGAAGTAAAAAGAGAGTGCAGATATTGGCTGCTTTGATTACCCAATGATACCTAAATTAATGACCGTGATACCGCTCATTAAGCAAAACGGTACCAAGAGAATGTAATAAACCGACAACTACGTTGGACGTATAGCAGCGTTAACCCTTTCAGCGCTATATAACTCTCGTGGTCGCTTTGTACTTTTACTTCAATATTCAAGGTGTCGATGATAGAAAACGACCAAACCAAACTGGTAGGCCTATGTGTCTAAAAACGTTCCTTCCATCAGCCTATAGTAAAGAGCAGTGAAAAGATGAAATACAGGAATAATGATGTTGATGGTGGGGTAAGAAAGTTGCAGATAATTATGTCTATGGACACATGCTCATCAGTCCGATACGCTTGTAATGCAGATAAAAACGGAGTGTAATAGAGTTAGTTTTAAATTAATGATTGTTTGAGAGGATAAGTGTCTTTATATATGCTGTGAGTACGCCGCAAATCAGCCGCAAGGGATGACGAGTTCAGACGCCGTGACTACAATATCACCCAATTTAAATGCTATTAGAAACTTCCTAAATGATCTATTACTAACACCAATAAAAGATTCAAGAAATTCGTTTGTCTTGTTGAATAATGTCGCTTTGAGGTGTGTTTTTTATTTGTGACTATCTTTAGCATTGTTTAGCAAGATTCGTTAATAACCAAATCGGTATATACATGTTAGTAAATTGGTGGATATAATATGTTTTCATTTCATTTTTATTAATAATGTGTCGTGGCCAAACGGCCAAATTGTACATTATTGACAGATATAAAAATAAATTAAAATACAAATATTAAAACATTAAACAACATGTTTGGAAAGAGTTAGTTAAACAATATGTTTGGAGAGAGTTAGTTGTTGGGCGAGTTCTGATCATGTGGACTGAATTTGAGTGTCTGTTTTGGATGCTTTTTGACAGTAAATCGGAAGCACATTTTGTGACCATCCATCTTTCCATGATACTGAGATAATTAACTTTAGAAACATGCACTTCTAAAATAATTGACTTCGATATACAGAATAAATAACTTAGATTAGAATCACTGATTTCAAATAATATCATCTTGTTAAGTCAGATTTCAAAACATCATTAACGTATACAATCATATATAGATTTCAAAGATGACATGATCTCTGTAAGTCAGATTTCATTCGGAAACATTATCATAATCATAGATTTCAAGCAGTAGATAACAAGATAAATAATGCTACAGCAAGTGAATGCTATCAGCCGTAGATAGCCAGTGAATGCTATCAGCAATAGATATCAAGTGTATATAATGCTACCAGCAGCAGATAGAGAGTAAATATAATGCTATCAGTAGTAAGTATCAATGTTGTTATGAGCAGTTTTAATATAATGGCATCAGCAGTAGATAACAAGGGAATATAATGGTATCATCAGTAGATGCAAGTGAATATAATGCTATCAGTAGTAGATAGCAGCAAATGAATATAATGATATCAGCAGTTGGTTAGCAAGTGATTATGCTATCAGCAGTAGATAGTAAGTGAATATGATGCTAATTATCAGTAATAGCAAGGGAATGTAATGCTATCAGAAGTAGATAGAAAGTGAATATGATGCTATATTATCAGTAATAGCAAGTGAATGTAATGCTATCACTCAGCAGTAGATATCAAGAATATAATGCTATCATCAGTAGCTAGTAAGTGAATATAATGCTATCAGTAGTAGATAGCAAATGAATATAATGCTATCAGTAGTAGATAGTAAGTGAATATAATGCTATCAGTAGTAGATAGCAAATGAATATAATGCTATCAGTAGTAGATAGTAAGTGAATATAATGCTATCAGTAGTAGATAGCAAGTGAATATATGCTATCAGCAGTAGCTAGCAAGTGAATATAATGCTATCAGTAGTAGATAGCAAGTGAATATAATGCTATCAGTAGTAGCTAGCAAGTGAATATAATGCTATCAGTAGTAGATAGCAAGTGAATATATGCTATCAGCAGTAGATAGTAAGTGAATATAATGCTATCAGTAGTAAATAGCAAATAAATATAATGCTATCATCAGTGGCTAGCCAATGAATATAATGCTATCATCAGTAATACATAAATATAGGTTTTCCCGATCAATTTAGAAATTGAAGCATTCTATTTAGTATTTACGTAGTTTCAATTCGCGCTAAATTGATTGAACGTTTTAGAATGAATGTCAATTTCCAAATAAAAGCATTCTATTTAGTAATATCCGCATTCAACCAAGACATGCGCTGATGTCAGTTCGCAATATAAGCAATCAATGTAATGTTTTTGTCACGCTTTTAAATATTACTGCAATCAAATTCGCAAGCGATCGCGGTACGTGTCATCTCGTGCATTCGAATTCATTTATATGCAAACAATTACCCGATAAATGCATTCTATTTAGCAATACTAAACGATCTACATGCCTTATTATTCGTATCATTATTCGCCAAACGAAACCAAAAAGCGCCAACACAGTGATGAAAATCCCTAAAGACCTTATTAAACATATCCACAAATTAACGATATGTAATAAATATACAATTATGTATAAAAAAATGTATGTGAGAAAAGAGAAGAGAAAGATGAAAGATAGGCGTAAATGTTTACAATGGTGTAACCAATAATGGCTACACTTTTAAATCAGAATAGCTAAATATGATGGAAATGTTATAAAGAGCATTTTCATAGACACATAATGCATTAAGTCCATATAGACAGCGGAACCTGGTGGAGGGGGATCCCTAAATATCATGGCCCTTCTGCACTCCTCACCTAAAACACGCCAGGTACCACATAGAACATTTTGATTAAAATGTTTGCATCCCTCCTAAATGGTCTCCGCCCCTCCGCGACTAATCGTTGATGATTCCGCCACCAACAATTTTTATAAGCAGGATAGGCCTCAAATTGACTTTCCTTGAATGTCACCCATTGACTGTTAGACAATATTCACTTTTAAAGACATTTTTGTATGCGTCTTATATCCAGTCAATTCCTCCTGAGAGGAAAACATTCGCCCCCCCCCCCCCTTCTTTCCGGATCAGCCTTATACGTCTCAATAACCATTTTACCCTTTTTACAATGAATCAAAATGTTCCCGAACCCTTCCTCAACTCTTGGCCTCTTTTCTGTGAAAGCCTAAGACAAATGCGGTTTAATTGAACCAGGGACAGTCGACTGTCCCTGATTGAACACATCGGCTTTTAATAGAATCTACAAAATATTAAATTGATTGCGTATAAATGAAAATGAAAATGTAATTATGACCATTAAACCTTGTGCACGTACACACAAGCGAATTTGAATGCGTCAAAATGAAATTAAATACTTGAAAATGAAATTGATCGATGTTAAAATGAAATAGAATTCACGTAAATGAAATTGAATGCTGTTATAAGGAAATAGAAATATACGTTTAGATAATCATTCAATTTAGCGCGAATTTGAATACTGGAAAGCTAATTTGGTTGATAACATTTTCAAATTGGCCGGGAAAACCTATATAATGCTATCATCAGTAGCTAGCAAGTGAATATAATGCTATCAGCAGCAAGTGAGTATAATGCTATCAGCAGTAGATAGCAAGTGAATGTAATGCTATCAGTAGTAGATAGCAAGTGAATGTAATGCTATCAGTAGTAGATAGCAAGTGAATGTAATGCTATCAGTAGTAGATAGCAAGTGAATGTAATGCTATCAGTAGTAGATAGCAAGTGAATGTGATGCTATCAGTAGTAGATAGCAAGTAAATGTAATGCTATCAGTAGTAGATAGCAAATGAATGTAATGCTATCAGTAGTAGATAGCAAGTGAATGTAATGCTATCAGCAGTAGATAGCAAGTGAATGTAATGCTATCAGTAGTAGATAGTAAGTGAATGTAATGCTATCAGTAGTAGATAGCAAGTGAATGTAATGCTATCAGTAGTAGATAGTAAGTTAATGTAATGCTATCAGTAGTAGATAGCAAGTGAATGTAATGCTATAGTACTGTAGTAGATAGCAAGTGAATATAATGCTGTCAGATTGCAAGTAAATACAATGCTATATCATCAGTAATAATTGAATATAATGCTATCAGCAGTAGATAACAAGTGAACACAATGGTATCAGAAGTAATAGCAAGTGAATATAATGCTATCAGCAGCAAGTGAATATATTGCTATCAGAGGTAATAGCAAGTGAGTATTATGCTACCAGCAGTAGATAGCAAGTGAATATAATGCTATCCGTAGTATAGTATAGGTTTTCCCGGCCAATTTGAAAATGTTATCAACCAAATTAGCTTTCCAGTATTCAAATTCGCGCTAAATTGAATGATTATCTAAACGTATATTTCTATTTCCTTATAACAGCATTCCGCTGTCTATATGGACTTAATGCATTATGTGTATATAAATGCTCTTTATAACATTTCCATCATATTTTGCTATTCTGATTTAAAAGTGTAGCCATTATTGGTTACACCAATGTAAACATTTACGCCTATCTTTCATCTTTCTCTTCTCTTTTCTCACATACATTTTTTATACATAATTGTATATTTATTACATATCGTTAATTTGTGGATATGTTTAATAAGCTAGTCTTTAGTGATTTTCATCACTGTGTTAGCGCTTTTTGGTTTTCGTTTGACGAATAATGATACGAATAATAAGGCATATAGATCGTTTAGTATTGCTAAATAGAATGCATTTATCGGGTAATTGTTTGCATATAAATGAATTCGAATGCACGAGATGACACGTACCGCGATCGCTTGCGAATTTGATTGCAGTAATATTTAAAAGCGTGACAAAAACATTACATTGATTGCTCATATTGCGAACTGACATGAGCGCATGTCTTGGTTGAATGCGGATATTACTAAATAGAATGCTTTTATTTGGAAATTGACATTCATTCTAAAACGTTCAATCAATTTAGCGCGAATTGAAACTACGTAAATACTAAATAGAATGCTTCAATTTCTAAATTGATCGGGAAAACCTATAGTAGATAGCAGCAAATGAATATAATGCTATCAGCATTTGGTTAGCAAGGTAATGCTATCAGCAGTAGATAGCAAGTGAAGTAGTGCTATCAGCAGTAGATAGAAAGTGAATATAATGCTATCATCAGTAGCTAGCAAGTGAATATAATGCAATCAGAAGTAGTATAGCAAATGAATAATGCTGTCAAATTGCAAGTGAATACAATGCTATCATCAGTAATAAGTGAATATAATGCTATCAGCAGTAGATAACAAGTGAACATACATGTAATGCTATCATCAGTAATAGCAAGTGAATATAATGCTATCAACACAGCAGTAGATAGCAAGTGAATATAATGCTATCAGAAGTAATAGCAAGTGAATACAATGCTATCATCAGTAATAAGTGAATATAATGCTATCAGCTGTAATTAGCAAGTGAATAGTGCTGTCATCAGTAATAGCAAGTGAATATAACAATGCTATCAGGAGTGAATATAATGCTATCAGTATAGGCCTAGTTGATAGCAAGTGAAATATGAAGCTATCAGCAGTAGATAGCAAGTGAACTTTGGAACAAACTACCATATCATGAGAGTTATCAACAAGTCGAACGAGCTGCCTAGAAGTGGTCAACGTGAATACTGTTAAAGGGGCACTAAGAGATGTGTTGGAGACTGCGCCCTCAATTATGATAAAAACTGAGATTAGTATATTTTTATAATTGTATTACATGTATGAACATACCGTAGGATTAAGAAAAATCAGCTCTCTTTGTACAAGAAAACGTCGATTCAAAAATGCTCGTACAGCCGGGACGAGCATTTTACGTCCGACAGTATCCCCCTGCAGTACGCGTGATACATAACGCGAACCATATTTGCATAGAGGGCGTTTTTCAATAAATATTGATGATAATAATAATAATAATAATAATGCATTTATAATGCGCCATCTATCTAGACAACCTATTCCGAGGCGCAAACATTAAAACAAATAAAAACAAACAGTTAAAATATAAAAACAATTACATCAGTCAATCAGTCAAATCATAAGCAATCTTAAACAGATGAGTTTTTAAAGTCTTTTTGAAACCATCAAGTGAATCACAGAATCGAAGATCTGAAGGAAGTGAGTTCCACAGTTTAGGTGCACAAGCATAGAAAGCCCGGTCGCCATATGAAGAATGTGTCCGAGGAACAGAGAGAAACTGTTTATATGACGATCTGAGGCGACGTGATGGAATATGTGGATTGAGAAGATCGCTGATATAAGAAGGTGCCATATCATGTAGGGCTTTCCAGGTTAGGAGAAGAAGTTTGAAATGGATGCGATACCGAATAGGTAACCAATGGAGACGCTCTAAAACAGGTGAAATGTGATCAAATTTTCTAGTCCTTGTGAGCATTCGTGCAGCAGCATTCTGAGCTCGTTGAAGTTTATTGAGATTTCGTTCAGTGATCCCATATAATAAAGCATTACCATTGTCAAGACGTGATGTGACTAAGGCGTGAACAAGTGTCATCAAGCACTTGGCGAATTTCATTTATGTTCCTTATTTGGAAATATGTTGATTTGCACACATTTTTGATGTGGTTGTCCATTGACAGCGTGTTATCAAATATAATTCCTAGATTTCGAGCACTAGTAGAAGCCTTAATGTTGGAGGAAGCGATTTGAAGAAAATCAGTGCTAGGTTTTGATTGATGGTATTTTGAAGTAATAATGAGAAGCTCAGTTTTGTCATCATTCAATTTCAACTTATTTGCAGTCATCCAAGATTTTATGTCCTTGATACAAGATTCAATTCGAGAACGAGAGGCAATTTCATCGCAAGCACTATCCAAGTCAAAAGATAAATATAGCTGTGTATCATCGGCATACATATGCACTTCTAAACCATGTTTGCGTGCAATGTTCGCTATTGGAGATGAATAAATTGTGAAGAATTGCGGGCCAAGTACAGAACCTTGGGGGACACCGAAGAGGAGCGGAATGAATGATGACAAACAACCATTAATGTTTACAGCCTGCGTTCGATCAGTCAAATAAGAGCGGATCCATTCAAGTGCACTATCTCTGACACCAAACGATGAGAGACGCGACAGAAGGATGCTGTGGTCTATGGTATCAAAGGCAGCAGATAGATCAAGTAGGACCAAAAACGTACCACGTTTTTTTTCCATATTACATAAAATGTCATTCTGAACACGTAGTAATGCAGTTTCAGTTCCATGGTGTTTCCTATAAGCAGATTGAAGACATTCATATAGGTTGTTAGAAGCGAGGTGATGAGCTATCCGAGATGATACAACTTTCTCAATTATTTTTGAGATGAAAGCCAAGTTTGAGACAGGGCGGTAGTTTTTTAAGATCTCAGAGTCAAGCGATGGCTTCTTAAGAAGAGGTGTGACAAGTGCAGTCTTGAAACAAGATGGGAAAACAGCAGATTCCAATGAAAGATTAACAATCCGTGTAATAAGTGGAGCAAGCTGGTGAAGATGTTTCTTTAAAAGCCAAGTAGGAATAGGGTCAGAATCACATGATTTTGATGGTGAAGCTCTGATGATTTTACAAACCTCTTCTTCAGATGCAGGAGAAAAACTATTTAAATGTGTAGTTAAATCATGTGCATTGTCCAAAATAGTAGAGGAGTTCAGGTTATCAGTAGCAGTAGATTCAGAGTCCAAGTCATTGCGTATCTTAGTAATTTTTGAAACAAAGAAATTGTTAAAATTTGTGCGCCAATTTTTCGTTAGAATTGTGAGAAGGAAGTTTTGGTTTTCCCTTTTGAAATAAAAGACTCTCAACAATCTTAAAAAGCTCTTTCTGATCAGCACAATTTGAAATCTTGCCTCTATAATATGTTGCCTTGGCATCATAAATCATGTTATAAACATGTTGCCGCTGAGTTATGAAAATCTCACGATCCACTTCCAACTTTGATTTCCTCCATTTGCGTTCAAGTCTTTTCCTTAGTTTCTTTGCTACATCAATCTCTGGGGAATACCAGGGATTGGAAGGTCGAATTGTAATCGTGCGAGACTTTAGAGGTGCGTGATTATCTAAAATGTAGCGGAGAGATGCGTTGTATTTATGAACAATTTCATTTAGTTCTGTTGATGAATCAATATCTGCACAAGATGTCTCAATGTCCAGAGTAAATCGTTCAACGTCAATTTCTTTAAGTTTTCTATAAGAAATTTGCCGTTTTAAAGGGTGAGGTTTCTTGAGGTTCAACTCCCACTTGCAGAGAATCGAAACATGATCAGTCATCAAACAGTCGACATTAACAGAATTGATGAGATTATCAGAGGCGCGAGCAATGATTAAATCCAAAATATGTCCTTTGATGTGAGTCGGAGAATCAACATACTGATCAAAATTACAAATATCCAGTAATTCTTTCAATCGTGAAGTGTCGTTATCATTTGTATCTTCAAAATGAAAGTTAAAATCACCAACGATTAGGAGTTTGTTCTTTGTAGTAGATAACAGTGTGCTAAGAAAGTCCGAAAAATGATATTGTTTCAATCAAGTTTTGCTGTGTTTTTGTTAGTAGAAACAACAATAATGGCAATTTTTAATGTTCATCTTGAATTCTGAAGTAAATGTTTAAACATTTTTATCAACACCACTTAATGTCCCTTTATAATTATAGGTAGATGACCCGATCACATTTTCGTAACACAGAATTATTTCAAACATACGGAGATTTTCATATCATATGAAAGCTCGTATTTTTCTCATCATCATACTGAAATTTGACGGCCTAATTCGGTATTGACAGAGAAATCGACGAAATAGCGTTGAATTACCGCGAATGGTGGTTACCACCGATGTACTACTCAATGGGTACAGTTCACAGCAGGCTTGTGCGTCTAAAATAAGAACCATATAGCTATGCATCTTAAATGTTGGGACACGACATTTTTAAGCATGACCTTTCATGTAGAATAGAAAACTTCAAGTTGAAAATCGGAACATTTTAATAACGCATTCAAAATTCGACTCGACAAATATTGGACAAACATATAGGCCTAGGTATGGAATCCTGAGACTAATATAACTAAATTTAGTTATATTAGTCTCAGTGGAATCATACAGGCCTGATATAATATTAGTCTCAGTACATGCTAACAGCCTAGGCCTATACTAATTTATTTCCATCAAACCTACCAGATTATAAATAGTGTATCATTAAGTGAAGACATGTATCTGATCGAACACCAAAGTTGATCTACAGTACAAGCACTGATCCTAAAACAAAATTATGGGCTACGATTACTAAGTTGCGCTTAGAGAAAGCCCGTCGGCAATTGAACGTCGCCATATTTATTTCATTTTTTTAATGCATTCGCACACGTGGTGACTCCAAATATTTCTTATCGTGTTTTGCCGGTTAAATAGTCAATGTTATCATCATCATGCAACACGACGACGTAGGTATCTTTGTATTTTTCACACAGGACATGGTATAACTGTGAGATGTCCTTGACTGGATCTGTACTGAACAAATTAAAAGACAACCTTTTGAATCAAGCTTTTCAAAGCTAAACATGTAAAAAGCTTATTTTATTTTTATTTATTTTATAAATATCATCATGATTAAAGTTATTTTAAGGCTGGGATTTTCGGGTAATGGTAATTGTGTACCCGGGTATAGTGGGTACCCGAAATTTGGCCACTATCTGTCAACAAAACGTAATATCATGTCCACAACCACAAAATGTCACGCAATATAATCATGTCGCAAATTTTGTCTGCCGAATTCGGCACCTGTGCATCAATTTGCAATGCGGTGTTACTAGCTTTACGGCAATATCCTCAAATAGGTCTTACATACTGAATAAAGCACAAGGCAGCTATCATTTTTACAATGTAAAACAATTGCTGCCTCGTGCTTTATTCCTTATGTAAGACCTATATGAGGATATTGCCAGCTTTACTATCTTTCACGCTTCATCAAACTAAAGCCACACAATTTCCTATAGACCCTCGACATCACCAAAAAGTCAGCAATAACACTAGCAGTGGTGGATCCAGGATTAAAATTTACAGGGGGCTGACCAAGAGACTGTTTTTCCAGGAAAAAATCGTAAAAGGTAGTGATGTGTATCTAGCTAGACATATCAAGTTACCCCTCATTTCCATTTTGAAGCTTATGATGTTGCGCATCTAATTAGCTCTGTTTCATAGCTCTCATACGTCGTGATACGACTCAGTATGAGAGCTATGAAATGAAAGCATATGTTCGTACGCTGGCGATTTTCGTTTCTAGTTTGCCTATTTCTAAAACATTTGAATACACTTACCTGGGTTATACATGTGCTATGTACTGTTATTGCATCCTAGATACATTTTCAGCTCCATAAATGCTACTCAAAATGAAATATTAATGATATAAAATCGGCCGTAATCACAGCGAAATGGAGAAGTCGTCAGCAAAGATGAAAGTCAATTCGCGGTAGTTTACGATTGGTTCCGAATATTTTCAATTAGTCTCGTTCCACGTTTTACTCC
Source organism: Ophiura sarsii (assembly GCA_035610835.1). NCBI lineage: Eukaryota > Metazoa > Echinodermata > Ophiuroidea > Amphilepidida > Ophiuridae > Ophiura > Ophiura sarsii. The sequence continues at coordinate 74,033,772 of CM069451.1, read as the reverse complement.
TCATGGGTGTACGCGTGTATGCAAACATAGTAAATCACTAAGCGGACAACCAATACTACGATTTTACGAATGCGATACGAACTGTTAACAACAGCCTGGTTCCAAATTGTTGGCACCAGGCTGCTTTTAGTGAGATTCCGAAGAACGCATGTGACCTGTTTTCCGAAGATTTCTGATCTCAATTTTAAATGGTCTATTACCAAACTATACAATGTTCTAACATATTTGACATTTAAAACCATCCAATATGACAAATTATGTACAATTAGGGTCCTGGGTATGCAGTTTTCATTACGTAAATACAAGAAAGGGAATTAATGCGCTGTGCAAACGGAAGAACGCTATTTCATATGAACTCTCCGTATCGACCCTAGGTACATCCCCAAGTCTTCAAAATTACCGTACAAAAGCTGTACAAATATAGCCTGCAAGATAGCGACGTAGAGGGCGACGGAGAGTTAGTCTAATCGACCCTGAATTGACCCCTATTTCTTAGGCTGATTCCCGGTACCCAGAATCCCTTTTGGATGAGTTGTGTGGAGCCCATTGATGCAGGGACCAAGCAAACTCGACGGCATTGAAGAACGGTAATTATTTAGTCGTTAAAAAACCTCTAAAATCTCCAGAATTCGTGAGCGTAGAATTACATCGATGGTATCAAAATAATCCGTAAGTATAGTTCTATAAGTAAGGATAACTTAAATTTAACTACCAGAAAATTTATTTTTTGTTATGAAACAAATACGACGTAGGAAGTCAATGCTTGTTTTTGTAGCTAGCATCTAATGAAGTGACAGGTTTTTTAAATTAAATATTCATTCCCAAGCGATGTGGTTGTCCACAAAACCAGCAACAACAAAATTGCACACCCCCACTGAAAAAGGTACAGTGTGGTACACACAAAAAAGGCACCCGCCCCCCCCCCCCCCCCCCCCCCTGTATTCGCCACTGAATAGAACTGTTTTAAATTTAATTAGGTCTACATGTGATGGTTTGTTCTAGAGGCTCGAAATGTTTTTTAGTTATTAATCACTGTTTCCTGTGAAATATACAGTGTTCAAAAAAGAGGGGTTTTACATGCACAAATGCATGTAACTTTGGCTCTGTGCATGTAAACATTTGCCTGTGTGCATGTAAAATTGTGATATTCAGCCATTTTTAAGGGGGAAAATCCATTTTTCTAGAAAATATTGCTGTTGTGAAGGTAACTTTTATTTTCTAATTCGGACACTGGAAATATACCTTGTATTGTACCAAGTTCGCCTTTAATTAATCAGCAATTAATAATTTTGTCTCCTTCTGTTATAGCAAATGTGTGCATTCTTCTCGAAACAAGCATGCATTTACTGATTCCCATCATACCTCTCGATAGCTTTCGTTTTAAATAAGCATATATACTCTACAACGCTTGATTGCTAATGCACTTATCAATTTGCATCCCCATCAGCCCCGGGGCATTGCGGGTTTTGGTACGCAATCGTACCAAAAACTAGTGCTGTTATCGAGATCTTTTTTTCATGTCGACATGTTGCTATTTTAGAATCTCGATATCGACATGATGTCGACATATTATGATCCAAATACCAAGCCGATCTTCCCCGCAAATTAAGGTCCGTGATATTATTATAGAATATCACCGCAGATCGAGAATATCGCTAAGTCAATGTACACAAGTTAAAGGTAGATGACCTGATTTTCAACTTGATGTTTTCTATTTTACATGAAAGGTCATCCTTAATTGTTGCATTCCAAAGTCTGAGTTGCATAACTCCAATGGTTCTATTTTTAGAAGCGCAAGGTCAAAAGACATGTGCCCATTGAGTAGTACACAGACTGGTTGGTTGTTTACCACCTTTTGGCAGTAATTCACCACATTTTAGCCTATAATTTCCAAATGAAACATTTCTGGCCCCTAATATTTTACAGACATAATGAGAAAAATATGGGGATTCTTCTGATACCAAAATATCTTGATGTGAAAAAAAAAATCCTAGCCCCAAAAAAGTGATCGGGTCATATACCTTTAAAAAACCTTTACTTAGTATATACCTAAATGCGATCATATTCGCCGATTCTCTACATTCTTTTATTACAAAATCATTTTGAAACTTGCGGTCAATAAGTACAACACAATATAAGTTGTTCACACCTTGCTTTGACTGTGTTTTTCAGGTACACTTGCAAACGTGTGCAATGCACACACTATGTATATATATAAACATGTAAAATAATGTATAATATGTATATGCTGTAAAGAGAAGTGATGAGATGTTGTCAATAAAAAAAAATCACCTCTTGCTTGGGGGAAGAAAAAAAAAAATAAAAAAAAAAAAAAAAATAAAAAAAAAAAAAAAAAATAAGTACAACACAAATAACGAGGCTAGGCTACTATTTTGCTTGCACAAACATGAGAATTACCCGGGGAATTACCGTCCTGGTACCGTTCTGTTCACTGGTATCGTCATCAAAATCAAACACAAAACAAAGTAAACAAACTTAGTGACCTGAATGCGCAGTTCACATATAAAATAACACTGTGTACTTCGCCATTCACTATGAGATGGGTATCGTGACAGGGGTACAGCCAATGCCCAATTGCGGTATACCCTAGGCTATTTTTTAGTGAGGGTCTTCCTTGTTATCTATGCACTAGTGCCGTGTGTAAAGCACATGGTCAGGTTTTACAATCGGACATGTCGCTACTCACTGGATTGCATGATAATGCAATGTGTGCTTGTCATATTCGGGTCAGGTCGCGTCGGATCGCAGCTTTTAAAGTTTTATTATACGATGGATATTAATTTCACTTTGCCGATTACTTTTTTCTCAAATCATTACTGACGACTTAATGTCAATTATATCGACATACCAAAGTTGATATCGACATGTCGGGATAATAGCTGATATCGACATAATGTCGACATCGTCCATGTCGATGACAGCTCCTACCAAAAATGTTGCACGGCTATGCTGAGGCGTGTACCGGGGACGTACAAAATATGCCCCCGCTAGCTGGGGGGTGTAGCAGGGGCGTACATCACTGAAAAATAAGCCGGGAAATGGCCGGTCAGTTTAGTGGGGGCGTACGAATGTACAACCCTGGGCGTAGCCGGGGTGTACACACACAGAGCGGGGACGTACGCTAAGTAAGGTACACAAAATGTATACACCGGAACAGTGGCCGGGGTGTACACTTTGTCCCGGCTATGAAGGACCTGGATTGTACGCCGCCGTAAACTTTGTCCCGGCTAAAGGGGGTGGGGGGGGGGGGTGGTCGGGACTGTACAGCGATGTACACTTTGTCCCGGCCATGGGTGGGACTGTAGCGGGGACGTACCAAAAATGTTGGTTGCCAGTTTGAATCCGATCAAATGCGGATGTGGTATTTTTTCAGCATTTATGTGCACTGGCCTACTCTGGTAAATAATTGATCATCTAAGTAACCCAGAGAACTAAGGCCAAACAAAGAAGATAGTCTGTCTCAGAAACATTTTGCAAATAAGCCAAGTGCTGTGTGATTTTTAGAAAATAGGCTATGAGGTATGCGATTTTTAATTTGTTTTGGTGCTAATTAAAGCTTTAGAGAACTGTTTGAAACTTTTTTATTTTATTTTTTTTTAAATTTTTATTAGGCCTCAGCGCATAGACCTACAGCGCCGTAGCTCATTTCACATACCAATGTGGGCGGGCTTCTGAGACAGACCTTCTTCTTTGCTTGGCTTAAGTATAAATGTCTCAATGTGAGGTATATCTCAATTTGTTGCAATTTCTTTTCTTCTTAAATAGGTGATTTGGTCTATCATCAACACATCATTTTGTTCCTACAAAGTCAAGGCTACAACTCATCACTTTTGTCGTAATGAAGATAATTTGACCGGGTTGTGTAACCGGTCATCATGTCCACTAGCCAACAGTCAATATGCTACAATAAAAGAAGAAAATGGTAAGACATTATGCCGATTATGGGATGTATTCTTGTACGGATTTAAATACGGTTTTAAGCTCAACGTGTGTTTAACGTTAACTTAAACCACATCATTTAAGTAAAGGCAATTCTCATGAATTGAAACGCGTCTAATTCGCTGAAAAGTTTCTAACTTTAAACATGGGTATGGTCGAAGTTTGAGTCGTATGTTGGATGCATTTTGAAATGAACAATTAGACGTATATTTGATGCATTCCTTTCATTTCTACGGTACCCATTTGAATCGCTGTTTGTTTATACCATTCCATACAATGACACACTTCAACGACCTTTCCGGGGAAGATATAGTGTTTAAAAATGTGTTTTGTTAAATGTCCTGTGAATAGACGTTATTCATAATTGGTTATTTCAAGCTAAAGAGGGAGACATACTCGATGTGACGTCACTAATCATAACGAAAGCGAGGCCAATGATGGTAAATTACATAAACATTGGTATCATGTGACGTAATTTACCGTCGTTGGCCTCGCTTTCATTATGATTAGTGACGTCACATCGTGTATGTCTCCTTCTTTAGCTTGAAATAGCCAATTATGAATAACGTCTATAGATAAAATTATGTAGAACTTACACACAAGTTTAGTTAGTGACGGTTGTAGGCTAAAACTGCATTTAGTACGAGAATATGCCCCTTAGGCCTTATTATAGGTCTTTGTATGGTCTTTTTTATTTTACGCTACATCTCAACAATTCTTTCATCTGTGGGAACTACACTATAGTTATCTGTCATAGATTTATTTACCATGCATTCTGGTATTTATATCCCATTAACTACACTGTGATATCTGTCATAGATTTACCATGCATTCTGGTATTTATATCCCATTCTCACAGGTCTCTGTTACTTGTATATGAAAACCATAGAGCGAGCAGCATTCCCAAATAGACTGTGGGAGAAGGTGAAGTTATCACGCAACTATGAGAAAGCATTACAACAGATTGATACACACCTCATCTATTGGTCGCCATGGATTATACATAAATGCAAGCAACGTTTTACAAAGATCACACAGTATCTGATACGTATGCGAAGACTTGTACTCAGAAGAAGGTAAGTGTCCATGCAAGGCTGAATGGTTGGGTTTATATCAAAGTTGGGTGTATCTTAATTTTTACAGCTATTCTAGAGATCTACATGGGTTCTAAGGGAGTGGGTCCGGCCCAAAAATGTGTAGTCCCGGGACCAAAAAAATCACCTTCCCGAAACCGGAAAATAAAAGATCAACAAAATAATAATCAGCTTCCTAAAAAATACTTGTCAGCTAAATCCCTTATTTATTTAATGCAAATTTGGGTTTGTCATTAATATGTGAGCAATATTTCACAAAGCTGATGCTTGATTTATTGATAGAAGAAGCAGCAGCAGCTTTTATCAACACTTGCGTGGAAGATATTCCCAAACGCTTGTTATTCTGATAACATGTATCATATCTGATGACAGGGTCAAAGGTTCATCAACGATTACCTAGAATCTATGGATTTTCCTCTCTTCAAATAGATTGTTACAAAGTTTTTCTTTCAAGAAACAACTTGGATTCTCTCAAATGTCTGACCCGGGATTAGACCATGTTACTACACTTGCGAAAAGAACTTTCCGGGTCAGGCTTTCATCTTTCATCTCTGGTTAGAGATGATATAGCACTTTTCTCTTACTTTTACCTTTTCTTACTCAAGACCTTTTTTTTAAATATTCTGTCAGGCGAAAATTGGTATCAGTGAGTAGGAAGCAGGAGGTTAGAGAGAATAGACGAGAAAAGAAAGCGCTTATTGCTGCTAGACTAGATACTGCCATTGAAAAGGAACTACTGGAAAGATTAAAACAAGGAACGGTAAGTATACAACCTGGATGTATAATGTACATCATGCACAATGCTAACAATGGTAACATCAGTGCATAATTGTAGCAAACTGCATATTTGTGTAATTCTTAGCATGACGGTGGCTTAAAGCACAGTCCAATATATTTATATGATATTGAATGGCTTTCAGTATGAAGCAAGACTATTTTTATATCGAGTGCAATGTTTTCTTGTGTCAAACAAAAATAAGCCTTCAATATTATTATTATTTATAACAGACTGTTTTGCTAAAAATATATCAGTTAGTCTGAACTTTCGTTAATCTCAGGGAAATTAAAACGCTGATCTCACAGCCCATATAAATAATAATTGATTCAAAACCTCATGAATATACACGATACGTGCCACCAACTCGAATGCCGTCCTTTACTGGTTACGCACAAACAGGGTTGTAGCTTCAAGGCACCGGCGCTGGGCCCGAAATTGGGCTGGCCGCCCGGCACTCAAATTTGTGGATAAAATCATTAAACTGCCTCATAAAACAAGACATTATGTGGCAGGAACCCTCAAAGTGCCTTAAAAAAGCCTAAAAACATCCCGGCCCCTGAGCCGCGAGAATTATGTAACCAAATAGCGAAATATTGAGCCCAAATAGCGAAATATTGAGCCTGGCACTCAAAATGCTCTGGCTACAACCCTGCGCACAAATAAGCGCAAGGCGCTAACGGAGAACCAAGTACCTCCGCGTTAACATTAGTAACCCTGCGTGTAATGCGTATCAAGTTCGATCACCAAAACAATTTGCTTAATGCCATGAACGCATAGCGTATTTGCACAACGCAGTAGTTACGCGACGTGTGATTGGATCGCTTGGACGTTTTCCGATCAGATTGATCCAATTGTAATGGGTGAAGCATGGTTAAATTGCTGTAAAACTAACTTTTTAAATAAGCAAGTAATGTCCATATCACTAAATGACTTTTAATTTATGGTTTTGAATCAGGATAATGACTCTGATCAGTTGTTTTGTTGGTAACTGTGAAGAATCAAATATTTTACTTTGGGACCATGGAATTTCCCTCAGGTTTACACCCTCATGCAATTCCTCGGTTCCAAAGTGAATGTTTTGATTCTTCATAGTTACCTCTAAACAACTGATACACAGTCATTATGCTTTACATATTAGCCGTGAGTAATTATTCACAAGTGTGCCTGGTTAGCTTATTGGACATGAAAAGCTGAGATAATTCTTTAAACTTTTTCCATTTTAAGGATACATAAATAATTTCTTTTACAACTTTTTTTTTACAGTATGGTGATATCTATAATTTCCCAATGCATGCTTTTGAGAAAGCTTTAGACAAGGAAGAGGAGGAAGATGAAGATGAAACAGCTTCATCAAAGACAGGAGAAGCAGATGAGGATGATGAATACGAGGATGAAGTAAGTATACAGGGCGATGCATCTATTTTATAGTGGCCCTTTTCCCCCAGTCTCTCTCATTGCGCAATTTAGGAAAAGGTATATATTGGCTCTGAAAATCGTTGAGAGTACTGCCCCCCTTTTTTGATGGACTCCCACCTCGGCAGCCTGGGTTCGAGCCATGGCAGAACATCCCATATTTTCTTGTCATGATTTGTCCTAAGATTCCCCTAAAGGTGTATGTTCCAATCACTTTTTTTAGGCTATGATTTTTTTTTTCACATCAAGATATTTTGATATCAGAAGAATTTCCATATTTTTCTCATTATGTCTGTAAAATCTTAGGGGCCAGAAATGTTCCATTTAGAAATTAGAGGCTAAAATGTGGTGAATTACTGCCAAAGATGGTTAACTATCAGCCAGTTTGTGTACTTCTCATTGAGCAAAATTAATGTGACCTTGTTATTCTAAAATTAGAACCATTGGAGTTATGCAACTCAAACTTTGGAATGTGACAATTTTAAGGAAGACCTTTCATGTAAAATAGAAAACATCAAGTTGACAATCGGACCAGCAATCAGAACATCTACCTTTAAACTTTATTCCTATAAGCTTTATTCCTACAAACCGCCTGTGTAAATAAGGGTTATTAAAGCATCCTGCCAAAATATGACCTTTTTCCCAACTAGGAGAAAGGCATCTTTACCTATTTTGAGTAATTTTTCCATTTTGCTTTATTTCAGGATGAATTGGAAGAGGAAGTTGAGTATGTGGCTGAGGAAGATTTTGACGAAAGTGATCTTAGTGATTTTGAGGTAAGACAATTAAGAGAATGGATTCTGATCAGTGTTCAATTTCCAGCATTTTTTTGTGTAGCAAAAAGTGCGATGCACTATTAGTTTTGTGTAGCAATTCACAAATTTTGTATAGCACTTAATTTGTTTTAGTAATAAAATTAAAATTTCATCAACTTTGCACGTTCTACATAATCTGGCATGCGCACGTAACACGGTTCAACCATGTAATGCACGTATAACCTGTGTCCCGTAAGCAAAATACAATTTTTGGCTTTGATGGAACGTGATCAAATATCAAAAATCAAAAAAGGAATCTTCTTGCATTGCACTTTTAGCTATGCGACACCGGTTATCATGAACGCTAATTCTGATAAGATTGTCATTCATCGATAGCCTAACACTGCAAGGTATAATCATAATACAGCTTGTCCCAGAAAACCTGTTCTATGCATACTTTTTGTTTATATTTTTGAAATTCAAGAATGATTGAGGCCAAGGGTTGGTTAAAACATGCACCGGTATTTATTTATACAATTTTACAATAAGGCAATGGGGAAAGAAACCTGTTTTACGGGCCCGACCGACCCACTTTTTGCGTTTTTCAAGAATTAAAAAAAAAAAAAAGTCTTCTCAAATCATGTAAAATCAGCCATTTTTTGGCCGAAAATCTGTTGAAAAATGAGGGTTTTTTATCAATTTGTAAAAAGAATTTGGCCGAAAATCTGTTGAAACAATTTTTTTCATAATTTTTTTTTTTGTGTGTGTGCAGATTTTGGTGAAATGAATTTTAAAAAAATAAAATAAAAAAAACACCAACCAACCCTACTTGTCAGGTCTGTCCGCCCGTAAAACAGGGTGGTTTTTCGTCTTCTAAACCTTGATTTGTTAAATTGAAATAGAATTGAGATATGTGTCAAGTCCATATCATTACTTATGTTGCAAAAAGGTTTGAGAAGAATGAAATAAGACTGTATGGGGTGCATACAATATTGAGATGTGAGGCAGTGCAACAGCAGTGTCAGTTTCTGGCAGATTGGTTGAACTGTTTTTTCACATGCCTCTCTTTGATCACATGTACTTTTAAACCGTTTTACCATTACTACAGGATATGGACAAATACAATCCAGATGGTGAAGATGCATCATCAGATGAGGAGGATGGTGATGAAACAAAAACAGACAGGAGGAAATCACAGATGAAAAAGAAAAGAGCACATGTAGAAATAGAGTATGAGGAAGAGACTGCGCAGGCAACAACATCAAGTCAAAAAATTAAAACATGATCATCAGTTCATGTTAACAAAACTGTACTAAAACTTTATGTAGGAATTAAGGGGAGACTCAAGGAAGTCACTTTTTGAATTTTGTGAGTGCTATAATTATTGAACTATGACTCAAATGTATATAAAAGTATGTACATTTTTGGAAAGGAAATAGGTCAGAGAATCGTAATTTTGCGTCAATTTTGACCAATTTTTAAAAAAAATTAAACCTAATCTAAAAATGTTTGAAATTTTGACCAAAAAGCGCCAAAAAAGTGAGAAAAAAATGAAATGACGGAAAAATTTGGATTCTCTGATCCATTTCCTTTCCAAAAATGTATAGTTTTATATGCATGAGTTCAATAATTACAGCACTCACAAAATTCAAAAAATCAAGTAGAAAACTTCCTTGAGTCCCCCCTAATAAAGGAGAGAGCTAAGAAACAAGGCTGTGACAAGATACTTCCATCTACTGCCACAAATCGTCGGTGGAATTACATAGTGGTGTATGGTTGGGGGTATTATATAGTGATGTACAGTAAACTTTGGTTGTTTTTGTGATATTATAACCTATTATTTTGAAATACTTATTTTTACAAAGTCCCAAAGCCAAATATTAATTAGTTAATTGATATAAAAACAATTGATTTGGTGTAAAAAAGTAAATAACAATTTTGTTTTAACATAGTGACGTACACACTTATAATACACCACTATATAATACCACCGGCGAAATGTGATCAGTTTATGAAATATTAATCAGTTTATGAAAGATTTGTGAATATTTGGTGTCTACAAAACAAGGGTTTAAACCTTGGCTGGGCCTGTGCCAGTCAGGTGATCGGTTTGTCCGTTGGCTGTTTTGTCCACATACAGCGACCATGATTCATATGCCATTTCAATAATCCATGGAATTTCTCCATTTGAGAACTACGATCAGTATCATCTATAATGGGATTTAAATAATTGTAATAATTGACCTCATTCCTTGATCCCCAGCCTAATCCACCACATATCTAGCACTTTATCTCAATATCCCTGGAAATGTTTAGACCCAAAGATAACAGATATTTCCTTTGGAAGCTATAAGCCAAAATGTAGAGGTCTATCCCCAAATGCAGTATACCACAACAAACGTTTTATGGGCATGTTTTACTGTAAACGTTGACATTTTCTGTTTCAAGCAGCTACCGCTAAAATAAAAACACACAAATGTATTTATTTTGTGTATAAGTCTATGTAATGAACTTTCAAATCGCAAATTTAAAAACAAGCGAAATGGATGAAAATCGGTGAAGTCCGAAATTGTAATCGCGCAAAAATTGCCACTTGTACAGTAAGTCAATTGAAGAGTTACTTGGCAAAAACAGACAAACACTGTCTGTCAATATTGAACTGAACACACCATGCAGCTAGATGTTACATACTTTTTCAATGTTCAACATTTTTTGCAGACTGTACAATCAACGTCATAAATGCACTACCATCATACACCATAGCAAATGTAAGAGCAGCATAGCATTATTTAGTTCAATTAAAAATGATGAATGCTTCACCTTTTGCTTATCAGATCCGCTGTAGTAATTTGAAAGGATAGCCCGCTCTGGAACAGCCATTTCCCTAAAGGTTGGAATTTCCTCTTTGTTAACTCTGTTCTATCTGTCTTCAAGTGAACAGGTGTAAGACCATTCTGTGAAGAACTCCTAGGGCTCTCACTTTAAAGGCAAAGGTACACTTAGGTGAACTATCTATACACCTGTTCATTTGGTGACAGGTGAAATAGAGTCAAGAGATGAAGAAATCTCAACCTTGAGATATTCCTAAAACATATTTTTGGCTGGTAAGAGTGGAATTAAGGGTTGAAGTCAACATTTGGATTAAGACAGTTTTAATTACACTCCCTCATCTTGAATAGAAAATACTAAACAAATTTGGATCCCACATCTCCCATGTAACTATATGTCTATGTTGGTACATAATGCACATGTTCTAAAAACAGGAATATTATTTACATAATTTCTGATGTAGTTTTTCAACTTTGTATCAAAACAGATGGAGTTGAGGAGCGGGTAGATCTGATATTGAAGTTTGTCATGGGTAACAGTTGCCCATATTGGAAAACAGCTAAGGCTAATGAAAGTCAATTACGAGTTTCCTGTTACTTTTGTTTTGCTGTGTGATGAGGGGACTTTTTCATTATTCATTATTTGATCAGATTTCATTATTGACATGTAAATGCATGTTTGATCAACCCATGTTGATTCGGAAGGTATTTACAATAAAAAGCCCTGCTTTTGAGCCTAGTTCTCAGTTTCATATTTTACAAAGTGAAAAATATGTTTGAAATTCCTAAAACTCACTACAATGATGTTTTGAAAATATACATAATGAATTTTTTGGCAATCTTTTAGTTATGATGCGAGTGCAAACGGTGACGTGGGCGGGTAACGGGAAATTCAAAATTGACTTTCAGGCATCTAAAAGAAACTGCACCAAACATTTGACTGTAACAATAATATACAATGTAAATACAAGACAACCAATGTTTATGTTTTGTTATTTATTCATACATGACCAGTATTTCTGATCAGACTCTCAGTGGGCAAGCTAATGTAATAAAAAACATATAATGTGTTACCATATTAATGTGGTCGAGCACTTTATTCAACTGATTCATGTAAACAACGCTGGATTTTAATGTGTATACATGTAGAGAATAAAAAGGAACTATCCATCACATTGCATGTGTTTCTTGTGAACTGTATCAAAGTGACCATCCGCTACACTCCACTATATTTTGTGTCTTATGTAATGAGCTTTCAAATCATGTATTTAAAAACAAGCGAAATAGCTGAAAATCAGCAAAGCTGGAAAATGTAATCGCGTGAAAATTACAACATTTACAGTATGATATATTTCATCTTTGATACAACCGCATACATTGGTTAATGCACTAAGAGTACACATAAGATGATTTTGAAAACCATATTCAATGCCCCGAGACAATGAGGGGCCAAGTATGGTATCACTGTAACCATGACCCAAATAAAAAGTGAAGTCAATATAGAAATAGATTGTTTTTATCTAATTTGTTCAAAGCTCATATTCTTAAAAATGATGTTAACGGTAATGACACTTAGACTAACTTTACAATGTTCTAAACATAGGCTAATCACAGCATGCCTTCATTCATCTAACTCTGTGCAGTAACATCAGAGTGTATTCCAATGATTGCACCTCATTATCTTGCACATGATCGTAATGCGATGGCATAAGTACCAATGCATTCGAAGACAAAATCTCAGTCTTCACACATAGTGCTGCTGTCAATCACCAGAATACACTCTGATGTCTCTGCAAAGAGTTGGGCAACAAAACAAGTTTGTCTAAGAAGAAACCTGAAAAAGGCTGTGTGAAATGCAATTGTTTTTGAATTAATTTGTTGGTAAAAAATGCTATGCGAAACAGCTCTGAAGCAAGCAAGAAAATGAAGCTGCTAGGGTTCTTTACAATTTGAAATTAAAATTTGAAGAAGCATAGTCCAATAAATCACTGAAGACCGTTTGTTTTTCTTGAGTTTAAATACTGTTATCATATTGGAAAAAACATTCCACCATCATTTTTCAAAGGGTCAAGAAAAAAGAAGTTATGCGAGAAAAATTTGAATTTTAAAAGCTACGTGCGTAGGTTTTGAGACAAACTAGTTTTTAATTGCCCTTGCCATAGTATAAATAATATTCATGGCAACCAATCTGGGTTTTTTGCAGATTTTGGTGCCATTTTAGGAAAAAACGCCAGCCCGACAGACCCTATGTTTTGCCGTCGCCTTATCCCATTACTTTTTTCAGATTCTATATAATATTTCATTACTACAGTGCAACTTACCATAAATGCCCGTTTCACCAAATTCACTTAAATGACAATAACAACACCAATTTAATTTTCCTCCAATAAAGTCAAGTTTGGTGACACATTTTTGTGATTTTGTTTTCAGTTTTTTATTATAAATATTTAAGCAGTGTGTATACATTTTGTGCACACTCTTAGCTTTAGTGTATGCAAACAAATGATTCACCAGTCAGGGCCAGGGAACATGCATTTGAATTTACCGCGTTAGCAGTACATCAACATCAAATAATGTGCAGTGAAGCATGGTTATACACAGGAGGGCTGTGTGTGGATTTCTATACCAGTCCCCTATACTACGCTTGTTTACATCCAATATAGGTCTATATGCATGACACAATGAAATAAGGGACCGTTCATTATTTATGGTGGAGGGGGGGTTGGGACAAATTTGAGACTCGTATGTTAAAATTACCGAACCCCCCCCTACAGCTGAAACTGAAAATTACATGACCCCCCCTGCTAATCAGTAGCTTTTTACACCCCCCCCCCCCTCCACCCGAAAAATATCAACTTGTCACATACTTAATATACTTAATGGATACGTTGGCAAATTTTGTTTGTCCCCTATCTGAACGGCCAATAATTTTATGATGCCCCTTCTTTTTATTGTGTGAAATTAGTAATGGCGAGCGTAGCGAGTTTGTTCATATTTATACATTTTAGGTGATTTTGTGAGTCTTTATAACCCGAATAAGTTAGAACATTCTGAGCAGAAACGTATAATCCAGTGAAATGCTCTACTTTTGTGAGCATTGGTGCAAAGCGGAGATGAGGTGAAAAGCATGCAATAAATCACATTTTTCAATCATAAAATTTGATTTTGTAACACTATACACCCTGTGGCTCTGTCTCGACCATTGATGATTATATAGATTATATAGATGTTTTCCACCATATCGTCGATTTGCTGTCCAGAAGTCGTCTCATAGTAAAAGTTTTTGAAGTCGATAGGTTTTAAGAAAATATGCGCGAAGCGCAGAAAAAAATGGCATTTACACTCCAAAATAGCCTCTAAAATCACTCCAATCACCACCATCTTTATAGTTTAAACAAATTTACACAACCCCCCTGTTCAAGAATAAAAAGTTACATAACCCCCCCTATTTCAACATATGAAAGTTACATGACCCCCCCTATAGTTTACCCAACCCCCCCTCCACCATAAATAATGAACGGTCCCTAAAGGGCAGTTATGGTAAGTTGCACTGTAGTCAGCGTCATAATGCTATTGACATAATCCCACCCATAATCTGTAATTCCACCAATGCATGCGTAAACCCGGAATACGTAGCGGACGCTTTATAAAAAATGACCACACGTTCTGATTGGTAAATTGTAAAATTATCACACGCATGCGTGCATAATTGTTCGAGCATTTCGTGCATCTGGACGTAGCTCCCCAAACAACAACAAACCATGCTCGCATGGAATAGCTTGAATTTTGTCCATAACATTATGACAGTGACTATAAATATAGATCAATAAATGTATTGTTTCAAGAGAAATCAATACACACGCGTGCTGATGTTGCAGTGTGAATAATGGCACAACCTCATAGACATGAAAGAGGGGAGTTCAATTGTGAACGTATCAACATTTGCGCAACACATGTATTGACCTAATTCATACACAACAATATTAATTGACATTCTCAGTTGTGTGCATACTTTACACTCTTACACTTACATAATTTCAAACAAAAAGTTTTATAACACCTGCAGTAAAATTCACCAACCCCAACAGATAAATCAAGTGCAATTTAAACATTTTTCAATGCACTTTGCATATTTTAGTTTCCTGCTATCCCATTGGTTCATAAAAAATGAAAATATAATACATGTTGATGCCACCCATCCCATCTCAAATTATCCAATAAATTAGGATAAACTGTTTTCAGACTAAAATATGTCAAAAGCATCTAGCAAAGTATAAAACAAAAAGAATTGTGAGCATTTTATGTGGGAAGTTTTGACAGCAGGCTTTTGAAAAATGATGAAAAACAGACGAAATACTTCTACCGGGTGGTTCAAAAAAAAGTTGACCCAAGTTAAAAGGGCATAATTCTGTTATACCCTACGCACCAACATCGGTAGTATGCGTCGTTCTTAAAAATCATGCACTATGAATACCTCTGTGAAGGGTATAACAGAATTACTCCGTTAAAAGTAATTTTTCAACCACATTTAAAGTTTTAGAGAATTTGCGTTTACTTAGTCTTAATCAGCAGTAAGTTTTGAAATTATCCTGAAAAGATGGCACGTTTAGCTTGTTTGGTTCTTCAGATATGATTCCTTACAGAAAACATGTACAAAACTGACTTGTCCACGGGAGCGTCATTTAGTTGTTTTCTTCAACAAAACATCATGCTCTAGTTTCAGAATTAAAAAGCCCGCCCTGACAAAGTATCCTAATCTCTTTGCTTAAATGTGCCATTCACATTCAACAAAGAAACGTAGGTACGTAAGTAGGTAATTTCAAGCACCAGACAGATGTTTCAGATGTCTCCTTTTTCTTTTTCTCCATTTTTTACAATTTGTGACCAATCGTGTGTAAGTCCACTTTGTGCATTCCATCTACTAAAGGACACTCCCGTGGACAAGGCAGTTTTGTGCATGTTTTCTGTATTAAACCATATCTGAAGTACCAATCAAGATACATGTACATTTTTTCAGGATAATTTAAAAACTTACTACTGATCAAGACTAAGTAAACACAAATTCTGTGAAACTTTAAATATGGTTGAAAAATTACCTTGAACTTGGGTCAACTTTTTTTTGAACCACCCGGTACAGTGGAAACTTGCTAACCCACAAAATTCCTGTTAGTACAAAGTGGCTTTCAAGCCCTGTGGATATAAAAATACATTAAAAATTGACCTGATAACACAAATTAAACTGACGGCCCTAACGACCTTGTGTTAACAAGGATCCACTGTGGGATCATCACTTGTATCACCATTTATACAAAAGGATTTCCATATTCAAATCCATCCTGAGCTTCCAAATGGTTAGCAGTATTGAATTATTGTAAATGTAGATGCAATGTCTTGTTGTGACAAGATGCAGTAAGGTGGAGATGTTCACAAATGACATGCGATCTGTGAAAACCCGCCACATGGGATTTTTCATATTCATACGAAAGCTAAAACTGTGCTGATTACAAAACCGTTTTCGATCATTTTTCTGTGATCACTACAAAAGAGTTATGAGTGAATGATGATTGTGATGATTTCATAAAAAGCTACAAAACAAGAAATCATGAAAACAGGCAAAAAAAGATACAAAGTTCAATAGAATAACATTATAAAGTTAATTAGAAAAGTGACTTAAGAATAGAGCTGTCATCGACATGGACGATGTCGACATTATGTCGATATCGGCTATTATCCCGACATGTCGATATCAACTTTAGGATGTCGATATAATTGACATTAAACCGTCCGTAATATTTGACATTGTTTCAAAATGATTTTGTAATAAAAGAATGTAGAAAATCGGCAAATTAATGATCGTGGCGTATTATACTAAAGGATTTTTAACTTGTGTACATTGACTTAGCGGTAATAGTGGTAATATTCTATACCAGGCATTCTCAAATGGTGGCGCGCGCGCCACTTGTGGCGCATCAAAGCATCCTAAGTGGCGCGAGAGTGGTTAAAATTTGTTTTAAAAAAATAAATCATATTATGATATAGCCAAATTCCATAGGCATATGACAGTCAGATGTATAAATACAGCAATTTTTCTACTTGTACCACCTCGTATACCAATAAACTAATAATCACAACGTAGAAATGTAGTATGTTTAACTAATTCCTTGGATTTATTTCGATCACACTATAACTATACACGGTCATGCATAAACTATCCTACGCAAACGGGAGACGACAAATGGCCATGATTGCCGGCTATGACGTGCCATTTATACCATAATTATTTGAAGGTGTTTCTAGACTACCCATAATTAAATTCAGGAAAGAGCGACACAACAATATGCTGCCTACATATGTTAAAATATTTTGAAATTAATGTTATAAAGGGAATTTTGCCATTTTAAATTGTAAAAAATATGACCAAGTGGAGCTTCAACAAGTTGGTTACTAAAATGTGGCGCATCAGTAAATCTAGTTGAGAAAGCCTGTTCTATACTATCGCCGACATTATTTGCGGGGACAATCGGCTTGGTATTTGGATCATAATATGTCGACATCATGTCGATATCGAGATTCTAGAATAGCAACATGTTGACATGAAAAAAAGATCTCGATAACAGCACTACTTAAGAAAGTGTTTGAAGGTGAAATTTCATGAAAGATGATGACACAAAGCATTGGAAATGAATTTTCTTCTATTTTTTAATGTATTTAAAAAAGTTTACCCATAATCCTAGTTCACATCTGACGGGTTTTCACAGATCACATCACAAATGAATAACAACAATAAAACATCCAAATAAGGCTGTACCAGCAACATGCAATTCACTATCGAAGTGATTATGTAGCTATCTACCGGGTAACTAGATAACGCACCTTTATGAATGGTAGCACATTCCATCGACGTTATGTGGCGACCATTTCGATCTGTGTTCAGGACTCGAAGCGTGATCCAGTTGATATGGTGATAATCAGTTTACATGTAACACTTCGGTAGTGAATAGTAATACATACACCCCTACCTATGGTCATACACTAAAAAGCTTGAATAGTGTTAAAAAAATGCCCTCAATTCTTTTAAATTTTTAACATCTTACTTGAACAAGCTGAAATATTAAGATTTCACGTTCCATTACTTACCACATTTCATGACTCTGTACATTTTCAGCACACCTCGTTGAACATTAGGATTTAATTTAAAAAGTAAAAAGAGAATATAGTTCAGCTTATCCGAATCTTTGTTATAAAAATGTAAAATCACATGCGCTCTCCAAAAAATGTTATACACAACACTAGAACAGTGTATTTCACAGCTAAAATATGGGCACAGCAAATTATTTTGGTACACACCAGGTTTTTGGCAGCATTGAAAGATATAAACCCTACATTTGTTCCGACCTTAAAAAAGAACAATATATTATATGTAACCGATGAATATTATAATGAATATTAACACTGGCATCTTTACCTTTTGGCCACCTTCAAGTACATATTAATATTGTAGTGAACAGACTTTCAAAGCAATTTTGTTTGAAAACCATTTGCTTGTTCAAGTTCCTATTTAATAAAACTTTAAGATCTTAGGTTGGATTTAAGAATAATTAATTCCTTCTCAAATCCTGAACTTTCAAGATTCCAATCTTCTTCTATCTCATAAAACAACTTAAGAAAAATATCCTTCAAAAGTTCCTTCTTAACTTAAGAAGAGGTCAGGAGATATTAAGTTACTAAAGAAATCTTCTTAAATATCCTACACAGATTTTGTCTTCTTTACTTGAGAAAATTTTAATAGGAACTCCTGTCAACTTATAATTAATCATAAGTTGAATCTTAAGTTGACCTGTATGAAATAGGGCCCTGGTCAAATAGTAGTACAATCACAACTCAAATTCACAATTGAATTAATTTCTTTCAAATTGTCTTTCATGTGTTATGCTTCATCAATATAAAATGTTGTGTTGATTTATTGTCTCAGTAGTGGTGGAATACAAATTAGGGTGGTAGGCAGCCCACATTTTGTTTAACAATGTTGAAACATGTAGAAAAAATGCATGCAGAATGTCAAACATTTTGGTCAGTCCTGTAACTCAAATGGTCCAGAAAAAAACATTCCTGAAGCCATCTTGTGTGACAAATTGAAAATAAATTGCATGAAGTGTGCCAAAATTGGCACTTTTATTTTAACACTAAAATAGTCCAGGATGTCAAAACATGTCACCTGTCATTTTAGGGGGTGTGGGGGAGGGGGCATGCCATCCTCCACATAAAAATCATTGCAATTGTCCTTTCACTGATGCAAACCTTGAGATACTGTAAAAGCTGAAATTTCCGCGCAAAATATTTTTCCGCAAACATTATAACGCGCAAAAATAATGCAGTACATCCAGAAGGTTGCCCGCGAAAAAAACAATTCGCGAAATGTCTGATATCAAAATGCGCGAAAGTACACGGCACGGCGTTGAAGTGATATACAGTCCAACCTCGGTTATCAGGACATGATGGGACCAAGCAAAGGCAGGATAAGTTAAAAATCTGGATAAGTGAATTATGTGTAATTCATTTGGGACAATCAAAGGGTACTGAATGAGGGGTACTTATAGTGACAATGTATTACAGCACTACCAACATGAAAAGACGGCCTTCGAATGCTTCATTCAGAGTATGAAAATAAGGTGATTAAGGCTGTAAAAAAACTTATTTTCTTTTAGGATCATTCAGTCGGATCGGATAAAAGAGGGTCTGATAACCGAGGTTGGACTGTATGTCAGAAAACATTTCACCCACTTAATGAGAACGAAACCCATGTTAATGCATTTACCTTTCGGGCTTAAGGCAGGGAGTGTATCCTATTAAAGGACTCTTTGATACTGAAAACCAGTATAATACTGATCCAATTAATTGATTTGGTTAGCTAAATATATTGTTGTGTTAAGCAATGATTCTGGTCTTGTTTTTGGCCCCAATGTTTGGGGACACGCGCTGTATAAAAGCTTCCTCACTCATTCCTCATTCATAGACAATTTACAAATTTGATGATTCTCTGATTCACAATCCCTTGGACATTGCAGAAATGATATGTAAACACTTCAAAATGTGGTAACTAGCAAATACACTCACCAATTCTTGAAATGACTTGAATAATAAATAAGACATTAATTGATAGTAACAAAACATTGAAACATATTTGATATGATATTAAAATTTAAAAAGTATTGGTCATTGCACAGTCCCTTGTGACATTGTCTTAGATATAAAAGTTCAAAATCAGATGCAGATGTAATAACTCAATACTACAATGTGTGATGTATGATGTTTAGATCCCAGCAAACGCATAATGATGTCACAACTCTCAAATTAGACTGAGTTTGGTTATGTCATTAAAAACGTTTATACAACATTTGGACGACAACTTTTTAAGAAAACATTAATTTAGCACTTTCATGCAACGTTCAAACATAACGTTGCATGAACGTATTCAGCACCTTCTTAACATTAACATGTTAACAACGATATAGGAACGTTACTAGCTATAACGTTGATGAACGTTTTGGTTTCATCCACAAAATTGTGTTCTTACATTTTCAAAAACTAACTTGCAACTTTATTATAACATTGCTATAACATAAATTGTTAGCAGGGATTTTGTCATCACTGTGGAGGAGACATCTAGACGTCACCTTCCCATATGGCTTGTGTCTGCTGCTTATCGGCTCTTTTCTTTTCTATAAACAACAAATGTGAGAAAACAAAGTATGATAAAATATATGATGTACTTGTTATAACAAATATTTTGGCATATTTTGGGCAAATTCTCACCCACTTACCATCATGCCACAATGACAATAATAATATCACGCATTAAGTTATGGACAAAAGGAAGATATCATAATTATAGTTACTACTGCCTCAACCTCCATTTTGGTCCAAGTCTATCAGAACGGTATAAGTCATGCTTAGAGGTTCCCTTTTCTGTCTCCTATACTATTTCCTATGTGGAACACTCTTCAGCTTTCCTCTGCTTAATTGATATCACAGACTTGAAAATCATGGGAAAATGCACTAAAGTTTGCTTATTAACCATATATTTTGATCAATATCTAACTCCAAAGACCCAAGCAACTACTTTTAATATAAAAACATCCTCAACCATCTATCCCTAAAAGATAAACCAAAACAAATTCGTTCTAAAGCCCTATTTTTTGTGCATTCTTACTAATCAAATTTGAAAAACGAACCAGTTAAGACCTAATTTTTCGGGAAAATCAGTTCTTTAGACCCTATTTTTCATCATAAAATTCTCTTAGTTCAGTTCAGAAGCCCCCTTTTTTGAGACCCTGGGCGGCAAAAAAAAAAGTAAAGAAAAAAAGTTTGGAAGTTTTTAAATTGCCTATATTTGGTTTATTTTGTGGTATATTCATATTTTGTTGCTGACGAAATTAATTTTCCAATAATACCATGATTTGTAGCAAATACCTGTGTCAGTGCTCAGCCACTTGTTTAAGAATATATACTGTCTCAATCTGAATGTGCCAAAATCACTACTATTTTGTCCTCAAAAGTCAATAGAACATCTCTCTACACCGTAGTTGTCAATGTAACACTTCATTGAACAGACCACGGAGTAATTGGTTTGAGCTATAAACAGTGGTAAATTTGGCACGTTGCAATAGAGACCTCTCCACATTTCAAGCAAGTGGCTGAGTATTAAAACAAATGATATTTGTGGTGTTTATGGAAAGATGAATACATCAGCTTTCCATATACAGGGTGTCCCAAAAGTCTATGCACGACTTTGAAGCTTTGTATTTCACAAAATATAAGTCGTATTGAAAATATGAATACATATTAGGAAAGAGGAGATGTGGGAAATAATTTTGATACCAAACATTGGAGTAACATCTGTTTGTAATGCCACCCTACAAGTAAAATATGTATTACTGCCAAAATGTAATTTTATACTTCGGAGGAATAAAGTTCATAAATCCATACCTATTGAGATTAACCAAAATACGGGTAGAGTTGGTTACACGGAAAGTGATCCGTCAATTGTAATATTTAAAATTTTACATTACAGTGATATCATCATAATAACAAACTATATCACACATAATTTTCGTTTCTATAGTGAAATCTAATTGAAATGTTTTCCATGTATACAGAGACGTGTGCTAATGCAAAAACACAGACCTAAACAATTGAATAACGTAACAGAAAAGTGAACACACACATCACACAGCTGTCAAACATGTTAAAATTTAAACTTAGCGGATTATTTTAACGCTGCTTGAAGGCCTCATCGAAGGTTGTTTTACCCATTTAGAATATGTTCCTGTGTTCAAAAATGTATCCACCAACTTCAGAATGGATATTCTTCCTGTTGCGCGTTTCACTTTGAATTGTTTTCTGAACTTTTGTCGAGTAAGTTGAACTGAATGTGTTTCAGCGTAGAACCATACAATTTGTATTTGCTAATCTATGCTGTAAACCATCTTGAATGAAGACTTTTGCTGTGCAATGTTGTCTACTACGCTTATTTATGTTGTGAGTGACCGAGTTTGGTATTAACTAACATTAATGTTGCAACAAGGTAAGCAGTGAACTGTGACTAATGCGCAACGTTGCTTTCATACCGTTAATTTATGCGCACCTTTAGCAACAATGTGTGGTACTTGGTGGTATGGGTTGGTCTGGCATATGGCCAATGACTTTCAACCAGTTTTATAATGTTGTGGGTTCACCATAGGGTTGTGTTTGGTATCAAATTAATTTCCCAAATCTCGTCTATCAAAATATGGTTGAATTTATACCATATGATTTATATTTTATGAGATATGACTCTTCAAAAACGTGCATAGACTTTTGGGACACCCTGTATATAATACTATGAATATACCACAAAACATAATAAAGTGGTAATTGAACAAAATTCTGAACTTTTTTGGAGGAGTTTAGAATGATAACAAATTGGCGACTTACCTTTTGCATCTCTTAGTTTCTGCCTCTCTGCCGCCCTCTGTTCCCTTGTCTCCTGACTGCGTAATCCCAGGGCACCACTAACTAGTCGTCTTGCTGCCACAGCAGTAGTCTCTGGTCTAGACTTGTAGGGTTGCAGGAACTCTATACATTTCTTAGCTTTTATCTTTGACTCCCGAGTGGCACGTTCCATAGAACGAGTACGGAACATTGGGTTCTGAAGGCTTAGAGCATCCTGGGCTGTTCATACAAAAAAGATCAAACAATTTTTAAAAAGCAAAGGAATAGATACCTTTTTTGCAACCACCGGGTTCGTGACAGTGTATTATAAAGGTATTTGTTAATTTAATTCACGCCAGTTTGTCCGAGTCTATATATTATTTAATCATTCTAATAATACTTTCAGTCATGTGACCACTTTTTGCATAGTAACATGACAGAGGATCATCATAGATAAAAAGGCAGGATATATCTAGTGTCTTGGTTGAGGAATATTTTTGATTTAATGCCTACTGATCTTACTCCTACTTCACTGGTCCTCCCTGGTGATGACTTGGGCATCCAAGCTAATAGAATGCAATTGGTCTTTGGTTTGTTCACCAACGCTTGTGAGCTACAATCAAGGAAAAAAAGGTTGGCACACTTTGTCCCAATTAAGGAAAAAAGTGCCCCTCTCCCCCGAGGCAATGTTGATCCGAGCCACATGTCATCAGAAGCTTTGGTAGCTCTCTCAACATTGATTGATACGGGGGGGGGGGGGGGGGGGGGGGGGGAAGGATGAGAGAGAGGGGGAGACCTCTGCGTGCTATTAAAGAGTGCTATGTCCCAAGTCGGTTCTCTATTGTGAGCACAGGGATAGTTGTATTAAATGGTATCAAGTGTGCCAACTATTATTTTCCTTGATTGTAGCTTCAGGCCAGTGGGTTTTTAAACCTAGATCATTACACTGGTGAAGATGTCATGATGACATCGCACGGACAAATAAGGAACGAAATGATAAATGGAAGCTAAAACGGGAAAAACTGTTCTATGGATTTTTGGACTTCTCCAACAAGGACTGCACTGGCTACCTGTTCATGACAAAATTCATTTCAAAGTACTTCTTTTAACATGAAAAGCCATTAATGGACTTGCACCATCGTATATCAAATCTTCTTGTTCCATATCAACCTGTTCGTGCCCTTCGGTCTTCTGACAAACATTTGTTCGCCATTCCTAGAACGTCTTCTACACTTGGAGATTGTGCATTTTCAGTTGCTGCACCCACTCTTTGGAATTTATTACTTATAAACATCAGATGTTGTGACTATTCAATCATTTAAGAACTTGTTAAAGACTCCCCTATTTACTAAGGTGTATAACTGATAATATGTTCATGCACTTTTACATCAAATATGTATGTATGTATTATGTTCAATTAATTGCATTATTGTAATTATGTATTTTCTCGTTTGCGCCTTGGAATAGTTCATCCGATTGATGGCACAGTTTATTCTGTTTCTCATTTTTTTCTTAAACATTTTGGTGAAAATTGCGGTGATTGATTTTTTTTTTAAATTTCCAAAACATTTCAAATGTTTTTAATTCAAATTTTGGTTTAAATCTGAAGACAATCATATCATTGAAATCTTATTTATAAAATAGAAATTCTTACAAATTTTGGATGAAAAAATGTTAGTTCTTCACAAAAATTATTTCTCAAACCGTGACTGCTGAAGACCATACCAAAGTTTACTTACCAACAAAGGCGGTTGCAAAGATGGCCAGAGCATGGGTATCATCAACCCATTTGATGTCAAATCCCTTGTTCCTGAAATATATTAAGTTTTTAAACATTTAACACTGTTGGTCATAAGGCAAAATAAAAAGATGTTTGGTTGCCCTCAGAGGGCAAAATTTTTGAGGGTCGGTATGTTGATCCTTTTTTTAAAAAAAAATTTTAGGCTTTTTTTTTTTAGGGCGTGATGACGTTTTTTAATATGTGGTGTTTATATTTTAACTGTGAAAGAAGAACTTAAATATTAACAGCAATTTTCGAATTTTATGTGTTGAGAAAAATATTTTTAAAAATAAATTTAAAAAAGCGACTGGCAAATTTCGCGATTTTTGGGTCGGTAGCGGAGGGCAACCAAACTTTTTTTTTTGGCCTAAGGTTGTATGTCATTCGAAAGCTTTAATAATGTTAATTGACTTTGATGAATATCTAACAAATGTCCACAAATCAACATCAGGTCAAGTTTAATGTTACAGGATAATGATTGACATTTTGTTACAAATCTAGTATCATACAATCTCTAACAGAGTGAAATATCATTGTCATTAGAAGAGAAGAACCTTCTCATGCGATCCATCCATGTCTTTTGATGTAAGATATTTATATGTGTGGTAAAACTGGGATTAGGGGTATCAAGTCCCGTCCCTGCTGGCGTGACAATAAATGTCATGATCAAGCGCCCTGAACTTGAAACGAGGTTAATTGGGTGTTTAAAATGATTCTGTGTGATTTATAATGTATATGTAATTGTGTCCGATAATCGTCTTTAATCCTGTTAATCAGCGGCAATCACGCAACCAATCATCATCAATCATGTAAAACGAGTTATTCAAGAGTCTTCTGGACGACATCTAATCATAGAGTAATCAACTTTTAATATAATGATTTCAAGTAATATTAATCACGATGAACATGGTGGGACTTCTATCATCTCACCTGAACCTACGGCCAAGTAAGGAAACTACCAAATGATTACATATGTTTATGACAAGAATGTGCCACATGGAGCTCATAAAGTGCCTACTCTACATTTGGATTTTTTTTATTTATAAAGATTTAAAAAATTATAATAGTGGGAATTATATCTGTGGCGAGCCAAAAAGGGAGGGGGCCTGATGAGTCCCTAACTTGACTATCATTTGGGGAATTTACAGGGTTTTACTTAATTTCTATCCCATTTGAAGACATCAGTTAGGAAGAATGACAGGCAAATTAGTATTAACAATATACAATATTCACGAATTTGTCCAGGAATATCATTTTAGAAGCTCGTTTAAAACCATATTGTACCTTGAATATGGACAAATGATTGTAGATATAGTATGCACGCATGTTTTCAGAAACAAATAATTGGGCAAAATGGTGCGAGTCATTCAGGGGAATAGTGGCGAAGTCTAGCCTCTCCAGGAAAATCCTGCACATGCCACTGAATCATGTATACCCTAACAACCTTGGGTGACTTACTTGAAATCAGAGAAGGCCATTATCAAATCAGGTGTCTTGAATTCAGCAGGAAAATCATACACTTCAATCACATGCTCAAAGGCTGCAATCAGAAAATATAATA
This sequence comes from Ophiura sarsii, assembly GCA_035610835.1. Lineage (NCBI taxonomy): Eukaryota > Metazoa > Echinodermata > Ophiuroidea > Amphilepidida > Ophiuridae > Ophiura > Ophiura sarsii. Next base: position 74,007,633 of record CM069451.1, on the reverse strand, counting down.
CATTGTAATGGGAGATTAATATTCACACGTCACAAACAATAACAACACTACATCACCAACAATAATAATAAAAACTCTGGAGTCAGGTGGATTTTCACAGGTTTTTTTATCACATAGATAACAAAAACACCCTGCTAAGGCCAAACAAAGAAGAAAGTCTGTCTTAGAAACATTGTGCAAAAACGCTAAGTGCTGTGCGGGTTTTTGGGGGGTTTTTTTAGAAAAAAGGCTATGAGGTATGCAATTTTTTGTTGCTTATTCAAGCTTACAGAGAACTTTGTTTAACCTTTTTTTTTTAAAAGGCAAACAAATGTTGGTTTTTTTTTTTTAAAAATTAAAAAAAGAAAGATGTTTTTTTAACCCCCAGCACATAGACCTACGCACCGTAGCTCATTTCACATACCAATGCGGACGGGCTTTTGAGACAGACCTTCTTCTTTGTTTGGCCTTATAGCTATACTCTACGTTCCCTCATGTTCTTAGGTGCTGTCATCAGGAATAGGATCTTGTCATATGCAGGGCAATCTGTGCTAGAGCCAATGAGATTATTTGACACCATTGCACAGGGCTAGAAAAAGAAGGCAAAACGGGAAGATCCTTGCCGGGAAATGTTGCCATCTCGTAGGAAATCCCCCCCACCTCATCTTTTCATGAGTGTTAAAGATACGTCACCGTAATGATTTTGATTGACACTACGAGACCCTCATGTGACCCCATACCATGCCTGTGTAACTTCTATCTTGGTGTACAAACAAATTCAGAACTATTTTTGAAAAAAATCCCAGGCTTATCTCGGTGCTTAAATGCCTCTAAACCAGCAATTTGCAGCAAAATTATAGGCATTCTATACAGCCAATATAACATAAAATGATGCCCCAAATGGCATCAATTCGACCTTAATTTTTCAAAAAGCTTCAGCTTCTGAGGGGGGCAGCCCCTTAGACGCCCTCTCCGCCACTAAATCCAACTTCGTCAAATTTTCATTGCCAGGAAACTCTGCATTTTTCCAGCCCTGCGCGTATTGCATTTGAATAACTTGTGCACAATACAATCCCTAGAATACCCACTGATACAGTAATCAAAACCAATAATTGTTGATGCGAGCATCACTATCTGAGCGCTTGTGTTCATCCAAAGGTTGAATGCAGTCTTGTGATGCACTGCATTCAAAAACAACAGGCTCACAACGCTGTGCATTTACATTTTTAAATAGCATAGCATGCGAGGGAATGGTTTGAAATGATCCACAATTACTTGTTTTGATTATAGTAGCAATTGTGATTTGTAATTCACCACTCCGAAATGTTCCACACTCTGTGCTTCCCTGCAAGAAGGTTTTTACATCGGTACAATGACATCTCTGCAAATGTGGTTAACAATCAACACTATGATAAAAGGAAACATATTGTGTGCAAGTCATATGTTATATACTTCCTTTTGTCATCATGAGTCTTACCTGAATAATCCATGTTGTCTTTTGGCTGGTAGTTGTAGTAATCACGCTTGGCTTTCTTGATGCTTACTTTCACTTTACCAATTCCTTCTGCAAGCTACATTTAGGATTAAATACAGAAGCAATTCAATACAGAAGGAGCAATTTAGTTATATGACCAGATATATTTGACAAAGACATAGGATTTGTTGAAAGATCAGATCTGGCTATTCTAGAACATGGGTGGGGGGGGGGGGGGGGGGGGCTGAGGGAAGTAGGGATATAAGACATGGTAGCAAGAGCACACATTATATGGGTATGGATGGATATGGCATGAATCTTTTCTTTTTTTTAAATTAGTTAAAACACTTTTTTAATAGTATAACCAGAATCAAACTGATTTCTCAAATTGTTTTCATTTTTCGTACAAAGGAAAATGGCAACAAAAAAAACCCATGGACTCTCATCAATTTTCTCCCGCAATAATCCAAATCAATCCCGATCAATCAACCTTTTGGACTGGTATTTTGACTTTAGAACAGGCAAATTAAATACATTTGACAATTGATTTTTCAAAGTTGATGTCAGAGATCTGCAAATTGAATTAGTGATTGAATCTAACAAATTATAGCTATTTTAACACACACATGTCTCCACCCAGTATGTGGCATTAGCATTATTTTATACATGACATATTTTAACACTCAAGATTATAATACACCTAGCACATAAAGTCCCTGACCAGGTGCTTTGAGGTTGGCTGATTCAAAATAGATAATCGGTACCAAAAATCGGAGATACACATTAAATGACCAAATTTCTTCTCCGCAGTTTGAAACCTCATTCAACAAAATCGAATGGATACTTTTAAAGTAATGCGATTTCAATGACCGCGCATAACAGCAGCAAAGTTGCACTACATAGGAAACCATTGATTTGTGTGTGATTACGCACTGAAAAAACTCACAGCTAATCAGCTAAGACTTTTATTCTTCACAGCTAGTCACACCCTTTGTCCCGCAAATTGCGGTTATCACTCCAGACCCATTCATCTGGCTCGTTCAGATAGCACACAGTTATGACAGTAATCACACACAAATCTATGATTTCCTATACCTATTGCAACTTTGCTGTTGTTATGCGCGGTCATTGAAATCGCCATATCTTTAAAGGTATCCATTCGATTGTGTTGAATGAGGTATCAAACTGCGGAGAGGAAATTGGCTCATTTAATGTTTGTCTCAGATTTTTGGTACCGATTATATATCTTGAATTAGCTAACCTCAAAGCACCTGGTCAGGGACTTCATGTGCTAGGTGTTTAATGTGTTAGGCCAGCCCTTGGTCAATTAGATTTATTTATTACATTGCTCTTCTTCTTTGTGTTTAAGACACTTGAGACTTTTCCAGCTTTTGAAGTTAACACATTTGGCAGTCATTCACATACCTCTTGTTCTTCCTCGGGTTTGAGGCTCTTTCCAGATTCATCAAACAATGCATCCCATGAATCCTCATCCTCCTCCTCCTCATCATTGTCATCCTCATCTGATTCCATGGTAACCTCTTCTTTATCCACAATGTCTGATGAGGTCTCATCAATTCCTCTTTTCATTACATCTTCATCCCCAGTTGAATCATCTGTTTCTTGACCATTGCTTCTCTCCCTGTCTATACTGGTATTATTAATCTCAAGAGATGAGGGAATTGCACTTTTCAAAGGTTCATCCTCATCCCTTAAACTGGAATCATCCATGTCCACATTTTGTTTATTATGGTCCGTATTCTTGGCTGAATCTGGTCTTATAGTCCTCGCAGCACTTTGGGAATCTAATGACAATTTAGATGATTCTTTCTCCTCATCCCTCGCATTGCCTACACCTAAATCAACCACTGCATTAGATTCAGTCGTGTCTATGGTACTTAGTGCATCATGACTAGCATGTGGACTCTCTACAACATCAGTGCCTATACCCTCAATGTCATCTGAAGTGCCTGGTACAGTATCCTCGATGATTTCATCTACAAGATTTTCTTGAGGTAGAACAGAACATGGTTTCTCTGATGTTGCATTCTTATCAACACTGGCATCTGTTTCCATCTGGTTATCACTCACATCCTCATCAACGCTACATACACTTGAATTCTTCTCTGTACGCACCATATTTTCTTCCTCCTGCTCCTTGATCACCTTGCTTACTGCTTCTTCATCTTTTTCCATCCCCTCACCTTCCTCATCCTCTTCCACCTCATCACTTGAATTCAAACACTCCATCTCTTCCCTCATGCTATCCATATCACGCTGTGAGCCTTGTGTTTGTTGTATATCATTGTCTTGTGAGCCTTGTGTTTGCAGATCATTGCCTTGTTGTAAATCATCTTGACCCGATATCTCATCATTTGTCTTGCAGTTATCTGGATTACTCATACCTGGTGCCATTTCAGCTACATTGTCCATATCGGTTCTTGTTTGATTTGCACATAATTCCATAGTTCTATCTAATACATCTTCATGTGTATCTTGAAAGACATTGCTTTCCACTTTAGAAACAACACTTGTACTCTCTGTGTGTATGATATCATCTTCTACAGCTAAGGCACCACCAATCATGAGCAAAGATTCATCCTTATCAAAGGCATCTCTTCTTCCCTGAGTTAACAATTCATTGGATTTCATTTGATCTTTACTTGTTGCATCAAAGTCTGTAGTCACATCCTGCATAGCATCTGATGGCAAATGATGTACTATGTTTACACTACCGCTTACTGGGTTATCATTCTGTATTAGATATTCCATATTAGTTATTGGTGGCGTACTGTGTGGCTCATCCTCAGTCCTATGTGATTGTTGATCTGTAGATGAATCAATGTTTGGTGATCCATCCCGATGTCTAGTATGGTCTAATGTAGTGTCCTCTTGTATGATATCAACATCCTCTGATTTCATATCAGAAGCTTCATTTCCTGGCTGATGAACAGAATGAGAAGAAGTTATTGTATTATCCCTTACCGAGGATTGCTGTATGTCATCGTACCTATCAGTTATTTTAGTTCTTTCACTTAAATCATCACCATACCTCTTTTCTTTGAGATCTGAGACATGGTCTACACACTGCTTGGATACTCTATGTGAAGACTGCCTTTGAGCATTACTACCATGATCCTCTTCTGTTCTTGGCTTCCCCATCCTTTGAGCATCACTACCATAATCATCTTCTGTTCTTGGCTTCCCCACCCTTAATGGCTTATTTCTTGAAGGCGCTATTCTCTCTTTATCTCTTGCATCTGTACATTTGTCACTTTCTTTGCCTGGTATTCCAATATTTCTATCACTATTACCACATTTCTTGTCTTGCTGATCATTTGTAGATCGTCGTTGTTGCTTTTCACCATCCACCATTCTCTTTTTCTGGGGTGGTTCTCTAGTCGAGGTAGATTTCTTGATATCTGTTGATGTATCTTTCTTGTCTGTGACCGTGTCACTACTTCTAGCAGCTGGTACATATAGTTCTTGGGCTTGTCTTCTACCTCGAGGAACATACACCTGTTGTGCAACACGTCTTGGTTTCCTGAAACAAATATCATAATTAGTGGTTATTAGCTTGGTAATATTGATGTGCTTTATCCTATCAATTAAATTCTCTTGTACAGCATCTTGTGGATGTTACACAGTATATAGACAATACGTCTACAGTAGACTCCATGCCTGTTCCACACTAGAAGAGTATGTGCTTAGACGCATTACATAACATGAACAAAGATATGGTCACGAAAACACTCCTATTCATGACTAGCCAAAAAACATAATTATAATTGAATGAAATTAGTCAAATCTTATCGATGCAACAATACCAATGGTGTTGCTCGGCCCAGCTAACCATTATATTTTTTTCACGGTATAGTCTGATAACCCTAACCCCGGTTTAGGATTTTTGACCGGAATCACTATTTTTGAGGAAAAAACGACAACTAAATCTCTGGGAACCTGCCGGGATTCGATCCGGGGACCCTCCGTTCTCAAGCCCTACGTCCCACCCACTAAGCCACGGCTCTCAGCTACACATTCGTGCAGTATACTGCACTCACTATATAGGCTCGGTTGACTACATCACCGAAAACCAGCGGCGCATGCGTTTGGAGAGGGACTTAGGATTAGCATTTTTTAGCACTCAGGGAGGTTAGGGTTAACATACTACAACTACACATACAGTGGATCAGTGCATGTGGACGGAACTCAAGAAACCGCATGCTCATCCAAACAGTGCGTGGATCACGCAGTACGCAATAAACGGTAATGCGAAGCTAAATCATTCAAAGAAGAGTGGTTCTGACTTTAATTAATATGATTTAAATAAAACATAATAATTAACAAACCTTGATTTTTCTGAAGAACCAACTTTCTTTGTTTCATCAGCTTTGGATCGTCTTGGCGTAGTTTCTTTTACATCATCTCTTTTCCATCCTCTGTCCTCCTCCCATTTCCTTTCATCTTCTCTCCTCCTCTCTTCTAATTGTCTTCTTTCCTGATTCCTCCGGTCTACTGCCTTCTTCTCAGCATCATTCAACTGTCCTCTATCCTCCCCTCTAGCTTCCCCCTTGTGGGCTCTATCCTCCCTTCTAGCATCTGCCTCCTCCCTCCTAGCTTCCCCCTTATGGGCTCTATCCTCCCTTCCAGCATCTGCCTCCTCCCTCCTAGCTTCCCCCTTATGGGCTCTATCTTCCATTCTAGCATCTGCCTCCTCCCTCCTAGCATCCCCCTTATGGGCTCTATCTTCCCTCTTAGAATCCCTCTCCTCCCTAATAGCACCCCCCTTCTGGCCTTCTTCTTTCCCCCTTCTTTCCCGTTTGTTAGACTCTTCCCTCGTCTGATCATCACTGCCTCTTATAACGGAAGAACCTTCATCACTCTCCTTACTAGTCAACCCTGGTGAAGGACTACCTCTCGTTCTAGACCTCCAGCCTCGTCCTCGTCCTTTAGCTGGTTTATCTCGGTTTACTCCTGGACTTGGAGCCTTAGATTGTCTCCAATGCTGATGATCCATCTTGTATTGTTTGCTGTCAAGATCAGCGGCTTCTTCCTGTTGCTCAGCCATGGCTCTGTTGGAAAAACGTATTAATTGTTTTCAAAAGAATACATTAAAACACACCCGATGCATACAACACCTGAGAAAATCTGACACTGGTCTCGGTTACGGTAATAATATTGGCTTCACTGACCTTGCTATAAATATGGTAAAAGTAATTCATACACTCTTAGTAGTTCCAAACCAATGAGAAAGCAGTAAAGTAAAATAAAAAGTGCATTGAAAGTGTCCAATTGTACTCTGTGTGCGCGCCATGCATATGCGAGCTACACACTGTGTTTTGATTCATTGTTCACATAGCACAGGTGCGCCAATTTTTACTGCGGGTGTTATCATATATGTTGACATATTTTTTACTTGTTTAATATTATGTTAAAGAAGATAAAAGTATGCACATGTTTTAAAATTTTGATTAGTATTATCGTGTATGAATTGGTTCAATTATACATGCGCATGTTTTGTTTCGAGAAAAATGAGAAAAATCCGCGCACTTACACAAATGTTGATAAGCTCACAATAACACTCCCCTGCAGGGTCGTGCCATTATTCACACATTAACATCATCGTGTGTGCATTGATTTGTCTAATTTCTCTCAAAACAAAACATACACATTTATTGACCTATAAGCATTATTTCCTAGTTTGGAGGAAGTCAAAAATAGACTGCAGAAAACAGTTCTTTACATCACATAGACAAATGAAGATTTTTTATTTTTTTATAACTAATACATATTTTCAAAGCTTGAGTTAACCCTAACTCTACCCCCACTTTTTCCGGATTTTTGATTTCAACAGGGAAAATTGACCAAAATATCCCCCTGGGATTTGATCCAGGGACCTCCAGCACCAGCGGCGAGTGATTCCCCACTACACCACGGGTGTCATGGCTACTTGGCGCAGTATACTGCGCCAACTATATGGACTGGGTCCATTTTTTCATCGGAAAACTTCCAAGTCGGGTGGTACAAACTTGCGCAGTTGTGGTAGTTTGTGGTATATGGTAGGGTTAGGCCTTAAAAAAAAAAAGTTTGTTTGCCCAAACAAGAGTTGAAAAAAGTGGGTCGGTAGGTCGATTACTTTTTCTTTCTTTTTTTTTGGCTATGGACACTTTTAGAGAAGAAAAAGACTATACAATTTGATGTTAATACACTTGAATGTTCTTTAAAACCCTAACCTTCCTACACTACGATTCACTAAAGCAAAAAAACAATGTCCACGCGCATTCTATAGCATATGATTCGATGACGTCATCAACCAAGCTGATATGTGTGTACAAAATCGCTGCCCAGGTGAGCGTTGCGCGCGGTGATCAGAGGTTCCGGGGGTCAATTCCAAGGGGTTTCACAGCGATTATTTGGTTTAAAAAATCATACTTTTCCCCCCTCCCCCGATTTCCACACCATACGAACATAGCCTGGCTGGTTAGGGCTAATACAGGTATTATGTTTTTAATACATAGTGCAGCTGGCAGCCTGTAGTACAAACCTTCAGACCATGCTGGATGGTCTGACATGTTCTGTTTTTCACAAGATAGTGGTAGGATCTTGAATTTGCATCTCCTTAGTGTTTTAAAGGGTGGATATGTGGGAATAAATAAATTACAGGGCAGTTTAGTTGATTAGTTTGGCAAATAAAGATGAAAATATCATTTAATACATATATTTTTCAACATAAAATATTATTTAAAAAAAAAAATGAAATCTCAACAACAAAAAAAAACAAAAAAAAGGCATGGGGTTTTGAGATTTTATGGGTCGGTCGTGTTTGGGCAAACAAACCTTTTTTTTTTAGGCCTTAGGGTTATAATAAGTGTCTCAGTAACTGTAAACTTAATTTCACAGCAACTTAATTTAGCGAATAAGCGTTTAGCCAACATTTTGCGGCAATTGAATTTCACTAATTTGTACCATCTTCATCTTCCTATATAATAAAAAAAATAACCATTATAAATAATATAATTGGCGGCAATTTAATTTGGCAAATTGGATCTCCTAGCGAAATTAAGTTGGTTTGCAGTAAAGTATTTCAATCCTTTATTTGATCAAATTGTATTCACTATACAATGTAGCTGAAAATGATGTACAAACTTTATAAGCCAATATAAGTCAAGCTATTATAATCCAGTATAAGTCAAGCTATTAAAATTTGTTCACATAATTTGCCCAAATTGACCAAACTTGGTACAAATTTGGCCAAATTAACCAAAATTAGTACAAATTAGGCCAATCAGTAAGAAACAATTAGCCTTACCTTAGGTATGCAGGACAGAGACAACAGTTCTCTCCTGTCATCCCCCTGACCAATAGAAAAACTGGACAGTGATGGGAACTCTTGTAGAGCTTTATGAATTACCTTAGGTATGCAGGACAGACAACAGTTCTCCTGTCGTCCCCTTGACCAATAGAAAAACTGGACAGTGATGGGAACTCTTGTAAAGCTTTATGAATTACCTTAGGTATGCAGGACAGACAACAGTTCTCCTGTCGTCCCCCTGACCAATAGAAAAACTGGACAGTGATGTGAACTCTTGTACAGCTTTTATGTTTTACCTTAGGTATGCAGGACAGACAACAGTTCTCCTGTCGTCCCCCTGACCAATAGAAAAACTGGACAGTGATGTTAACTCTTGTACAGCTTTATGAATTACCTTATGTATGCAGGACAGACAACAGTTCTCCTGTCGTCCCCCTGACCAATAGAAAAACTAGACAGTGATGGGAACTCTTGTACAGCTTTATGAATGAGAAAACGATGATGACTCGTCACTGGTGGAAACAGAAGCACACTGTAAGGAAAGAGAAGTAGAAAGATCAGAAAAAAATATCAAGATGCTCAATACCGTAGAATGACCAACATTTCTTACATTTTTATTTTCATTCATTGCATGGAAGATACTTTTTGTTGGTAAATAAGACTTGTTGATTGTTTAGCTTGGTCTCTCCCATGATTTTTTTGTTTTAAAAATAGAGCATTTTAAGATTTTTGAGTGGGCCAAAATTACCTCTAAATGGGCCCACATACTAAAAACTCACTAAAATCCAACATGTATGTACTTGGATGATCAGATATTTCAACATTTATTTCCAATCTAGGTTTATGAAGGGGTCATCCAAAATTATCGCCATTTTCACTTTATGTACAGAGCCTGTAACTTTTGCATTGAAGATTAATTGCTGTATTTTACAAATTCACGAAACTGTACACACAATATAGAAACAATACACCAAGACTTCTTTGTCATGCAGAGTTAGAGTTAGCATAGCCAGCTTTTTGAAATGAGGGGGGCGGGTACACAATCAGTGATGTGTGCAGGATTTCTCCAGTAGGGGGCGTGGCCAGCTCATCCATTCCCTCAAATTACTTCCCACTTCTTTGCCTGATTATCTGTTCCTGAAACATGCGTGCGCCGCATGGCATACAAAAATGCTTTTCTATTTACATGAATCTGGCCATATATTACGGTACATATGGCTTTATACTGGCTATTAAAATTAAATTCCTGGACATGCACATGTAGCACGAAAACATCTGCTGCTTATAGATCTGCTAAAAAAATATAGGAATTTAAGAGTCATATTCAAAGTAAAATCTGAATGCCTTGGTAAATTTTGATAAATTTGGTGTCATTTTAAAGCTTAGAAAATGCTCTGAGAGCCCGTGTAATAAACTCAGAATTGACTTCACCTGTAAAGTCCCGCTTTTGGTGTGCTGCATCACAGTTACAAAATGTAGCCAAATTTAAAATCAATGACAAATTGACAATATCAGTGATTTAACCAGAGCTTCATGCAATGTCTGAAAAACGCTGCTTCAATGTGTTCCTTCAATTATAAATCTGACTATATTATAGTAATGGTATAGTATTTTTAGTAGGCTTATTTTAATTATTTGACAATGACGGTATGTTGTGTACAGACAATCAGTCAAGTCATGAAGTACAATGTAGGCCTATGCACGTTTATAGGTCAATAAAAGTGTGTTGTTTCGAGAGAAATTAGCCAATTAAATGCACTCATGCTTATGTGGATGTGTGAATAATGGCACAACCCCGAAGGGGAAGTGCTATTGTGAGCATATCAACATTTGCGCAAGTGCATTGATTTTTCTACTTTTTAGAGAAACAAAACATACGCATGTATTGACCTAATTCATACACGACACTTACAAATCAAAATTCACATTTGAGCATAATTTTGGATCGAATAAAAAACATGTATTCAAGCTTGCTAACACCCCTAGTGAAAATCGGCGAACCCATGATTCCTGAACAACGAATTAAAGCAAAGCGTGTGGTGCGTGCAGTGAACGGCGCACTCAGGCGCGTAGCCAGCATTGTCATTCCGGGGGGGGGGGGCAAACATCAATATCGTCCCTATTTTTAAGAGAGGACCAGACGTCGCGCTTGCGCGACGCAGGGGGTGTCTGAGGGTGGAAGACTCTTTCCCCTCTCCTTCCCCTTTCCCTTCTCTTTCTCCCTCTCCTTCCCCTTTCCCTTCTCTTTCTCCCTCTCCTCCCCTTTCTCTTCTCTTTCTCCCTCTCCTTCCCCTTTCCCGTCTCCCTCTCCTCCCCCTTTCTCTTCTCTTTCTCCCTCTCCTTCCCCTTCTTTCTCTCTTTTCTCCCCTTCTTCTCGTCCCCATTTTTCCGCTTCTCCGTCCCCATTTTAGGTGTCCGGGGTGGGGGGGGCAGTCTGCCCCCCGCTTGCTACGCTACTGGGCCGCGCACTGGCGGAGTGCATTAGACACTTTAAATGTACTCCACGTATTTTAGTTTCTTGCCTTCTGATTGGTTCGACACCATTATGAGTGAATGAATACGGTTTATTCCGTCATATCAATGGAGTTCCTAAGAGTCCATCACTTACACGGCCTACGCGATAACTAGGAACGATCTTGTGTATGGCTGAGTAGAGTGTGGACACCGATGTATTAAAACGTTTTGCTTTGTTGTCGACGCACTGCATTCCAAAACAACAGGCCCTCAAAGCTGTCATGGTTAAATGTCTCACACGCGAGGGACTGATTTGAAATTATTGACAATTATTTGTTTTGATTAATTAATCAATATAATGATTAAAATATTATAATAGACGTCCTGTACAGAATAAACCGTGTAGGGCCTACTGTAACTATAGGTAAATTAATAATTGAACGAACAACGCGAACGCAGTACAAGATGATCACGCCCGAAATTATCATGCGAATGGTTGTGCGCGCTTCACGCAATGTACGTGATACGCTGCTCAGTTGTGTTCGTTATTAATTTACCTATACTTATTACTAAAAAAACATAATTGAATTGTTCTGAGCAGCGCACTTCGGTTACGGGATTGCTAGCAAGACATTGCCGGCTATATCTTGCCAGACGTCCCGTACACCCGTACGGAATAAACAATGGTCAACAATGGACAACAACTACTCTACGCATTTTAATTTTGAGAATGCGCACATGAGTTACGGGACGTCTTTGCCACATTGTCTGAGTGCCCTCTTACCTGATATGGTTAAAAAGACGAACAAGTCTACAGAATCAGATAAGTGAGTCGATCATCCCTCCATAACATAACATCCGTCACACATAGCTCAGGTAGCAAAATTCAGCAACCTAAACTCAGCGGATATGTTTTATCATGTTTATCCAATAATGAATAACTTTACATACCTGTCTTTTGAAGACTCTGCAAATTCATCCAAATCGGATAACACCAAAGCAAAGAAGTAACGCTCGGCCTCATCCAGGTACCGATTATCGACTGCAAACGCCAGTTTACCGCAAGTTTACAACCAAATTAGACTTGTTTACTTCAAGAAATTCGAACAAGAAAGCCGAATTCAGCTGCTGACCTCTGGATGACCTCCACTTGCCAAAGTGTAATAGCCCCCTCTACATTCTGAATTGAAAACAATTTATTTAATATGGCAACAGTATTAAAGGGACAATTTCAATCCGATAACTTCCATTGGCCTACAGTAGGATTTAGGAATAGGGAGGTAACATTCATTCATGATTGATTACTTTTTGTGTAAGCTTTATAATATGTGATATAGTCTACACTCATAAAGACTACCACGTTGCCATCATGCAAATAATAAACCATTTGATACTTTTGTTTTCAAAAAAAAAAGTATTGTGAGATAATAATTAAAGGGGCACTAAGAGATCCTTCATGGAGGGAGCCCTCAATTTATTCAGAAGTTGGGTTTTTAATTTGCAGTATTTCATGTGAAATTCATGTTTTGATAGCGTTTTGAGTTTCGAAGTAAATCACATCGAAATTACCCAAATACATATCTAAAAGGCCACAGATGGCTTCATGGATTTTTTGGTTACTTCCAACAGTTCATGGACCACAATTGTTGGTATCAGAAGAATCTCCATATTTTTCTCATTATGTCTGTAAAATATTAAGGGCCAGAAATGTTTCATTGGTGGAAATTATAGGCTAAAATGTGGTGAATTACTGCCAAAGGTGGTTAACCACCAACCAGTCTGTTTACTACTCAATGGGCACATGTCTTTTGACCATGCGCTTCTAAAAATAGAACCATTGGAGTTATGCAACTCAAACTTTGGAATGCAACAATTTTAAGGATAACCTTTCATGTCAAATAGAAAACATCAAGTTGAAAATCGGGTCATCTTAAAACACTTTCCACGCGGCAGTCGTCTGCAGATATTGAGACAACAGTTCCAAAATGTTACAAACAAATTTCAAAAATGTCAAAATTAGTGAATTTCATCACCATATTTGGAATCACCATAAGACATATATAGGCCCTATATGCATTAATATCAAGTACAAACATGCCTAGTATTGATGGTATCATAATTCTTTGGGTAGACTTTGAAAGTTGGAAGAGGTTTCTGAAAAATATGTTTTATATGGTTAAACTATATAGCCGTCTGTAAAGTGAAAATCGGGTGAGGGGAAGGGGCAAAGCGTAATGTTTGCGCTTAATCAGGTCGGTGCCACTGTACACAGATTCCCATTGCCGACGTTGAAGCCTCTAATGTTTTCCGCCCTCGATTTACAAGGTACATTTATGCTAATGAGTTGACGCACAGGGCCGTCAGCAGCTTTTGCCCAAGGGGGGTGCGTTTTCACGATTTTTTACCGGAAGCAGTGGCGTAGCTAGGTGTTTTTTCTCGTAAAAGGTTGCCCCAAATTGTTTCCAAGTCAGTCACCTCGAATTTCACGTAAGTGGGGGTGGGGTGGGGTGGGGGGTGGGGGGGGGGGGAGTCAAAAAAATTCGCACGTCAAAAAAGTTCGCACGGACACAAAATTTAGCAGTCCAAAAAGCACTGTAGTCAATGTTTTATGAGTAGTTTTACTATCATTGAAATTTGAAACTAAGAAAAACGCCATTTTTACCTTAAAAAAAAGAAGAAGAGATTTTCAAGGAGGGTGCGTCCGCACCCAACGCACCCCCCCCCCCCTTCTGACGGCCCTGACGCAAAAGGTACATCGCGCAGACTTCGCGCTGCATCGAACGTCTCAATGTCCCTTATAAGGACTTTTGTGCTGTCAATCATGGCGTTGACATGGCGTTGTCAAGATAGCGCCCTCGTTTTACAAGGTACATTTTCAGACACGCCCCCATTTAGGCACGCCCCAGTTCCATATATGGGAGGCTTTCAGTTTGCGATTCGAATAGCCTCTCCCATTACTATTAAACTCCCTGGCTTAATTTATTAAGCAAATGGAAATGCTAATTAAGCAAATGGATTTTTCAACTTTTTCAACGGTGTGGAATTTCAAGAGAACTTAATTTGTTATTTATTTATTGATTTTGCTTGTAATTTCAATCCTCATGATGTAAATGCATATTTTTGTTTAACAAAAGATGTTCCAAGGTATTTTTGTTTAAAATAATAGGCCTATGTTCCAAATTATTTTGTGACCATTTCAAAAATGTGCTATCTAATGAAGACAGCAACTAACAAGGTGTATCCTGGAGCGGATTTTTGTTGGTTTCACACTAATTGTGTTTTTTAGGACTAGGGTAATACATTTTATATGACTTCTACAAAATAAGTCTGAATTATTTTCTCAAAGTTCTAGATATTTTCTCAGAAATTTATAATTTTTAGATAAATTATTTCCAAGTTCAAGATATTTTCTCAGTGTTTTGAGAAATTATCTCAAAGTCTGAGTTACTTTCTCGAATTTTGAGATATTTTCTCAGAATTTGAGAAATTATCTCAAAGTCTGAGTTATTAAGTCAAAGTTCTAGATATTTTCTCAGAATTTAGATAAATTATTTCAAAGTCTGAGTTATTAACTCAAAGTTCGAGATATTTTCTCAGTGTTTTGAGAAAATATCTCAAAGTCTGAGTTACTTTCTCGAATTTTGAGATATTTTCTCAGAATTTGAGAAATTATCTCAAAGTCTGAGTTATTAAGTCAAAGTTCTAGATATTTTCTCAGAATTTAGATAAATTATTTCAAAGTCTGAGTTATTAACTCAAAGTTCGAGATATTTTCTCAGTGTTATGAGAAAATACGGTATCTGAAAGTCTGAGTTATTAAGTCAAAGTTTTAGATATTTTCTCAGAATTTAGGTAAATTATTTCAAAGTCTGAGTTATTAACTCAAAGTTCGAGATATTTTCTCAGTGTTTTGAGAAATTATCTCAAAGTCTGAGTTACTTTCTCGAATTTTGAGATATTTTCTCAGAATTTGAGAAATTATCTCAAAGTCTGAGTTACTTTCTCGAATTTTGAGATATTTTCTCAGAATTTGAGAAATTATCTCAAAGTCTGAGTTATTAAGTCAAAGTTCTAGATATTTTCTCAGAATTTAGGTAAATTATTTCAAAGTCTGAGTTATTAACTCAAAGTTCGAGATATTTTCTCAGTGTTATGAGAAAATATCTCAAAGTCTGAGTTATTAAGTCAAAGTTCTAGATATTTTCTCAGAATTTAGATAAATTATTTCAAAGTCGGAGTTATTAACTCAAAGTTCGAGATATTTTCTCAGTGTTTTGAGAAAATATCTCAAAGTCTGAGTTACTTTCTCGAATTTTGAGATATTTTCTCAGAATTTGAGAAATTATCTCAAAGTCTGAGTTACTTTCTCGAATTTTTAGATATTTTCTCAGAATTTGAGAAATTATCTCAAAGTCTGAGTTATTAAGTCAAAGTTCTAGATATTTTCTCAGAATTTAGATAAATTATTTCAAAGTCGGAGTTATTAACTCAAAGTTCGAGATATTTTCTCAGTGTTTTGAGAAAATATCTCAAAGTCTGAGTTACTTTCTCGAATTTTGAGATATTTTCTCAGAATTTGAGAAAGTATCTCAAAGTCTGAGTTACTTTCTCGAATTTTTAGATATTTTCTCAGAATTTGAGAAATTATCTCAAAGTCTGAGTTATTAAGTCAAAGTTCTAGATATTTTCTCAGTGTTATGAGAAAATATCTCAAAGTCTGAGTTATTAAGTCAAAGTTCTAGATATTTTCTCAGAATTTAGGTAAATTATTTCAAAGTCTGAGTTATTAACTCAAAGTTCGAGATATTTTCTCAGTGTTTTGAGAAATTATCTCAAAGTCTGAGTTACTTTCTCGAATTTTGAGATATTTTCTCAGAATTTGAGAAATTATCTCAAAGTCTGAGTTACTTTTTCGAATTTTAAGATATTTTCTCAGAATTTGAGAAATTATCTCAAAGTCTGGGTTAGTCAAAGTTCTAGATATTTTTCAGTGTTATGAGAAATTATCTCAAAGTCTGAGTTATTAACTCAAAGTTTGAGATATTTTCTCACAATTTTGAGAAACTTATCTCAAAGTCTGAGTTATTAACTCAAAGTTCGAGAAATTATCTCAAAATCTGAATTATTTTCTCGAAGTTCGAGATATTTTCTCAGAGTTTGAGATGATATTATAAAGTTTGAAATGTTTCCTACAAGTTCGAGTTATTATTGCGAAGTTCAATATGATATCTCGCGGTTGGATTTTCTTTCTCAAAGTTTAATATATTTTCTTGAATATTGAGTTATTATCTCGGTACTTTGAGATATTATCTCAAAATTTTAAATTGTCATCTCAAAATGCCGAGATAATATTTAAGACTTTAGAAAAATTATTTCAAAGTTTGAGTTATTTTCTGGTCTTTTTTATATGTTTTCTCGAAATTACCAATTATTATATCGAAGTTATAATTATTATCTTGAAGTTATAAGTATTTATATTTTTTACATGTCACTTTAGGAGCTCCGTACTACCTTGGACTTTATAGGCCTATGACCATGATGACAAAATAGTGGACGGAGCTGAGAGCGGGGCTGAGAGGGCTTTCTTCAGGGTGTCCTCCGGACCGGACCACAGGGAAAGGTCTGATGTTTAATATTAAATAAACATTTGTCACGAAATAAATGAAAGGATGAGCCTCTTTTGCTTTTCAAAAATAGATGATAATAATATTATCTCAGTCTAACTTCAACGAAAGTGATTGACTGTCAGCTAAAAACTGGCAACCTCGATTAATCGACAAAAATCACATACTGAAAATCACTAAATGTTAGAGTCTCTTATTTCACGCTGCTACATGTAGTTTTAGTGACTCAAGCTCCGACTGTTCCGTCCTGGAAAGGTGAGACTCACTTAGTTAGCTTATAAAGTCACGATTTCCAACTTTTGTAGATGCTCAGCTGGATTTTGAAGGAGGGATGGCCCAGGATGAGATTCTTGAATACAAATGGTAGGGATCGGGGTGGGATAAAGTTCAATTGTATTAAATCAGTGGAATTAATGCAGTTTTCTTGGCCTACAAATATGTGACCTGCAAGTGCAATACAATTACATGATTCGTTTACTAAACTAGTATTAGTAGTATACTGTACTAATAACTAGTATGGGCAGAGATGATCAAAAGCAGGGATGATCGTCTCTATTGAAATGCTGTAGACAAATTGTATTATGTCCATCTCGCTGGTTCCTGTATGGCTAGGGCATGTAGCCTGTAGGGGAGTGTTCATAAATACTTTGGTGGGGTGGGGTGGATAATTATGGGGGTGGGTCCAAAAAGTTTTGATACTCTGCAAAGGGGGGGTCAAAAAAGTTTTGGAAAACCCCGAACAGAGGGGGGGTCAAAAAAGTTTAAAACACTTCATATATCAACGTAAAAATAGTTAATATTTTGGCACGCTATGCGCGCAGATATATGTCAACGGACCTAGTTTTATGTACTAGTACTACACTACTAGCCCAGCTAAAAAAGAATGAAGGCCAAATTCATGTCAATAGCATGCAAACAACAATTGCGCGCATATTGTATTTAAAGCCAGGATATGTAATTGGAGGGAGCATCCTAATTGGTTTCAAGAACAGAGATCCGTGCATAAATATGTGAAGTTATTCAGGGATTAAAGACCATGGCGCACTAAACCAAAGATACCTGCAATCGAAGTGGGAGTTCTGATTCACTCTAGATTCTACGTGTACAACCTGCCCTCCTAGATGTAATGCGTTCATCAAAATAGAATACGATACATGGTCAAATTCTGTAAAAAATCCCATAAAAGATATCATCTCTGAACTTGATAACAATGAACGGGGGGGGGGGGGGGGGGGGGGGGGGGCAAGGGGCAAGAAAGTTTCAGGTGCAGGCAGTAAAGTAATACAGAGGGGTCAAAAAAGTTTAAGGCATGGCGCGGCGAGAGGGTGGGGGGGGGAGGGTCAAAAAAGTTTTGATATACCAAAAATAAAATTATCCAGCTCCCCCCCCCCACCAAAGTATTTATGAACGGTCCCTAGCATAAGCATGTTTGAAAAGCCTGGTTATTGATAGGGGTACACCTAGTATGAGCCTGTTGTTGCGACGAGAACATACATGTCACCTAGGTCGCCTAGCCCTAACTCATGAACTGGATGTTGTGTTATATTAAACTAGTCTCTTTATTTATTCTTCATATATTTTGAATGCCCTAAATTAGTGCATGAATTCACCGATGCGATTTACCTAACAATATTTAAGAATTATTTTATACAATGTTTCACTCGGTGTTTTATACTAATTAGCCTTAAAACTTGAACCCACATGCACTATCCTCATTTTGGCTTCCTCTGGACAGTGATGTACGTAACACAACAAGCGCAGCCTTTACGCACGGATATGTATCTTCCGTCTTTCAACGCTCGTGTGTATACGCCAGCGCCTCGGGTAGGTGACGTGCGTTATGAGCTGCAATTAGTAGAAAACGCAGTAACGTCACTGTCTCGTGATGGCCAAATAGACTATAGGGAAAATGCATACACTCTTACTAGTAGTGTCGAACCAATCAGAAAGCAAGAAACGAAAATATGCAGAGGGCATTGAAAGTTTTTGTTTTGATTCGTTCAAATTTTTGAAAAATTAGAAAAATCAATACACTTGCGCAAATGTTGATATGCTCACAATGCACTCCCCTGCGGGCCGTGCCATTATACACACAACATCAGCGCGTGCATTGATTTGTCTTATTTCTCTTTAAACAACACATACGCATTTATTGACATATAATTCATACACTCTTAGTAGTGTTAAACCAATCAGAAAGCAAGAAACTTAAAATACGCGGAGTGCATTGAAAGTGTATAAATAATGCACTCTTGCGCGTGCACCGCCGTTCAATGAGCGCAACACACGCTTTGTTTTGATTCGTTGTTCAGAGATCGTGGGTTCGCCGATTTTCACTGCTGGTGTTAGCAAACTTGTTAACATGTTTTTATTCGTTTTTACAAGATTAAAATTATCTCAAATTGTGAATTTTGATTTGTATAGTGTTGTGTATGAGTTAGGTCAATGCATATGTTTTGTTTCTCGAAAAATTAGAAAAATCAATGCACTTGCGCAAATGTTGATAATTTTATGCTCTCAATCTCAATAGCTCTCCCCCTGCGGGTCGTGCCATTATTCACACATCAACATCAGGGCGCATGCATTGATTTATCTAATTTCTCTTGCAACAACACATACGCATTTATTGACCTATAATGTTTTCAGATCGATGCTTAGTTTTTGGGAATGAGAGTATGGAGTTATTTATTACTGTTGAGAAGTTATTTCATGACAGCGTTAGAGACTACGCGGCATTTTATGATGATAGATCTTAATCCGAAACACACTGTTCAATTGAAAATACCGGTTTAGCCATCCCTGTAATTTAAAAGTCACTGCTATGGGTGACCCAAATCTCAGCCCAAAAACTCACACAGGATTTGCTTTCCTGATTAAACATTTTCATTTGTGATTATTGATTGGCTCTTTTGATGTTGTTAGTCAGTCCTACTGCTAAATTCAAAGCCAGGCTCCACAAATTAATGGAGATGTCATCTGGTCATCCCAAAGGTGGTTACTACACTGGCCGAGGGAGGGGGGGGCCTCAACTTTTTTTTGGTAGGGTTGTGCCGCACAGGGTCTCTAAAAGGGGGTGGGGGTGGGTTACAGAACTGAACTGAGTGGATTTTATGACAACAAATAGTGTTTTAGAAACTGATTTTTTTTCAAAAAAGGAGGTTTTGAGAACTGGCCTATAGTTCAATTTTGATTAGCAAGAACACAAATTTTCGATTTTTGTTTGGTTTTAGAACGCAGCATTTTCGAAGAATTGGGGCTTTGGAACGCAAAATGACGATAAAATTAGGGTCTTAAGAACTGATGCAGGCTCAAAATGGGGGTAATTACCTAGCAGCAGAGGGGAAAAAAGGGGGTCTTCAACGCGGCACATACCTATACCCTGGCCTTTTCAAATGTCAGTGCTCCCCCAGAGTGTGTAAACGGTCAGTGTTGTGAGATGATTTGTGTGTGCGTTAACAATAGTATTGAACCATAGAAACTGAACATGAAGAATTAATATTTGAAAAGGTACTAAGCGTTTTCATCTGAGAAGGGCAGGGATAGGGATATAATGCTGTCAGATGCATGACATGACCCTTCAAGCTCCTTAGTCTTTGTTTCATGTTGAATTTAAGTATGTAATGTCATTTTAAAGATAAAGAATAACTTAGAAACATGAATGTTTAATCACATAATCAGATCTGGAGACAACTGGTCTGTTATCATATGATGGGTCACATGTTTTAATTAAGACTTGACTTATTCTGATCTGCTGTATTTTCTTAATTTTCTTAATTTTCTTAATTTAATTGAAAATTTACTTAAATGTACTTTGTGACTACCATTGTTTTGTTTACATTTAATGTATGTCTTGGATTTTACCAATCCCATATTGACGCCAATGTGGAAAATAGGTACCCAATCTCCGTCACCTTCCAAGTTGCTGAGGTTGTTGAGGGCTCACTGTTAGGGATTTTGAGATGGAGTCAGATTATCCAATACAAGGTTTGGACATTTGACAGTTTGAAACATGAACAGTTAACAGACAGTTACAATCTCTTTGCAATTACTTTAATGTACTCAAACCGTTGTATTTAGGTTTGTGGTATGTGCATCCATAGAACAAGGCATTGGTGATTGGAGCCCTACTGCCTGACCATGTATGAGTTTAATATGATCACTCTGTCTTGAGTTTTTAAGTGAGTCTCATTGTCTTGGTAAGCACTACTCATCTCAAACAGTGATTTTCACAAACCTTGTTACTCTTCTATGAATAGCCTTTTAAGTTTTTATTTGTTTTTCTGGGTTGTCCCAAGAGTGTCTGACATTACGAGTTTCAAGATGTTTGGCTGACAATTTTGATTATTTAAAAATAATAAGATACCATGATGATCTAAATCTGCATTTGAAAAAATGAGTGTGTCTATTTTATACAACACCTAAGAAAATCATTGTTATTTCATTGGAGGATTATTATAGGCCACGTGTGATTAAATAATATACGCTCCATTCCACGATTTGCCGTGCATCAACCCCTACGATACATTGCACGGTAAGCCGCTTGGCCCTAACGCGATTTACAGGTTGCCGCCCATGACTTGACAACCAGCTTGACAAAATAACAATGATTTTCTTTTCTTAATGTTGTATAAAACAAATAATGAATGTTTTTTTCGTGCAATGGAACGAATATTTTCATTCGGTGAAAGATACAGAGTACACACCACTAATAAATTCCCCATTGCTTACTGTGTAAAATGGACCATGATTATTTGCCATTTTCTCGCTTATAAAGCAACTGGTTGCTTCAACTTTGCATTCTGTGTGAAGATCATGGTCTTGGCTTTCCTGTAAAAAAAATATATATATAAGTTCAAGGCAAAATTTTCGAGATATGCACCGTCAAAGATACACATGTTTGTAGATTGCCCAGGCCTAGCCTAGGTCTAAGCAATTCTAATCAATTATCTGAAGTCTCTAAAATGACTACAAAATCATAAAAAATTGGTCAAAGAAGAAAATTTGCACTGATATTGTTTGATAATCTTCATTTAATAATCATCCGATCAAAAGTTTGGCCAACAACACTATTTTTGAAGCATTTTTATATATTTCACTTAGAGGAGGGTCATCCCAACCAATTCAACAAGCCTTTCGTGGACTCTTCCATTATTTATTTAGTGGTGTGAATCCTACAACATTGCATTTTAAACCGAATGAAAATATTTGTACCATTGCACTCATAAACATTCATTAAGCGCATGGTGGGAGATTTGAAGCTTTGTTCCAAATGAATGAAGCTGATTGGGGCAACTCACAGAGTTAGAGGGTTGGCAAAGTGGTTCATTTTCTGTGACACTAATGGTAATGCTCTACTTGATTTGGAAAAACTTTTATAAAGTGGTTCATACCAGGTAATCAGGTATTTTATAACAGACCGGCCTTTTGAAAGGTAAAGTTATATGCCAAGAGAAACCCCTTTTCTACCGGCGTGACCGACTCATATTCTTTACGGATTTAAGAAAAAGTTCTTTTGGAATTTTTTTTGAAAATTGTTGAAAATTCACCAATATTTTGAAAAAAATCCAACAACAAAAACAATTAACAAACCAAAAAGTGCCCAACTGACCCTCTGAAGAGGTCCATAAATTTGAAGAAGAGGTTTTGGCTTCTTTCGTCACCTTATTGATGCTTTGTGATGGTGAACTTTGTGAAGACTCGATGGATGGGTTGAGCACATACCATATCCAAATACATGTATCAATATTTGCAATTCGGTGCAGCCCCCACAACACAGTTTCATGCGCAAGGGCTTGCGTTACATTTTTAATTAGTGTGGAATGTCACAATAACAATTCTCCTCAGATTTTGAATTTGGGGGCGAGTGTAACTTCTAGAGTCTAATATACTTTGGCCAAAACAAATGGGTAAATAAATTACTTCATTGGCCCTTAATTAGATCTGAGGGCCACGTCAAATTTAAGAGTTCTTTGTCCTTTATCCCCCACCCCCATTTGAAGTCCTGACTACACTGATCTTTTCCTACAAAACTCTTTGGAAATTGTAAGTACGAATGTTAGACATGGATGGCCGTAAATTTTAAATCTCTGTTGGTTTCAATGTAAAAATGGATTTTGGTTATATGACCCCAGAAAATTCATCCTAAAACCACTGGTATTGGAAAGTCAATCTTGAATTTAATCTATCGTTAACCGTTTGTCTCATGTGCTTGTTCATGTAGCTTCGTACGCATATTTTAACCTTGAATATTCGTGAATGAGTCCATGTCCGGCATCGTCTGGTAGGTATAAACAACAATAAGAGTGCCCTCTAAGTTAATAAAATATTACTGTTTACTCATTACAGCATCATAGAGGGAGCCATTTACATAGAAAACCACCAATCGATAACTCTTTGTGGACTAAAAGTTGTTAGCATCCAAGTGATTATAAGAGGAAGATTATAGGGTTCTAGCACAAACTGGACCCATCCAAATCGTAGGGTAAGCCAATAAATCATGTTTATTTTGTAAATATAGCCTAAAATGTAGATAAAATTGTATCAATAAGAAAAATTCCTTTAGCAAGGTAATCAAATTCCATGTTAAGTATCACTTTTTCTTCTTTTAATAATCTACAATGAGGTGGGTTCTGAGGATGCATGAGTAATTAGCATGTGTCATTTGACTGACTGGGTGATCACATGACAACAGGTTATAGTTGATGGTGTGCAGATCATTGAACCTCTGTAGCAACTAGCGTTAGTGTCTCTGTGTCTATTCAAAAGCTTTAAAACATTTTCTTTGTCAAATACTAGCCCAGCTTCCTTGACGATCGCCGTTTTTTAACACTTTCTATGCGGCTATTACTATTAGTACAAATAGTACAAAACAGATTTGCCAGAACCCTTTCCTAACTTTCAGAAGTCTATCTCAAGGATTACTAAACCAATACTAGGCATCTTTGTAATAATTATAATGCATTTCTCATGGTGATTCCAAATATGGTAATTCCAAATATGGTAATGAAATTCACTCATTTTAACATTTTTTAAACATTTAAAATATTGTTGGAACTGTTGTCTGCAGACGACCGCTTCATGGAAAGTGTTAAGCTAATAAGTCAAAGATCTTATTCTTAGTAATTTATTAATTCAAGCGTCTGGTGCTGCGTAGTGTTTTATCTCGACCAAATAATGTAAATTACTTAGCAACATGGAGATATTGTTTCAACACTGCAAATTCATCTGGTCTAATTCTAAAAGGATAAAAAGCCGGTAAATGTTGTGTTTCAACCCGATGAAATCCAAGATTGGAATATAATCACATGTATAAGTACATAGTGCAAAGACTTAGTAAATTATGTTTATAGTATTAAAAGGCGAGGGTGCTTCACTGTGCTAAAAGGATCGAGTATGCCTTTAATTAACCAGGGATCTTACTTGACATCCTCTAGTGCATGGACTTAGCCATTGAGTGAAATTGAAGAAAACTTGACTTGGTAACATCTACCTGTGACTGTACTTGACTTGATACTCAAGATTTGACTGAATTTTACTCTTAGTATCTGAAACCATTCAGTACTTATAGTCTCAGGTATTATGTATCATATGTATGTGTCCATGCTGCACTTTCAAAGTGTTGAATTTTAGGGAATGTGTGTGTGTGTTTCAGTTATCATGAACAGATGGAGCTGACAGCAGTGTGACAAATTGTGAGTTCTATCAATGAGATGGGCACTTCATCATTTGATGTGTCATTCAGTATAAACTCATTGTGCATGAAATCAACATCTGGCTGGAATTTGTACATTCTGGAAAGGGATTGGGGGTTGGTGCTTTCTGCTTTCGTTTCATTTATTTAAAATGAAAAAAATTCTAGATGATTTCTTTCATTTAGGGGCTCAATCTAACCACAAGCCTCACATCCTCAATTTCACTGAAAAAAGTCAACATATCAAACCCAGGATGCTCAGTGGTCATCACAACGGGGTATCAGGCGCGTTCAAGGACTGTCAAAAAGCATCCTAAATAAGTAATTGCATTAATGTAAAAAAGCACTCCTAAACAAGTACGGATGGTATTTTACATACCCTAAGCAAGTAGTCAAAATATTTTGATACCCTAAAAAAGTAGTCAAAATTATTCGATACCCTAAGCAAGTAATTTTGTATAGTTTTTTCGAGTCCTCGTCAAACAACTATTACAAGTATGATACATTTCAAATCCTTTTTTTTTGTATTATGAAACAAATGCCAAGCTGATATAGAATTAGATTATAATCCTAATGAATCAAATAATGACCTTAAGTACGAAGACCATTGTTTTTGATACTTGATCCACAGGGATATGATTTGTCAAGCTATAATCCATGTGAAAGGTCACTTTTTCCTTCTTTGAGAATCCGCGTTAAGGTAGTTTTTGATAATGGATTCACACAGATGATTACAATTTTTATACATGAGTGCCCCCACCCCCCCCCCCCCCCCCCCTGGTAACCAGGTGTACAAGCAAACCCTACTCCGCTACTCTTGCCTAGTACATGTTACACCACTTACTACTTACTGCTTGTGTGAAAGTAACTTGTGTCAGAACGATTTAAACAAGCAATCTGCGCAGCCAGGCTTATTATTCAAAGTTTGTTTACCTATTTGTTTGTACATTGAAATTTGGAATACACCCAATGTTGCAGGCAGGCGTCAATTCATTCAAGCAAAACGTCTAATTACTGTTGGTCTGTATAGATGCAATTTCCCTGCTCAATAACCATGCAATTGCTTCAACTTCATAATTGCTAATGGTTATAGTTCCAACTAGAGCTGTCATTAACCATATAAGCGAGTGTCCCTTGAATGCTGGAGTGATGAATGAATTGGTTGTATTTTAGCTCAGGGTGATGATAGTGGAATGTGAATGCTATCGGTTTAGAACTGTGGATGTGGCTAGTAACCCAGGGTGGAAGCTTGCCTATAATGCTATCTACTGAAGATAGTAAATGAAAATAAATTGCGTCATCAAAAACCCAACCTGTTTTACGGGTGGACAGACCTGTCAAGTATCATGGTGGGTCGGTCGTATTTTAAATTCTTTTACCTAAAATATCCCCAAAATCTGCTAAAAACCTGCTGATTTTACATGAAAATATTTGAGAACAAAAATCTTGAAAAATGCAAAAAGTGGGTCGGTCGGGCCCGTAAAACAGGGTGTTTTTGTTTCCTTGCCTAAGGATTAACATGCCTGCTTTTTATCCTATTGCCATCAGTTGTTTATGCCAACCAGAGCAGCAGCCTGCAATAACCTACAATACATTTTGATACATGCTAGCCTATATCACCATAAACATGATTGATAAAGGATAAGTATAAGGGTAAATGGTAAAGTTTTAGTATTTATATTGACTGTAATCCATTCAAAATTAATTTGGTTATTTTAGGAAAGCAAACGGTGAAGTAAGGATCAAGAAACTGAGGCGTTATAAAAGGAAAAGAATCAGAAGGAATCATAGTAAGGTTAGTTTTATTAATTGATATGGCAACGAAAAAATGAAAACCTTGTTCTACAGGTTTTTGGACCTCAGTAAAATGTGTATGAAAATATAGTGGTGAAATGTTAGCATTTTTAAAATGTTCACAAAATATAAAGAAATGGAGTAATAAAAAAACCCAATAAATAATTCTCATATTATTAGAAAAATCCTGCAGAACGGGGATTTTCATATTTTGCCTAACACTAACAGACACTTTTGACATGAACCCTAACAATTTATGTAAAATTAAATGCTCACATATAAAATAGTCGTATTCCAAAGTTTAAGTTGCAGCTCCAATGGTTCTTATCTTAGAAAGTACAATGTGGCATGCAATTTGCCCATTGAATAGTACACAAACTGGCCGGATGGTTAAGGTTGTTCCTATGGCTAATTTTGTATTTGATATTTT
This sequence comes from Ophiura sarsii, assembly GCA_035610835.1. Taxonomy (NCBI): domain Eukaryota; kingdom Metazoa; phylum Echinodermata; class Ophiuroidea; order Amphilepidida; family Ophiuridae; genus Ophiura; species Ophiura sarsii. Next base: position 73,980,876 of record CM069451.1, on the reverse strand, counting down.
AATAGAGCTTGCTGAGCTGCACAATAATCTGAAATTTGAGATTGATTGGAGGTACGGTTTTCTAGATATGACAATTTTAAATATAAAAAAAAATTAGCCATAGGAACACCCTTAACCACCTTTGGCAGTTATTCACTGCATTTTGGTCTATAGCGGCTAAATGGAACATTATGTTACGCCAAACATTTTACAGAAATAAAGAGAAAAATATGGGGTTTCTTCTGATGACATATGATATGTTGATGAGCAAAAAAAAGGTGATGGGAACATATACTACACCTTTACATTAAAGGTGTACTGTATGTTCCGATCACTTTAGATTTTTTTTCATATCAACATATTTTGATATTAAAAGAAAACCCATATTTTTCTCATTATTTCTGTAAAATCTTAGGCGCAATGTACATTTAGGCCAAAATGCAGTGAATTCATGTTATAGAATAGAAAACATCAAGTTGAAAATCTGGCCAGAAATCGGAACACCTACCTTTAAATGGTTTAATGTTTCTAGATCAATATTTGTCAATGATATCGTGTTCCAGACAAGGTAATGCTCATTATTTATTTGACCAAAGATAGCAAACAGGTAGATTAGCAAACCATTTAATGACCAGATAGCAAACAGGTAGATTAGACACACCATTTAATGGTCTAATAGTTTTTATCTTGAGATTTTCAAGGCTTCGTCTTACTGAGAAATTGAAATTATCTATTCAATCATAGATCCTTGAGAAGAATCAATGTATTCAACATGTTTACAAGTTTTATTTCTGAAATCACAGTTTTTAATTTGGAGGCCTCCCTCATTGTGTTAAAATGCACCACATGGGTCAGTTGTGTACAGACACGTAACCAGAGGGGGGGGGGGGGGACATTTGCCCACAAATCACATTATTCCCCCAAAGGTCCCTAAAAAAGTGTTAAAATGCTGTTTGTGTGTGGGCTAGTTATGTTTTTGTTGAAAAAGGGCAACATTTGGTAAAAAGGTCCACTTTTCATCAAATTCCCCCCCCCCCCCTCCCGAAAAATCCTAGTTAAGGGCCTGGTTGTGCAACATATATTTGGACTTGATTATTTGAAGACCTCCAGTTTGCAGAGTAATTATCTGGAAATGTTTGTATGATGTTTGCAAGTCAATTTTTCAAACACTTTATTTGTGTTTTGTGAAAAACATCGGAACATGGTATAGTTTAATTTGGTATGGGTATCAGACACATTTTTCATTTTAAAATTTATGTTAGAGAAATTTGACAGAGTTCTACCTTTTTTTTTGGGGAGGGGGGGGGGGGGTGCAGGGTGGGGAAGAAATATTTGGGTACATGGGCCTGCTACATACTGGTACTGAAAAAACAACCAGAATAATGTCCTCCTATCCAAAAAGATGTGTAGGATTTTACATCGCCCTTCAATGAGCAGTCTGCCAGATCCTTTAATTTAAATAAAATAAAACTATTTTTCTTTTCCCCCAGTTTACTCACAGATCACCACCACGTTTTGCTTCCACTTTGAACACACTATTTTTGTGATCTCTGAAAGAACCCACCCGCCATTCATGTGGGTGCCCTTATTAATGCAAAACACAAGTTAATAATCTATTTATTTGATAAGAGGATTATCAAAGTGTAATAAAAAGTAGTGATAGGCTTTTGATAGCTTCAATTTACAATGCCAAAGTGACCAAAGCGTTTTGACGTTGCAAAGCTTTGATGTTGCGAAGTGTTGGTGTTGCCAAGTGTTGATGTTGCAAAACATTGGTGTTGCAAACCGCTTGTGTTGCAAAGCGTTGATGTTGCAAAGCGTAAGTGTTGCAACGTATTGGTATTGCAAAGTGTCAGTGTTGCAAATCGCTGGTGTTGCAAAGCGTTGGTGTTGCAAAGTGTTGGTGTTGCAAACCGCTGGTGTTGCAAAGCGTTGGTGTTGCAAAACACTTGTGTTGCAAACCGCTGATGTTGCAAAGTGTTGGTGTTGCAAAGTATTGGTGTTGCAAAGTATTGGTGTTGCAAAGTGTTGGTGTTGCAAAGTATTGGTGTTGCAAACTGCTAGTGTTGCAAACCGTTAACATGTCAAGCTCATGTAAGTGTTCATAGACATTAGTTCTGCGCTGCAAACCATTAGCGCTGCAAACTGTAGCACTCTAAAAACTGTGAGTGCTGCAAAGCGTGGTATATTAAGCTATTCACAACATTATTTGGGCATTACCCAAAAGAAACAAGGTCTTCTAAAAAACTGGGTGGACAAGTGTTTTTAGTGTCAAAAGGATAATGAGAAGACTTGGAATGGATCTGTTGAATTTTGTGGAAGTCGGCAAGAGGATCACTAGTGTGTTGTTTCTGGAAGGAAATCACCGAGACGTTATGTGAGCGATAGGCCCTATGTGGAGTTTATGGAGAAAAAAAAATTGAAAGAAAATATATCATAATTTATTAAATTCCAATGTTTATTAATTACGAGAAAAACGTAATTTATGACAAATTCAAAAATGCAACAAAATAACTTGGATTTCCCGGGGCGCCAGGATAATTATTATAATACTATAGTCAATCGTTTTGTAACAAGGTCTTCTAAAAAACTGGTGGGGGGGGGGGGGGGGGGAACTTGGAATGGATCTGTTGAATTTTGTGGAAGTTGGCAAGAGGATCACAGTGTGTTGTTGCTGGAAGGAAATCACCGAGACGTTTGTGAGCTAGGCCTATATCATTATGGTGAAGTTAAGAAAAAGAATTGAAAGAAAAAATATCATTATTTATAATTTAATTTTAAATTCCAATGACAAATTTAAAAGTGCACAAAATAACTTGGATTTCCCAAGGCGGTGAACTTGGGACCGCCAGGATAATTTGTAGTCAATCGTTTTGTAAAGATAAATCACGAATAAATACACTGTATAAGTTCATGAAGTTCATAACAACAGCCGAATAAAAAAAAAGAAAATCGTGATATTCATGACATATTCATTGAACCAAAAAAGTAAAAAATAATAATAGATAAAAAAAAGAGTCTCATTAATAAACAAACTAATGATATTGTAAATAATTAATATAATGGAACATCAAAAAGTACCAATATTATACAAAAAGATATGTGGTCCCCAGCAGAATTGAACCCAGGTTCAATGCACCACAGCCGGAGGAAACAACCACTACACCACCGGGGTGTCATTACGTATTTGGAAGTCATAAGTTAAAATAATATTGAGACTATCTGGTTTATCCACTCAATAAACTATTAAAATGTGATATTTGAACTACATGTCCATCAAAACACCATTTTATTTATTGTAATAGACACATATATTATAAAATATCATTAAAATACTAATTTTGCCTTGAAAATCTGAATTTGGCGGCGATTGGCGATATTTAGCATTTTATACCAAAAGTCTACTGCCGGCTGTATTATTAAAAAGCTCAAATTGCATGAAACCACAGATAAGATTCGTTTTTCTATCAATACTTCTTCCTTTATGTATAATACAATTTACATTATTTAGTAAATACAATAATTGTAACGTTTAACGTCACCACTAGCTAATTGAAACAATAATAATGACCCATGACCTTTCATCTGGAAGCTAAGGTGGCCAAGTTAACTTGTCCACCAAAAAGAAAAGTTCAGGGGACCTTGTCTGGTTCTCACCAATTGTAACTGAGTGGCTTGTTGGATATGGTATGTAACATTAAAGGAGCCTGATAGGAAATGTGAACCATATACATTCATAGGAAAACACAATTGGCCATTTAGCATTAAAGAGTAAGCCACAGTGCTTGAGTATAACTAGGTAAAGTGACTGTAAGGGTAGCGACACTGTAGACATAAGACTTGTCATGCAAATGTTTATGTGGATGATTGTTTTGTTGTCCTGTTACTCTATCTCAGGTTTATTGGCCTACAGGTGAACTGTGTATGAAGACTAATTGAATGTCTGGTGGTAGGATCAGAAGACCATACTCTGCTCATAGACGGTGCGCTCTGCTTGCTGTAGCTAGGTGTAGGAAGGAATCCTAAGCACAAAGATATTACTTAAAGCAGTTTTGTCAAGCAAGTGTTGGAAATTGCTAGTAAGGTAGGTGTCATGAATTGATCTACATGATGATCAAATATTAATTGAAAAGTGTCTTCTTTAGTATGTCATGTGCTAAATCTCTATGGGATCGGGTATCTTAATTCTTTTAGACATGTCCATGATCTGGGCTATGCTAGTCAGTATTATAGGTCCACCATTATTTTTTCCAATGTTATCTGTTGTTGTTGAAATGTATACCATATGTAAATTTGTTAATGAAATCAGATCCTGCAATCAACTCATTTGTAACTAGGCTCCAACACAAATGAGCTATTTACCTACATGCGTTATTTTACCAATTACTATGGTCAGTGATTTAGAAAATGAGTATTAACAAACTTATCAAGCACATCAATTAATTAAGTAATGGAACAGTGAATTTGCTTCAAAATAAAGAAATAACTTAAACAAATATGATAATATGTAGTGGCATAGAAGGGGGAGGGGGGGGGGGGGGGGGGGGGGTAATACTATAAACCAAATGGGGGTGGGGAGGGGGTGTAAGTAGAAGTAAATAACACTTTTGCCCTCTAACTTGGAACTTCCTAATTCAAACCAGATTTTACAACTGAAAAGTTACTAACGGTAAATTTGTGCTTGATTGTATAACTTTATTTGATTAATTAGTGCCATCATTATCCTGCTTTATCAGGAATTCCAGAATTTTATGGTTCCTGGCGATTTCTCGTTAGATTCCACTGGTTTCTAGTAACATCTACCCTGCTGGTGTCTCAAAATAGGCACATTTTGCTAATGGAATCTCTTCCCATCTTTATGTTTCGTGCAGTGTAAATATAACATGTTACCTGTTACCATAGTGTACTAAAACCAAAGACCCTAAAGTAGATGTTCTCAACAGGCGGCTCGCGGGCCAGATTCGGCTCGCGAGGGCATTTCATACGGCCCGCGAAGATCACAAAAACATATTTATCAGATACATGTTTTTAGAAAGTTCTGTCACTTGTCTTTAGCTCACTGACGTAAAATTATGAATTTTATATTATGAATCATAATGTTGAATTTGATTTGTAATGGATTGCATCATTGGTTGGTTGGTACGTTTTTCTGTCATGACTGACAGCTCGTGACTTTGGTGATGAACACGCCACTTCCGTAGGTCAGCAGCCAATCGATAAATGACTGAAATAGGATGCCCAACCAGAGTTTTTATTCTGTCAAACCACCGGGACCTTGGCCGGCCTGGTCCGCTGTGCACCCTCAATCTTGCCCTGCGTGATTACCTTCTCTAGACAGTTTCCTTGGCGCCTGGCAATATGACCGAAATAAGAGAGAGTTTGGGAATCGATCAGCCCAAGTAGCCTTGTCTTCACACCAACCTCCTGTAGCACACTTGCGTTGGTTCTCTTCATGATCCTTAGCATCCGGCGCCAACACCACATTTCAAATGCATTGATTTTATTGCAGCTTGCAGTTGTCAGTGTCCAGGATTCACAGCCGTAGGTTGAAATAGGGAAAATGAGTGCTTTGACCAGACGTACCTTGGTTGATATAGTGAATTGCATCATTGCATCTGAATATTCACCCATATTGTATTCAGTTTATTGACATTTTTAAACTTTTAGTGCATTTTACAAGCCATTTTGTCTACTTTCTTTCTGTACAAATACTTTCTTGTGCCTTAATTTTTCAACATAAATGTCTTTAAAAGCCAGGAGCTTCTGGGGGCGAAACTTCTGGGGGCTTCGCCCCCTGAATCTTAGGCTTGCGCTCGCGCTATTCGTGGCCCGTGAGTTTATTTAGTAAGTAAAATTTGACCCACCCTTACAAACTGTTGAGAACCCCTGCCCCTAAAGAGACTGAGCGATTGAGGGAGCAATTTATGTTATGGTCAATGTATTTGAATTTGTCAAAGTACTTTCCTGTAGTTAATTGCCAAGATGCAGGGGGAAATGGGTAATTACTAATTAGGTAGTGTGTTATAGAGCTCTGATATTCACTTTTAATTTGACTTGTTTCTTTTAATTTGTTTTAAAGGTTGGCAAAATTGGCCCTCAATCTCAACATTTTGTACAAACTTACATTGCAGGGATATGTATGGTGGTATGATGGACAAAACGATATAAGTGTACCATGAAAACAGATTAAGTTTATGTGTAACTTTGTATAACTACTCATTTGGAAACCATTGGTGTATGGTTGATCAGTCTGCATGACATTCTTGTGCAGCTAGTGTTTCAAGTCATACATCGTGGTAAAATGGTGTATCTCATATTCATATAACCGCATTATACTTCCTTTCATAGTAGGGCTGATTATCACTTTTTGGCAACCATTTCATGGAGAAAAGATGTAACTGCGCGACAATAACAAAAACGCCTCTTCTTGTGTAGGTTCCATAGTCCATATAAATATACAAAATGAAGTAATATTAGTGTGTATCCAGGGCCATAAGGACATTATGGCAGAAGGTTGTATCTACTGAATGAAAGAAACATTTCGGCATCAATCAAACGGAATCATTCACTACAGTAATTAGTAATGAAGATAAAACCTTTGACATTTTGTTTGTTGGTACTATATCAAAACCTATCCTGCAAACATTGTACTGAGAAAGGTAGGGTGTCATAAAGGGGTGTGAATAGGATTTGAGACTTTGTGAATCCGTCTGCTCCCACGTTGTAGTCTGCTGGGAAAGTGGTAGAAATAATAGTAGTCACTAGACTTATGACAGGACAGAAGTCATAAAGATTCTTAAGTAAGTGTTAGGTATCATTATATGGCGATATATATAGTATTTACTTTTCACATCTTTTCAATAACTGTATTTTATTAGTTGTTAATGCATCAGTAAATCAAGTTTAACGCTTTCTATGCAGCAGACGACTGCAGACGACATTCCAAATGTTCACAAAATGTTTCAAAAATGTCGACATTTTTGAATTTCATTACCATATTTGGAATCACCATGAGAAATGCATTGAATTAAGTACAAACATGCCTAGTAATTGGTTCAGTAATCCTTGAGATAGACCTTAAAAGTTTGGAAAGGTTTCTGAGAAATCTGTTTTGTATATGGTAAAACTAATAGCCGCGTGGAAAGTGTTAATGCATCAGTAAATCAAGTTTAACTTTTTGTCCCTTGGATTGCTGATTTAATCAGGCACAAATATTTGTGAATGGAATTGTTTATGTGGTATATTTATTTGATTGTTGGCAAAATGTTACCTGATCTAGCGTGAAGATATATATCGTGGGATATAAATCACTGTTAATGTTTTCATTCAATAAAAGATGGTGTTTTGATGTAGGTAATTGAATTGACTTTCCGCTCAACTTGAAGAACCTTTTGACATTAAATGGGTCATTGTTAACACTGACAGTGTTTGATCAAGATGTGATGTTTTTGTTAAAGGGGCATTGAGAGATACGTATGGGAGTGCGCCCTCAATTATCCTGGAAATCAGGTTTTTTGCGTCAAAGTAATACTTACGCATTATACTAACTACCATCTGAAAATTTCATGATTTTCTTAGTTTCAATATGATCATATCGAAACTAAGATGCTGAATTCGGAAGTTATGCTAAGTTTTACTCACGGACTTTCGCGGCAAATCTCAACCCGGAAGTGCCGTTATTTGCTTAGTTTGGCATGAAGGCGATGTCGGAATTGTATGATATTTTGGATTTGGGCTATGTTGATGATTATCTTTACGTTATTTGCTCATTTAGTATATCGATACATCTCTCAATGCCGCTTTAACACCAATCATGGAAGTACCATGCACCAATATAATGAACCAAAAACTTCTGCAATGTTCCTATTTGTAAAAGAGTGGATAAGCCGACAAGTATAATGTGGATCAAATATACTGTTTAAGGTAAGACTTAGGGTTCAATTATTAGCAAGGGTACCTATTGATGCAAAAAATGTTGTTCAGGGGTAAATAAGCTACAAACATCTATCTGTCTACATGGTGAAGTGCAGTCCACTCGTGATGAAAGTATAGTTGTACTGTGATGTGCAAATGGTGCGAGTAGGAATATGATATCCCAGGGATGGAATTTCCTGGAATTCCGAAAGTTAGGCCATAACAAAAATCCAGAAATGAAAGGGGTTTTTTTCTTTTTCTTTTCATTTATGATGATATTTCAGCATAAAAAGAGACAAACAAACAATTTTCTTTAGGGGGTGATACCCAGGGGGGGAGGCGGGTACTTATTGGATATGAGCTACGGGGGATGTGCCGCCAAATAGGGTCCCATTTTCAAGCCTCTGGTAAATGAATGACCCCTTTTCGAAGCCATTTTTGGTAAATGTATGGGTCTAAAATCCTTAATTTTGCTGTTTTTCACAGAAATTGTAGCAAAATATGTCAAATATATAGGGTCTCCTTTAAACGTATGGGTCCATTTTCCCCTGAAAATTGGTAAATGGATAGGTCAATTTTTCATTTTGCTGGCGGCACATCCCTACCAAAAATATTTATGAGGTCCACAATGGCATGGCAGCCGGGCGACAAACTTATTTCAAAATCTGATTTTGAAGTAATTAAGAAACCTATTGCTCTGTAACTTATAAGATACTTTATTTTCAAGGTTATGAATGTAATTTGACACAAAAAAATGCATTTCTAGGAAAAATTATTAGATAGAGGGTGTTCCATGAAAAAGATTGCATAATATGCCTTAAATGGTTTGGTTTTGTATCACATGAGGCCGAAACGAACCCTCATGAACAAACAGGGATAACTAATAATATCATATCAAGGTAAAACCAATGATCATTATCTACGTAGTCTAGATAATAATTGCATATTTTTGTGAATAATCTTACAAAACATAATGGCATAACACCAGGTTTTTCAATCATACCAATTAAATGTTTTAATCAAAACAGTTAGGTATCATGAAGGAGGAAACGCAGAGATTTTTCTTTGTCTAAATCATCCAATTAATTAGTAGATATAAACAGCTCTGAATAAGCAGCTCTTGATTAGAAGTCAATCTAGCATATGGAATAATTAGCTGGTGCCACCTGTAAGATAAACACAGTTCTTTATTTTATTTTATTTTCAACTCAAGGATTATTGTAATAGTCTTAAAAGTATGGTGTGAGTCACCACGGAGTAGCGTCATTTGTAGTTAAGATATAATTGGTTTATAAAACAATAAGAATAAGTAAAATGTGATTAAATTGCAAGTTTTTTTTCAAGCTGTCGATCAGACCTTGTACATGTATATATGCAGACATTCTGTCTTCTTGAGCTATTTTGCCATTTTCAAATTTGCATTTTTAACATGATTAGTAACAGCCTTTGATGGACAGACTGTAATTGGCCTCAAGCTTTTAGTGTCACTTTGATATTTAAATTTAGAAATAACCCTAAAGGATCATGACAGTAATGGTATTTTTCAAAGAGTATAAAATGGGGTTGGTACATTTGGTGACCCCACTTGTCTGACCCGACTTTTCTGACCCCACTTATTTTGAATTTTAGAATCAATAAACATATGTTATTTGGTATCAACATCTTCCGAGTAACAATTATAAGATCATTAGCCACTTCTATTAGCAGCAAATGGATTTTAGAATGGTAAATATGAATAAGTTCGCCACCTCGTACGACTTACTCTCATTTTCGTTATGATTCTTAGTCTCGTATTGGAGTCGTTTTTGTTGTATTTTTAATACGTCCCGCTTCATTACCTATGTGTTTACACGGTAGTCGCTGATAATTTTAAAGCGACTGGAACTCAAGTAGTTACTACACCGCAAGCATGCGCTTCAGGCGAAGATCCCTGTGCATAGCGATTGCATGGGCAGATGGGCAGGAATCCGCGCCGAAGGCATTGGTAGTTACTATACCGCAAGCATGTGCTTCAGGCGAAGATCCCTGTGCATAGCGATTGCATGGGCAGATGGGCAGGAATCCGCGCCGCCAGGCCGAGATTATTAACAACGTGCGTAATTCCAATGCATGCAATAAAATGCATTAAAAACAGGGTTTCTGTTGTCAACTCGTTGTAATATTCATGTATATTACTTGTCATTGTTACACCGTAACGTTACACGAGAAAAAAAGTGGGGTCAGGTGGGGTCAGAAAAGTCGGGTCAGACAAGTGGGGTCACCAAATGTACCAACCCTATAAAATGTGCCGATACATTTGGCAATACATGCTCTGTAAATATAAAGTCTTTGCATATAAAGGCACACACACAAAATGGTCTCAGAAGAAACATGAAAAAGGCTATGCGAAATGCGATTTGAAGAAGAAAATAATTAGTAAAAAATGCTATGCGAAATGCAGTATTTGGGTGGGGTTTTTTTTAGTTAAAAATACTATGTAAAATGCAGTATCTTTTACCCCTTTTTTTTGTCTCGCCTGATGTAATCAGAAAGAGACTATGTTATCACTATTTCTGTCCGGCGTATGGCGTCCGCCGTCCGCCGTCCGCCGTCCGCCGTGTGCTAAGAAATACCTTTGTGACGCGATATCTGGAGATCCGTAAGGCCTATCGTGATGGGACTTGGTGGAGGGAAGGGGGGTGGTGCGGTCTGTTGCTGATTGATTTTTCAAGGTCATCGGGGGTCATACAAGGTCATCGGGGTCAAATATGCTTAAAACTTTTGAGACGCGTTGTGACGCGATATCTAGAGATCCGTAAGGCCTATCTTGATGGGACTTGATGTCAGGGAAGGGGGTGGGGTGTTCTTTTGCTGATTAGATTTTCAAGGTCATTGGAGGTCATTCAAGGTCATCGGGGTCAAATATGCGGTCAAATAAGATCCGTAAGGCCGATCTTGATGGGATTTGGTGGAGGGAAGGGGGTGGTGTGTTCTTTTTGCTGATTAAATTTTCAAGGTCATCGGAGGTCATTCAAGGTCATCGGGGGTCAAATATGGGGTCAAATAGATCAGTAAGGCCTATCTTGATGGGATTTGGTGGAGGGAAGAGGGATGGTGTGTTCTTTTTGTTGATTAAATTTTCAAGGTCACCAGAGGTCATCGGGGTCAAATATGGGGTCAAATAGATCAGTAAGGCCCATATTGATGAGATTTGGTGGAGGGAAGGGGAGTGGTGTGTTCTTTTTGCTGAATAAATTTTCAAGGTCATCAGAGGTCATTCAAGGTCATCGGGGGTCAAATAAGATCCATAAGGCCTGTCTTGATTGGATTTGGTGGAGGGAAGGGGGATGGTGTGTTCTTTTTGTTCTTAATTTTTCGGGGTCATCGGGGGTCAAATATGGGGTCAAATAGATCAGTAAGGCCTATCTTGATGGGATTTGGTGGACGGAAGAGGGATGGTGTGTTCTTTTTGTTGATTAATTTTTCGGGGTCATTGGGGGTCAAATATGGGGTCAAATAGATCAGTAAGGCCTATCTTGATGGGATTTGGTGGAGGAAAGGGGGGCGGTGTGTTCTTTTTGTTGATTAATTTTTCGGGGTCATTGGGGGTCAAATATGGGGTCAAATAGACCAGTAAGGCCTATCTTGATGGGATTTGGTGGAGGGAAGGGGGGTGGTGTGTTCTTTTTGTTGATTAATTTTTCGGGGTCATCGGGGGTCAAATATGGGGTCAAATAGATCAGTAAGGCCTATCTTGATGGGATTTGGTGGAGGGAAGGGGGGTGGTGTGTTCTTTTTGTTGATTAATTTTTCGGGGTCATCGGGGTCAAATATGGGGTCAAATAGATCAGTAAGGCCTATCTTGATGGGATTTGGTGGACGGAAGAGGGATGGGGTGTTCTTTTTGTTGATTATTTTTTCGGGGTCATCGGGGGTCAAATATGGGGTCAAATAGATCAGTAAGGCCTATCTTGATGGGATTTGGTGGACGGAAGAGGGATGGTGTGTTCTTTTTGTTGATTAATTTTTCGGGGTCATCGGGGGTCAAATATGGGGTCAAATAGATCAGTAAGGCCTATCTTGATGGGATTTGGTGGACGGAAGAGGGATGGTGTGTTCTTTTTGTTGATTAATTTTTCGGGGTCATCGGGGTCAAATATGGGGTCAAATAGATCAGTAAGGCCTATCTTGATGGGATTTGGTGGACGGAAGAGGGATGGGGTGTTCTTTTTGTTGATTATTTTTTCGGGGTCATCGGGGGTCAAATATGGGGTCAAATAGATCAGTAAGGCCTATCTTGATGGGATTTGGTGGACGGAAGAGGGGTGGTGTGTTCTTTTTGTTGAATAATTTTTCGGGGTCATCGGGGGTCAAATATGGGGTCAATCCGAGGGGTGGTGTGTTCTTTTTGTTGAATAATTTTTCGGGGTCATCGGGGGTCAAATATGGGGTCAAATAGATCAGTAAGGCCTATCTTGATGGGATTTGGTGGAGGGAAGGGGGGTGGTGTGTTCTTTTTGTTGATTAATTTTTCGGGGTCATCGGGGGTCAAATATGGGGTCAAATAGATCAGTAAGGCCTATCTTGATGGGATTTGGTGGACGGAAGAGGGATGGGGTGTTCTTTTTGTTGATTATTTTTTCGGGGTCATCGGGGGTCAAATATGGGGTCAAATAGATCAGTAAGGCCTATCTTGATGGGATTTGGTGGACGGAAGAGGGGTGGTGTGTTCTTTTTGTTGATTAATTTTTCGGGGTCATCGGGGGTCAAATATGGGGTCAAATAGATCAGTAAGGCCTATCTTGATGGGATTTGGTGGAGGGAAGGGGGGTGGTGTGTTCTTTTTGTTGATTAATTTTTCGGGGTCATCGGGGGTCAAATATGGGGTCAAATAGATCAGTAAGGCCTATCTTGATGGGATTTGGTGGACGGAAGAGGGATGGTGTGTTCTTTTTGTTGATTAATTTTTCGGGGTCATTGGGGGTCAAATATGGGGTCAAATAGATCAGTAAGGCCTATCTTGATGGGATTTGGTGGACGGAAGAGGGATGGTGTGTTCTTTTTGTTGATTAATTTTTCGGGGTCATCGGGGGTCAAATAGATCAGTAAGGCCTATCTTGATGGGATTTGGTGGACGGAAGAGGGATGGTGTGTTCTTTTTGTTGATTAATTTTTCGGGGTCATCGGGGTCAAATAGATCAGTAAGGCCTATCTTGTTGGGATTTGGTGGAGGGAAGGGGGGTGGGTGGTGTGTTCTTTTTGTTGATTAATTTTTCGGGGTCATCGGGGGTCAAATATGGGGTCAAATAGATCAGTAAGGCCTATCTTGATGGGATTTGGTGGACGGAAGAGGGATGGTGTGTTCTTTTTGTTGATTAATTTTTCGGGGTCATCGGGGGTCAAATAGATCAGTAAGGCCTATCTTGATGGGATTTGGTGGAGGGAAGGGGGTGGTGTGTTCTTTTGGTTGATTACTTTTTCGGGGTCATCAGGGGTCAAATATGGGGTCAAATAGATCAGTAAGGCCTATCTTGATGGGATTTGGTGGAGGGAAGGGGGGTGGTGTGTTCTTTTTGTTGATTAATTTTTCGGGGTCATCGGGGGTAAAATATAGGGTCAAATAGATCAGTAAGGCCTATCTTGATTGGATTTGGTGGAGGGAAGGGGGTGGTGTATTCTTTTTTGCTGATTAAATTTTCAAGGTCATCGGAGGTCATTCAAGGTCATCTGGGGTCAAATAAGATCCGTAAGGCCTATCTTGATGGGATTTGGTGGATGGAAGAGGGATGGTGTGTTCTTTTTGTTGATTAATTTGTCGAGGTCATCAGCGGTCATCTGGGGTCAAATAAGATCCGTAAGGCCTATCTTGATGTGATTTGGTGGAGGGAAGGGGGTTGGTGTGTTCTTTTTGCTGATTAAATTTTCAAGGTCATCAGAGGTCATCTGGGGTCAAATAAGATCTGTAAGGCCTATCTTGATGTGATTTGGTGTAGGGAAGGGGGTTGGTGTGTTCTTTTGTTGATTACATTTTTCAAGGCATTACATCCCTTGCATTAACTACAATGCATACCTCTGTGACAGTGCTACATTGTATCATATGTTTCATCATCATTTCTTTCAAGTCACTTTTGATGAACAGGCGAGACGCGCCGTTCGAGAACCGCCTTGTTAAACATGAGACGGGCTCTGTGAAGCAAGACACTGAAGCTGATATGGTACTTCACAATGTGAGATTAAAATTTGAAGAAGCATAGTCCAATAAATCACTGGAGTCGGTTGTTTTTCTTGATTTGAAATACTCTTTTAATATTAGAAAAAAGCCATTTCATACAATCACAACTTGGCTCACACCATCATTTCAAAGTTATGAGGTAATATGCAATCTTCTGAGACAAAGTTTTATTTTATTTGGCCTAACAAATAACAATTCCACTAGAGTTATTCCATCTATTGTATACAACCTTGATTAATATTCAAAGATAGTTTTACTAGGAAATTCAGGTTATAGCTAGATTGTGCTCTTGTTGAAAAAGACACTTTTGTTCTCTGAAACGGGCAATTTTGCATTGTGCCTCCATTATGGTAGAAAAGAAACAAACACCCGTATCCTTGGTTTCATTCACACAATGATGCTTAAAGTTTTATCTGAACTCAAAAAATTGGAACATGTTTAAATTTTGACCCCAAAGACATTTTTCACGTTTTGCTCAATATCTCAGAAACCACACATCGGAAGTGGGACAAACTATACATTTTTAGAATCCTTGTGCTGAGACAAACAATTTTGTATGCTTGTCAGCTTAGTTAAAGCAATTTGAATTTTTGATCCCCCAGTATGGTGGCCATATTGGAATTGGCCAATATGGCCATCCCAGAAGACTCACATTTTGGCATCCATCAAAAATCAGAAGACTATGGTATGAGCAACATATGGGCCAAATGTGGTGCTTTTAGAAGAATGTGAACCAAGCCTCCTGTGATGCCCTAACAGCCCCCTGTGATGCCCTAACAGCCCCAACTATATCCAACCCCACCTAATACTGGTATACAGTCATCACAATAAGTAACTGACCAGGTAATAAACATGCTGATAACTATAATACTATAACTCCTACATAAACATATTTAATTATAAAGTTGTTGAGAAATTTCTCTTCTTGAATTTGATATATTACACGCTAATAATGGTTGATTAATGAGGAAGTTACGATCCCAAACGTTAGGGCAAGTCTGATTTTCATTTTAACATTTTCTTTTCAACACGGGGAGAGTATGACAGGTAAAGCGTGTGTGCCGTATTGATCAACCGTAACAATGCCACCGGCCGACTATCCAACAACCAGTAATTAATAATTTGCCGGTCTGAGTCCCCGTCTTGAAAATGAAAATGTGAAAATGAAAATCAGACTTGACAGTACATTTGGGATTGTAACTTCCTTAGTAATCAGCCATTCTTAGCGTGTAATAAGAAGAGAAATTTCTCAACATGTTTATAATTTATTATATTTATGTAGGAGTTATACTTTTAGAGTTATCAGCACATTTATTACCTGGTCAGTTACTTATTGTGATGACTGTACTGTAAAGCATGACAATTTTGCGAATTACCAATAGGGGTCATTTTTCTGGCTTGACAATTTTGCGATTGCAAACTTCTTTACACTCTGGCAGTCATGGAACAAATTTGTGCGTGCAGGAACATTTCACAAATTGGATGCCCTCGAGAAACTCGAGAAATTCAAATGCACACGAAATGTTCAAGATTTACAATAGCTTGTCTGGAGCAAACACTTTAGTTTAATCAGTTCCAAATTGGCGACAAATATTCGGTTTTTATCTCTCCTCACGCAAAAGTATTCCAAGCATATGCGCAAGATTATGGCAACGCGCACGCAATATTGGCCACACTCACAAGTCACCAATAATGCACAGTGCACTTTGCCTTCACACGGGCGTGTCCACGTCTGTCTGTATTCATTCACTGCTGTTAGGAGGCTTCGCCAATTTTGAACTTTAGTGACTCCTCTTCCTGAACGTTAACTTAACTCAAAACATTTGAAAAAGCTTTTTACAATTTGTGGCATTGAAGTAAAAGGCAACACTTTCTGGTTTCAGTAGTGTAGGGTATGTCCTGCATGCTGTGAGAGATTTACAGACTTCGGCGATATTAATTTTGCGGTGACTGAAGGTGTGTCTTTGATTTTGTGGTTGGAGACAAACATGTTTGTGAGCAGCTGTGAGTAGCAGAGGTTAGCTTCTGAATGACTTCTTTTTAGTCCAAGAACATTAGGTTTTTACCTGGAAAAAAATAACACTAAGTTAAATTTTTCAGGATAATGTCAGAATATAGGGAACACCATCATTAAAAGTCCGCGAGTTTCCCTAGCGTGTTAACTGTTTACGGTCACATTTCAAAATGGCAGCCTTTTTATGTTAAAATATCTTTTTCAAAATTGTATCACCCCCTCTAGGGCCTGTCTCCTTGCCTCCCTTACCCACTATCTTGATCTCCTCGCCATTTACCCCACTGACAAACACCAAACACTGAATCTAAATGTTCGTAGTTCTGGATTCGTATAGGTGGTCTCTAAGTTGGATTGATTTTTTTACTTCATATGATTTAACCAATGGTCGCCTCAATTTTCCTACTGTCAGCATCATGTCAGTCATGTGCCATGTGGTCCTCTCCTCTGCAGCCATGCCATGGTGAGGGTACATCTGTCATACAATCAATCCTCATTGCTGATGCCATGGGGTTCTTCTCCATCAAACAACCTATAGATACGGATGCAATGTCAGCATGAAGATAAAACCTTCAGGACATACAGACTGTAACAAAAAAAGTTATACAATCGCAATTTTATTTTTAAACCAATGTTAAAATCATGCAATGTCAAAATCTCTTACACTCTGTGTTAAGTTCCGTTTTGGCTACCAGTTTAGTTTAGTTTAGTTTTATTTGGCATATCAAGACACAGAGATACAATACATCAGATCAAATATACAAATCTTAAAAACTTACAAAATTAACACAACATATTAATACAAGAAAACATATAATGCCAAGGATAGCCCAAGAAAGCTCTGAAAAGGGCTTATTTCCATTGGGGTCCTTATTAAAACAGCACATTATAAAAACATCATTATATATTTGCACACAAAATAATATTGCACTTTTTATGAAACAACTGCATATAAAAATGGATGAAAAATCAAGATAGAAGGTGACTCTTTACTGCCTTTTTGAACTGCCCGTGGGTTTTGGATGTTTTAACCTGAGTTGGTAGCAAGTTCCATTCCCGAATACCAGTAAAGAAAAATGTATTGCACTGCTGACCTTTAGCTTTGGGAACCAGAAAATTTGTTGCACTGCCCCTGGTATTGTATCTGTGAGTGTTGGACAATTTGGTAAATTGAGAATTCAAGTACTCAGGTGCTATTTACCTTGATTTTTCAAAAATCAAGGTTCTCTATCTCTGCCGTTTCTTTCTTCTTACCTTGATTTTTCAAAAATCAAGGTTCTCTATCTCTGCCGTTTCTTACCTTGATTTTTTTCAAAAAATCGAGGTACTGTATTCCAACGGTTTCTTTCTTCTTACCTTGATTTTTTCAAAAATCGAGGTACTCTATCTCTGCCGTTTCTTCTTTCTTTCTATCAGACCCATCTAAAAATGCTATTTTTTCTACAGTTTACATGCTACAATCACCAGATTTGGTCAGTAGGACCCCCTACCTGACCTACATATAGGGTCTTCACAGTTTGGGGTCAAAGGTCACACAGGGGTCATAAGGGGTCAAAACGTGATTTTCACTTAAAACGCCCTTGCTTCTTAGTCAAATGACTTAGAACCTTCATAATCAATCAACATATTCATTATGAGCGTACCCATAAATAATACTCCGTTTTTTAAAAATAGGAACATATTTGGGGTCACTAGGGGTCAAAATGTCAATTTTCACTCCTTTCACTCAAAATGCTTCTTGTCTTAGAGGAAATGACTTATGACCGTCATAATTGGTCAAAAGATTCCTTGGGTCCATGCTCATATAGGGTCTTCAGCGATTAAAAGTGACATGTCACATGGGGTCACTAGGGCCATTCCCCTTAAAATGTTAGGGATTTGACTAGATATTTGAGAAAAAAGATCTATGCCTTAAGTAACTCACGTCAAAAATAGCGTATTTAGTCGGGCTGGATAGCAAACGGGAAGCAATGTCAAAATTCAGTCCTGAAAAATCCTCCGTTTTTATGACCTTCTCACCTTTTTGGGGACCCAAAATGCCCCCAAACACTGTTCCAGAACTAATTGAGTACCAAATAGTAACTTTTAATTTATCTGGGAAATCAGAATTTGGACAATGGAGGGATTTTGTTCTTCTGGCATGGTTCCTCTTTACATTAGCAGCTGTCCAAGTACCATGAGCAGTATATCCTATTTTATTCCCTGCATCAATGGCTCCACACCACTTATCTATGAGATGACTTGTCCCGGGGATCCAGTTGAACAGCGGTGGCAGGGAACCAGCATAATTTTTAGATTCCAAGGATCCACGCCTTTATCTGAAAAGGCCGTAGCTATTTGCACAACTGTTGTACAAATAACATGAGATGCTGTAATTCGTACGACTGCCTAATTCGTAACGACAGTCGTACCAATATTGGTACAACAGTTGTACGAATAACAACTTTGTACAACAGTACTGTTGTACAAATAGACTCAGCCTAACTCTGTAGCTATGTGGGTGGTATTTTCTACCCGGCAGAGTGATACACATGATAAATCGTGAATATGAAGTATACGGTTTATTCCGTGACATACCTCCGGCGGGGAGAGCACAACGCTTACGCTATTGTAAACAATACTACATGTACGATGATGTGTTAGTGAAACAGGGGCTGTAATACTTTTCCCTTGATAGGAAAAAACGCTTAAATCCCATTAATCAGCCGATTAACTACTTTAAAGAGGAATACATTCAGAATCAGCACGTTCTTACGATGAATTTGATACCATGATCATCACTAAATAGTTTGTGGAAGATGAGATATTTTGATATTACTGACGGGCATCTCTCACTCACACACCGACGCAGACGCTGGATGTCGTAGGACGGGGATCGGCGCGGTACTGCTCTGGACTCATGACTGGCCATGTTTTCCTGGGAAAACGGCCATGAATCTGTTGTAAATACTCATAGCAATCTCTTCCTACCCTGCCCTGTTGAGCATGATTAGAACTTGTCCCTGAATCTCATCATCGATTCTAAAATGACAACAGGAATTCAATGAAATTGAAAAGGTAAGCTTACAATTACATATTCATTTCTATATCAAAAGACTTGTAATGCCTTGCCTACATAGGCCTATAATACCGGAGGTATAAGATTTGAAATACAAGACCCGTATGGTACGTCTATGAATTGAGTTCTCAGGTGTCAAATAAAATTCTATTTGACACCTCCCTGGTTCTCCCGAACTTAAAGGCATATTATGTGATCTTTTCCATGTGAGTTTTGTTTGTTTTGGAAAGTAGATTTTCTTGCAGATTTACATTTCCGATCATAAATCATACATACATTCCAAGTTACGATTCCTAATTACCTCAAAATCATGGTTTTAGAGTGAATTTAGAGTGAAAAATATAAACTGTCGGGATTCCGGCAGTTTATTTTCACTCTAAAACCACGATTTTGAAGTAATTAAGAATCGTATCGCCCTGTAACTTGGAATGTATGCATGATTTATGATCAGAAATGTAAATCTGCAAGAAAATCTGCTTTCTATTTTTTTTTCGATGTTGAGGGCGTTCCCTGGAAAGATCACATAATATACCTTTAATACATTGAATTCGAATCCCAGGGGTTTCGCGGTGATTATTTGAGTAAAATATTCATACCCCCCCCCCCCGTCTCAACACAAACACATAGCCAGCCCCCCCCCCCCCCCCCCGTCTCCACACAAAAACATAGCCTGGCTAGGGATGTTCATATCATGGAATATAGAGAGTGCCCTTTATTTGAAAATTTGTTGCAAAAATATGTGGAAAACTCCTTGTTCACATCTTTTAAATCCAGCGAAGTATAGGACGAATTGGGTTTGTATGTACATGTAGGCCTATTCATTGATGTCTAAATAACCAAACACTTAAGCAACTGGACATAATAAAAGTAAACTTTTTTTACCTAAGGGACCGTTTATAATTTCCACCGGAGGGGGGGCCGGCACCAAACAGGGGTGGGTCATAACTTTTTCAAGAAATCAAAAGGGGGGGTTACAACTTTTTTAAGAAAATTAAAGGGGGGTCATAACTTTTTTGTACTAATATTTCAAACCATAATTTTTTAGTACAAATATGGCTATATTTCTCGTGCTATGCGCGCATGTGCCCACAAAATAGATTTTCGGTGTTTTAGAGCAGGTTTTAAGCAAAAATAGACCTCAATCATGGGAAATATGGCTATTTTTCACGCGCTATGCGCGCATGTACAATGTACCCACAAACTAGATTTTCAGTGTATTAAAGCATTTTTAAAGCCAAAATAGACCTTAATCATGGGCAATATGGCTATTTTTCTAGCGCTAAGCGTGCATGTGCCCACAAAATAGATTTTCGGTGTTTTAGAGCACGTTTAAAGCTAAAATAGACCTCAATCAAGGGAAATATTGCTATTCTTCTCGCGCTATGCGCGCATGTACCCACAAAACAGATTTTCGGTGTTTTAAAGCATGTTTAAAGCCAGAATAGACCTCATTCATGGGAAATATGCCTATTTCTCTTGTGCTATGCGGGCATGCATGCCCGCATAACCACAAAATAGATTTTTCGGTGTTTTAAAGCACGTTTAAAGCCAAAATAGACCTCAATCATGTGAAATATGGCTCTTTTTATGTGCCCACAAAATATATTTTCAGTGTTTTAAAGCATGTTAAGGAAGTTTTTTTGGAATTTTGTGAGTGCTGTAATTATTGAACTATTAATCAAATGCATACAGAAGTATACATTTTTGGATGGGATTTGGGTCAGAGAATCCATTGTTGGCATCATTTTTGACCAAAAATGTTGTTTTTTGACAAAATCACAAAGCTATTAAAGCCAAAATAGACCTCAATCATGCGCATGTGGCCACAAAATAGATTTTCTGTGTTTTAAAGTATGTTTAAATCCCAAATAGACCTCGATCATGGGAAAATAGTAAATGTTTGCGCGCTACGTGCACATTTTTTAGTCGGTAAAAGTATTGTTGGTTAATTTTTAATTTTCGCCCCACCAATATGAAAAACCTAGCTACGCCGCTGCATGCCCATGCTGAGAACATGCCCATGCAGTGTCCGATTTAAAAAATAAAAGTTACCTGCACAACAGCAATATTTCCTTGAAAATTTTTTTAAATTTTTTTTTATATTTTTTTTTTCCCTTAAAATTGTAAAAATGGCTGAATATCACAATTTTACATGCACACAGGCAAATGTTTGCATGCACAGAGCCAAAGTTGCATACACTGTGCCCATGCTGACAACATGCCCACCCCTACACTCTCTGAAATTATACACTTTACTCCACAAAAATCACAAGTGTATATAATAATATAATTGTTGTACATTTTTATTTTTTGTGTGTATATTTAAAAAAAAATAGTATTCTCAAATATTCATAATTGAAGGGGTGGGTGCAATAAAGTGCTAATTTATTGCAGCCACCCCTTCAATTGTGTATGCTTATTGTTCCCGGGATAGCGGGGATTAGGGCCGGGACGTACAAATTGCCGATGTACGTCCCGAGAACAGTCGTGTACGGTCCCCGCGGCGGGGCGGGGCACCATTTTGTGTACGTCCCCGCTACAGTCCCGGCCCCTTTACTAATCCCTTCTAAAAAATAACCTGGCCATTGAGCCGGCATGAACAATTGGGCAATATTTTGCTACACATCCGCACGGAATAAACCGTGCACTAGTACTACGCATTTTAATTGTAAATGAGTATGCGCACATCAGCTACGTGTATAGCAAGACGTTGCAAAATTTGGGCTTTGGAATGAAATAGTGGGTGCTTAATTAACATCATAATAAATTTTAACTTTGTAAAACGAAACCAAAAACAAACAAAAACAGTCAAGTCCTTCTAACTTATAGAATCAAATGCTGTTCAATGCTTCTTAATCTTTAGTGTTTTCTACCATTGAAGTGATGACGCCATCTTTGATGATAGTCTTTACTGTTACCGGCATTGACTGTTTTAGCTCTTCTGAACATCATCAACAATCCAGTCGACTGCTAACTGGCCTGCTGACACGTTTGGTCTTGTAAATGGTGAATCGCTACTGCTAGCATGAGCAATCGCTTCCTTTAATACTTGTGGACGTCGAACCTACTCTGCCTCCACCTCCTTGAACAAGATCTCTTCTACGGATGACAAGCCTTCTTTGTAAAGTATCCAGGAGACTGATAACCCAACTGACACATTTGATGTATATCAGAAGGTAAGATATACTTTTACTATAATTATATTTTTAAAATTTGTCTTGATTTGTATGCCTACTATATATAGCTACTTAATTGATAATACATGTATAATGACTTTTAAATACATGTACTTTTATTTCTGTCGTTATGCAGTCCCCTGTTAAACTCCAGTTGACGGACAACTCTGCGGATACATTTGGCCCATAGATTGTGAATCTCCTCTGCGCTGCCTAGCCCCAAGCAACAGGCCCCTTCTACTTGTAAACGCCAAACCTCTTCTTCCCCCTCCTTGAACCAACCCATTCCAAGCATACACGACTGATAAACCGGCTGACACAATTGGTGCCTCAAAAGGTACGTTAAATTTACACTCTTAGCCCTATTTTACACAAATAAGACAACATCAAATTAAAAGCATAACACATTCACTTCAAGTCAAATTCAAGTACAACCATATGTAAAGAACAGTTTCGTTTACAATTCCTTTCCTTCTTTGTACAGGCATTCAACTGTCCGAGTCCGCTGTCGGATCCACTGGAGACAACTTCTCATTACCAAGCAGAAACGGAGTGTTCCCGATTATTGCTATTAATGAAACTCTATACACAGGTCTACCTGCTTTTTAAACACGCTGATCAGGATAGCATGATTCACCGTCTGCAACAGTGCATCAAAGACATCAAGGCCTGGGCTGTTCTGAACAAAATGAAATTTGATGACGACAAGACTGAGATACTGTTCTTCGGCACACGCACCACTAGCAACGATAAACCGTCTTCACTGACAATTGGAAACGCAGACGTTTTGATGCGCGAACAGAAGCTCGCAATGAAGCTCGCAATCTAGACGTGATTTTCAGCACTAGCCTACAAATGAGTAAACATATATCAAACACATGTCGTGCTGGATGGGCTTGTAGACGAAAGATTGGTAAAATCCTGAGATATCTACATAAGTGTGCTGCGAAATAGATGTTTAATAAATAAATGATTATGATAATAGCAATATTTCAGGCTCTGTTTTTTCCCCCTATATTCTTGGGGATAATTTTCTCAGCATCCTTAAACACTAAGTTACGAACATTGCTATTTGTCTCAGAGAGAATGAATGATGACCGTCAGAATTGGTCATGCACATTAGGTTCTTCAGCGTTTAAAAAGTGACATGTCATATGGGGTCACTAGAGGTCATTAATCCATACAAAAATCAAGGTGTCCTGGTCTCTGACCAGATCCATGTCTAGTTCTTCTTCTTCTTCTTCCCAACCCATCTAAAAAATGCTATTTTTTCTACAGTTTACATGCTACAATCACCTAACTTGGTCAGCAGGACCCCCTACCTGACTTTCATATAGGGTGTTCACAGTTAGGGGTCAAAGGTCACACAAGGGTCACTAGGGGCGAAAACGGGATTTTCACCTAAAACAGCCATGCAATTTAGCGAAATGACCTAGGATCGTCAAAATCAGACAACATATTCCTTATGACCGTACGCATATATTATATAGTTTGGGTTTTAAAATCAAAAAAACATTTGGGGTCTCTAGGGGTTAAAATGTAAATTTTCACTCCTCGCACTCAAAATGCTATTTTTTTTTCGAGAGGAAATGACCGATGAATGTCAGAATTGGTCAAAAGATTTCTTGGATCCATGTACATATAGGGTCTTCAGCGATTAAAAGTGACATTTCATATGGGGTCACTAGGGATCATTGACCTAAACAGGGGTAAAATATAAGACATGCTCCGATTTTGACCGGATTTGTTTTGATAAGACAAGAACAAAAGTAAATCATTTTCTTGGGGTCAAAGGTCAACATGGGTCACTAGGGGTCAAGATGTAAATTTTCACTCCTCGCACTCAAAATGCTATTTTTTCGGTAGGAAATGACCGATTTCTTGGATCCATGTACATATAGGGTCTTCAGCGATTAAAAGTGACATTTCATATGGGGTCACTAGGGATCATTGACCTAAACAGGGGTAAATTATAAGACATGCTCCAATTTTGACCGGATTTGTATTGATAAGACAAGAGCAAAAGTAAATCATTTTCTTGGGGTCAAAGGTCAACATGGGGCACTAGGGGTCAAGATGTAAATTTTCACTCCTCGCACTCAAAATGCTATTTTTCGGTAGGAAATGACCAGATGAATGTCAGAATTGGTCAAAAGATTTCTTGGATCCATGTACATAGGGTCTTCAGCGATTAAAAGTGACATGTCATACGGGGTCACTAGGGGTCATTGACCTAAACAAGGGAAATCAAGGTGTCCTGGTCTCAGACCAGATCTACTTCTAGTTTCTTCTTTCTTTCTTCTTCTTATATTAGTCGAGAAACGACTAATATACTGTATTTGTCCTGTTTCTTCTTCTTATATTAGTCGAGAAACGACTAATATACTGTATTCGTCCTGTTTCTTTCTTCTTCTTCTTTCTTCTTCTTCTTTCTTCTTCTTCTTCCGCCTTGGGACCTGCAGCTCCGTAACCATTGAGCCGATTTTGACCATATTTGGTCATAAGTACCCTTATGTGCACCACTACTCAGGTTGTAAAGCATAAGGGGTCAAAGGTCACACAAGGGTAACTAGAGGTCAAAACGTGATTTTCACTTAAAACGCATTTGCAATTTATTGAAATGACCTAGGATCGTGAGAATTGGCCAACATATTCCTTTTGACCGTACGCTTATATAATAGTTCGGTTTTTTAAATCGAAAAATGTTTGGGGTCGCTAGAGGTCAAAATGTAAATTTTTACTCATTCACTCAAAACCCTACTTGTCCAAGGGGAAATGACTGATGATACTCATATTTGGTCAAAAGATTCCTTGGATCAATGTACATATAGGGTGCTTCTCCACTAAAAGTGAAATGTCAAACGGGGTCACTAGGGGTCATTGAACTTTACAAGGGAAAAATATAAGGCATGCTCCGATTTTGACCCGGTTTCTTTTATTTTGTGAGCATTGATGAGACAAGAACAAAAGTCAATCATACCGTTAAGGTCAAAGGTCAAGAAAAGGTCCATAGGGGTCAAAATGTACATTTTCACTCCGCGCACTCAAAATGCTACTTGTCCGAGACGAAATGACCGATGATTGTCAGAATTTGTCAAAAGATTTCTCTTATCCATGTTCATATAGGGTGCTTCTCCATTAAAAGTGACATTTCAAACGGGGTCACTAGGGGTCATTGAACTATACAGGTGTAAAACTGAAGACATGCTCTGATTTTGACCGGACTACTTTTGTCTTGTGCGCATTGATAAGCCAAGAAAAAAGTCAATTATAAGTTTGGGGTCAAAGGTCAAGAAAAGGTCATTATGGTTCAAAATGTGTTTTTTTAACTACTTCAGGGCTGAAATTTATAAAAACAATTATCAAATATAGTACAACTTAAGGTTATTGCCCTTTTACAACATATAGCAAGGTCAAAGGTCAAAGCCCTCGACTAATATCCGTGATCTAAGATCACAATTATCTCTAGTTCTTTCTTTCTTCCGTCATGGGACCTATAGCTCCGTAACCATTATGCCGATTTTGACCATATTTGGTCATAAGAACCCTTATGTGCACCACTACTCAGGTTGAAAAGCATAAGGGGTCAAAGGTCACACAGGGGTCACTAGGGGTCAAAACGTGATTTTTACTAAAAACGCATTTGCAATTTAGTGAAATGACCTATGATCGTCAGAATTGGACAACATATTCCTTTTGACCGTACGCATGTACAAAAGAACGGTTTTTTTAATCAAAAAATATTTGGGGTCACTAGGGGTCAAAATGTAATTTTTACTCCATTCACTCAAAACCCTACTTGTCCGAGGGAAAATAACTGATGATACTCAGAATTGGTCAAAAGATTCCTTGGATCAATGTTCATATAGGGTGTTCAGCGATTAAAAGTGACATGTCAAATGGGGTCACTAGAGGTCATTGACCTAAACAGGGATAAAATGTAAGACATGCTCCGATTTTGACCGGGCATATCTCATTTTGTAGGTATTGATGAGACAAGAACAAAAGTCAATGATATTGTTAAGGTCAAAGGTCAAGAAAAGGTCACTAGGGGTCAAAACGTGATTTTCACTAAAAACGCATTTGCAATTTAGTAAAAATGACCTATGATCGTCAGAATTGGTCAACATATTCCTTTTGACCGTACACATGTACAATAGTTCGGTTTTTAAAATCAAAAAATATTTGGGGTCACTAGGGGTCAAAATGTAAATTTTTCTCCATTCACTCAAAATGCTACTTGTCCGAGAGGAAATGACCTATGATTGTCAGAATTAGTCAAAAGATTCCTCTTATCTATGTTCATATAGGGTCCTTCTCCACTAAAAGTGACATGTCACACGGGGTCACTAGAGGTCATTGAACTATACAGGTGAAAATCTTAAGACATGCTCCGATTTTGACGGAACTACTTTTTCTTGCGCGCATTGATAAGCCAAGAAAAAAGTCAATCATAAGTTTGGGGTCAAAGGTCAAGAAAAGGTCACTAGGGGTCAAAAAGTGATTTTCACTTAAAACGCCGTTGCAATTTAGTGAAATTACCATAGGATCGTCAGAATTGGCAAACATATTCCAGTTGACAGTACGCATATACAATAGTTCGGTTTTTAAAATCAAAACTGAACGCTGATTGGTTCCAACAAATACGCACATCCCCGCTCTCTAACTACCAAATCCGCTAGACTAATATCCGCGATCTCCGATCGCAGCTTATGTCTAGTTCTTTCTTTCTATCAGACCCATCTACAAAATGCTATTTTTTCTACAGTTTACATGCTACAATCACCAGATTTGGTCAGTAGGACCCCCTACCTGACCTACATATAGGGTCTTCACAGTTTGGGGTCAAAGGTCACACAGGGGTCATAAGGGGTCAAAACGTGATTTTCACTTAAAACGCATTTCCAATTTAGTGAAATGACCTAGGATTGTCAAAATTGGTCCACATATTCCTTTTGACCGTACGCATATACAAAAGAACGGTTTTTAAAATTAAAAATCATTTGGGGTCACTAGGGGTCAAAATGTAAATTTTTACTCCTCGCACTGAAAATGCTATTTTTTCGGGAGGAAATGACCTATGATTGTCAGAATTGGTCAAAAGATTCCTTGTATCCATGTACATATAGGGTCTTCAGCGATTAAAAGTGACATGTCATATGGGGTCACTAGGGGTCATTGACCTAAACAAGGGTAAAATGTAAGACATGCTCCGATTTTGACCGGTCATGTTTCATTTTGTAGGCATTGATAAGACAAGAAAAAAAGTCAATCATTTTCATGGGGTCAATGGTCAACCTAGGTCACTAAGGGTCAAAAGGTCAATTTTTATTCCTCGCACTCAAAATGCTATTTTTTCTACAGTTTACATGCTACAATCACCAGATTTGGTCAGTAGGACCCCCTACTTGACTTACATATAGGGTCTTCACAGTTTGGGGTCAAAGGTCACACAGGGGTCATAAGTGGTCAAAACGTGATTTTCACTTAAAACGCGTTTGCAATTTAGTGAAATGACCTAGGATCGTCAGAATTTGTCAACATATTCCTTTTGACCGTACGCATATATAATAGTTAGGTTTTTAAAATCAAAAAATATTTGGGGTCACTAGGGGTCAAAATGTAAATTTTTAATCCTCGCACTAAAAATGCTATTTTTTCGAGAGGATATGACCCATGATTATCAGAATTAATCAAAAGATTCCTTGGATCCATGTACATATAGGGTCTTAAATGATTAAAGGTGACATGTCATATGGGGTCACTAGGGGTCATAGACCTAAACAGGGGTAAAATGTAAGACATGCTCCGATTTTGACCGGTCTTGTTTCATTTTGTAGGCAATGATAAGACAAGAAAAAGAGTCAATCATTTTCATGGGGTCAAAGGTCAACATAGGTCACTAGGGGTCAACAGGTCAATTTTCACTCCTAACACTCAAAATGCTATTTTTTCGGGAGGAAATGACCCATGATTGTCAGAATTGGTCAAAAGATTTCTTGGATCCATTAAAAGTGACATGTCATATGGGGTCACTAGAGGTCATTAATCCATAAAAAAAATCAAGGTGTCCTGGTCTCAGACCAGATCCATGTCTAGTTATATTAGTCGAGAAACGACTAATATACTGTATTCGTCCTGTTTCTTCTTCGTCTTCTTCTTTCTTCCATCATGGGACCTATAGCTCCGTAACCATTGACCCGATTTTGACCATATTTGGTCATAAGAACCCTTATGTGCACCACTACTCAGGTTGTAAAGCATAAGGGGTCAAAGGTCACACAGGGGTCACTAGGGGTCAAAACGTGATTTTCACTTAAAACGCATTTCCAATTTAGTGAAATGACCTAGGATTGTCAAAATTGGTCCACATATTCCTTTTGACCGTACGCATATACAAAAGAACGGTTTTTAAAATTAAAAATCATTTGGGGTCACTAGGGGTCAAAATGTAAATTTTTACTCCTCGCACTGAAAATGCTATTTTTTCGGGAGGAAATGACCTATGATTGTCAGAATTGGTCAAAAGATTCCTTGTATCCATGTACATATAGGGTCTTCAGCGATTAAAAGTGACATGTCATATGGGGTCACTAGGGGTCATTGACCTAAACAAGGGTAAAATGTAAGACATGCTCCGATTTTGACCGGTCATGTTTCATTTTGTAGGCATTGATAAGACAAGAAAAAAAGTCAATCATTTTCATGGGGTCAATGGTCAACCTAGGTCACTAAGGGTCAAAAGGTCAATTTTTATTCCTCGCACTCAAAATGCTATTTTTTCTACAGTTTACATGCTACAATCACCAGATTTGGTCAGTAGGACCCCCTACTTGACTTACATATAGGGTCTTCACAGTTTGGGGTCAAAGGTCACACAGGGGTCATAAGTGGTCAAAACGTGATTTTCACTTAAAACGCGTTTGCAATTTAGTGAAATGACCTAGGATCGTCAGAATTTGTCAACATATTCCTTTTGACCGTACGCATATATAATAGTTAGGTTTTTAAAATCAAAAAATATTTGGGGTCACTAGGGGTCAAAATGTAAATTTTTAATCCTCGCACTAAAAATGCTATTTTTTCGAGAGGATATGACCCATGATTATCAGAATTAATCAAAAGATTCCTTGGATCCATGTACATATAGGGTCTTAAATGATTAAAGGTGACATGTCATATGGGGTCACTAGGGGTCATAGACCTAAACAGGGGTAAAATGTAAGACATGCTCCGATTTTGACCGGTCTTGTTTCATTTTGTAGGCAATGATAAGACAAGAAAAAGAGTCAATCATTTTCATGGGGTCAAAGGTCAACATAGGTCACTAGGGGTCAACAGGTCAATTTTCACTCCTAACACTCAAAATGCTATTTTTTCGGGAGGAAATGACCCATGATTGTCAGAATTGGTCAAAAGATTTCTTGGATCCATTAAAAGTGACATGTCATATGGGGTCACTAGAGGTCATTAATCCATAAAAAAAATCAAGGTGTCCTGGTCTCAGACCAGATCCATGTCTAGTTATATTAGTCGAGAAACGACTAATATACTGTATTCGTCCTGTTTCTTCTTCGTCTTCTTCTTTCTTCCATCATGGGACCTATAGCTCCGTAACCATTGACCCGATTTTGACCATATTTGGTCATAAGAACCCTTATGTGCACCACTACTCAGGTTGTAAAGCATAAGGGGTCAAAGGTCACACAGGGGTCACTAGGGGTCAAAACGTGATTTTTACTAAAAACGCATTTGCAATTTAGTGAAATGACCTAGGATCGTCAAAATTGGTCCACATATTCCTTTTGACCGTACGTATGTACAAAAGAACGGTTTTTAAAATTAAAAATCATTTGGGGTCACTAGGGGTCAAAATGTAAATTTTACTCCATTCACTCAAAACCCTACTTGTCCGAGGGAAAATGACTGATGATACTCAGAATTAGTCAAAAGATTCCTTAGATCAATGTTCATATAGGGTCCTTCCACACTAAAAGTGACATGTCAAACGGGGTCACTAGAGGTCATTGAACTTTACAGAGGGAAAATATAAGGCATGCTCCGATTTTGACCGGGTTTCTTTTATTTTGTGGGCATTGATAAGACAAGAACAAAAGTCAATCATATTGTTAAGATCAAAGGTCAAAAAAAGGTCACTAGGGGTCAAAATGTACATTTTCACTCCTCGCACTCAAAATACTACTTGTCCGAGAGATAATGACCTATGATTGTCAGAATTATTCAAAAGATTCCTCTTATCCATGTCCATATAGGGTCCTTCTCCACTAAAAGTGACATGTCACACGAGGTCACTAGAGGTCATTGAACTATACAAGTGAAATTCTTAAGACATGCTCCGATTTTGACAGGACTACTTTTTTCTTGTGTGCATTGATCAGCCAAGCAAAAACGTCAATTACAAGTTTTGGGTCAGAGGTCAAGAAAAGGTCACTAGGGGTCAAAACGTGATTTTCACTAAAAACGCATTTGCAATTTAGTGAAATGACCTATGATCGTCAGAATTGGTCAACATATTCCTTTTGACCGTACGCATGTACAATAGTTCGGTTTTTAAAATCAAAAAATATTTGGGGTCACTAGGGGTCAAAATGTAAATTTTTCTCCATTCACTCAAAATGCTACTTGTCCGAGAGGAAATGACCTATGATTGTCAGAATTAGTCAAAAGATTTCTCTCATCCATGTTCATATAGGGTCCTTCTCCACTAAAAGTGACATGTCACACGGGGTCACTAGAGGTCATTGAACTATACAGGTAAAAATCTTAAGACATGCTCCGATTTTGACGGAACTACTTTTTTCTTGCGCGCATTGATAAGCCAAGAAAAAAAGTCAATCATAAGTTTGGGGTCAAAGGTCAAGAAAAGGTCACTAGGGGTCAAAAAGTGATTTTCACTTAAAACGCCTTTGCAATTTAGTGAAATTACCTAGGATCGTCAGAATTGGCCAACATATTCCTGTTAACCGTACGCATATACAATAGTTCGGTTTTTAAAATCAAAACTGAACGCTGATTGGTTCCAACAAATACGCACATCCCCGATCTCTAACTACCAAATCCGCTAGACTAATATCCGCGATCTCCGATCGCAGCTTATGTCTAGTTTCTTCTTCTTTCTATCAGACCCATCTACAAAATGCTATTTTTTCTACAGTTTACATGCTACAATCACCAAACTTGGTCAGTAGGACCCCCTACCTGACTTACATATATGGTCTTCAAAGTTAGGGGTCAAAGGTCACACAAAGGTCACTAGTGGTCAAAACGTGATTTTCACTTCAAACGCATTTCCAATTTAGTGAAATGACCTAGGATTGTCAAAATTGGTCCACATATTCCTTTTGACCGTACG
The DNA here is from genome assembly GCA_035610835.1 of Ophiura sarsii. NCBI lineage: Eukaryota > Metazoa > Echinodermata > Ophiuroidea > Amphilepidida > Ophiuridae > Ophiura > Ophiura sarsii. The sequence goes on along the minus strand of CM069451.1, from coordinate 73,949,154 downwards.
CATATACAAAAGAACGGTTTTTAAAATTAAAAATCATTTGGGGTCACTAGGGGTCAAAATGTAAATTTTTACTCCTCGCACTGAAAATGCTATTTTTTCGGGAGGAAATGACCTATGATTGTCAGAATTGGTCAAAAGATTCCTTGTATCCATGTACATATAGGGTCTTCAGCGATTAAAAGTGACATGTCATATGGGGTCACTAGGGGTCATTGACCTAAACAAGGGTAAAATGTAAGACATGCTCCGATTTTGACCGGTCATGTTTCATTTTGTAGGCATTGATAAGACAAGAAAAAAAGTCAATCATTTTCATGGGGTCAAAGGTCAACATAGGTCACTAAGGGTCAAAAGGTCAATTTTCATTCCTCGCACTCAAAATGCTATTTTTTCTACAGTTTACATGCTACAATCACCAGATTTGGTCAGTAGGACCCCCTACCAGACCTACATATAGGGTCTTCACAGTTTGGGGTCAAAGGTCACACAGGGATCATAAGGGGTCAAACGTGATTTTCACTTAAAACGCGTTTGCAATTTAGTGAAATGACCTAGGATCGTCAGAATTTGTCAACATATTCCTTTTGACCGTACGCATATATGATAGTTCGGTTTTTAAAATCAAAAAATATTTGGGGTCACTAGGGGTCAAAATATAAATGTTTAATCCTCGCACTAAAAATGCTATTTTTTCGAGAGGATATGACCCATGATTATCAGAATTCATCAAAAGATTCCTTGGATCCATGTACATATAGGGTCTTAAGCGATTAAAGGTGACATGTCATATGGGGTCACTAGGGGTCATTGACCTAAACAGGGGTAAAATGTAAGACATGCTCCGATTTTGACCGGTCTTGTTTCATTTTGTAGGCAATGATAAGATAAGAAAAAGAGTCAATCATTTTCATGGGGTCAAAGGTCAACATAGGTCACTAGGGGTCAACAGGTCAATTTTCACTCCTAACACTCAAAATGCTATTTTTTCGGGAGGAAATGACCCATGATTGTCAGAATTGGTCAAAAGATTTCTTGGATCCATTAAAAGTGACATGTCATATGGGGTCACTAGAGGTCATTAATCCATAAAAAAATCAAGGTGTCCTGGTCTCAGACCAGATCCATGTCTAGTTCATTATATATTTTAAAAACATGATTGAGTTTAAGTTGTTTAACTCTATCTTCAACTTTCAGCATTCCCAGCTTCTTAAATTCTACATCACCAATGTGGGACCTGGGCTCCAGCTTCAAAATAAAGCGAATCAACTTATTTTGCACAACTTGCAGCTTATTTTTCAACTTAGCAGAAAGTGAAGAAAACCATGAAGAGCAACAATAATCAAAATGGAATTGTATAAGGGCGGTGCAAAGGGTCTTACGAGATCTTTCGTTCAAAAAATGACCTTGTCTGTATAAGAAACTTAATCTAGCACAAGATTTTTTGACAACTGATTTTGCAACAGTTTCACCACTGAGATTTTCATCGAGAGTAATCCCAAGGTATTTGACAGAGTTGGTAGGATTTATAATTTTTCCGTCACAAGAAACTTCAAACTTGTCCACCCTGCTCAGTCTAGGTTTAGATCCAAAAAGAATAGACTCTGTTTTGCCAAGGTGCAATGACAATTTGTTGTCGATCAGCCATTGTCTACACGACTCAAGTTCTCTACTTAAAGTGTCAGAAATTACTTTTGGGTCTTTATCTGATGTGAAAAGAGCACTATCGTCAGCATACGAGGGTCGTACAGTAAGTTCGTAGAGTTGGTTCATAACTTTAGTTCTGGAGGGTTCCGTTAGCTGAAATTTTCAGAGTTTCTCGAAGTACTCCCCGTCTACGTCTATGCATCTTTGAAGTCTGCGTAACCATTCCCTGAAGGCCCAGGCGAAGTCTTCTTTGGGTATGCCTCTGAGGTACTGATAGACGCCACTTCCTACTGCGCTCCGGCTCTCGTATTTCTGTCCAACTAACATCTTTTTCAGTTTAGAAAACAGCCAGAAGTCGCAGGGGGCCAGATCTGGAGAGTAGGGTGGGTGCGAAAGAACATCGATGTTGTTGGCTGTCAGAAACTCCCTCACAACATTGGAGGAATGGGCTGGTGCATTGTCATGATGAAGACTGATGGTCTGCATTCCACTTTCTGGGTACTTTTGTTCATAATGTTTCTTGACTTTGGGGAGAATTTGGGTTGAATAGTACTTCCCAGTGACAGAGGTACCCTGTGGTGTCGGAGTTTGCAGGACAATACCAGAAGTGTCAAAGAAAATCGTATAAAGAACCTTCTTTACACTCCGGCTCCTCTTGGCAACCGTGGGTTTCTTTCCACCTTTTTGCAGCCACACCTTATTCATTTCTCTGCTAGGTGGTTCATAGTAGTATATCCAGGTTTCGTCCCCAGTCACAATGTTATTCAAAAGCTGCTGATTGCCATGCCCATACCTATCAAGCAAGATCCTTGCTGCATCTACCCTCTTCTGCTTCTGTTCATCAGTCAGGATGTGTGGCACCCATCGCGCGCAAATCTTCTTCATGTCTAGATGGCGCCTCAGAATTTCATGAGAACTTCCATGGGATATTCCAGTAAGTGCTGCAACATCTTTAACTGTTTTTCTGGCATCTTCTTCAACAAGTTCTTTCACTCTAGCGATGTTTCGTGGTGAACAGGTAGTCACTGGCTTCCCAAGTCTGACGTCATCATCGATGCTGTCTCTGCCAACTCTAAAGCGCGCCGCCCACTTACAAACTGTCGGGTACCGAGGAGCATCATCTCCATAAACCGTCTGCAAAGTTTCATGGATTTTCATCGGTTTTTCGCCAAGTTTCGAACGAATCTTTATGTACGACCTAATTTCGTGTTTCAAATTTCCCGCCATCTTTCTCTTACAAACCCATGAATACAGGGCAGTGTCCAAAACCCATTGAATTCATTCAAGCACCATTGCGTAACAAAAACACCTACCTTTATGAAACTCTCCATGCATGAAGACAAAGCTTCCACCATTGAAAAGCACCTGCTTGTAGGTGGTATAACCACTCATGTGCGTCAGAATTACGTAACTCTACGAACTTACTGTACGACCCTCGTATAACAAAAGATTACAGTTAACGCTTGATGACAGAATCATTTTATTTGGTCTTTTTAACTACTTGCGTTTAAAAGTTATGACCAATCTACTAAGTCGTCTAGAAATCTGGTTGGGCCACTTTCACAATAATATCATACAATCTTGCTTGTATAAATTAAATGGTTAGGGTACCATGCAAGGAACATTAGAGTGAACAATATAATTCTTTTTTCAAATAGTTTTATTTCATTTGAATAAATATATTCATAAAATAAATAAATAGTAATACTTTTTACCACTTGAAACGAACCATTGTTGTCTAACAAGAGCGCTCAACTGCTAATGTTCCTGGTTCGATTCCATTCATATTCATCCCAGTGATTTATCCATTGATTAAACCAAAGTGGCCCAGATGATTTTATGACTACTTTAGACAATTGATCATATCTCTGTTTACCGACCATCGATTGTCATGAAACAAAGCTTTTTCGAAGCTAAGAAAATTCCCCTTGCAGGCCATTAAAACTCGAAACAAAAATAACACGAGAGATATTTTTAATATTTTTTTCAAAACTGTATAACTTTTTTTGTTACAGCCTGTAGAGGGTGCACTGTATGAGTATGAGATAAGGATTCTTTCCCTACTGTGTATTAAATTGTGAAAAAAATGTCGAGTTATTTTTGCGCTAAGATTTGAATTTGAATTTCAAAATTCAAATTCAAAATGTTCGATTGTTTGGGGGACAAATTGGGGTGGGCTTGAGATGACTGGGGGATTATATAGAAGTGTTTTAAACACTAATAAACACTAACTAAACACTAATCTTGTCTCTGTTTTGAAACACTGTATTTACAGTGTATAAACAGTGTATAGCTTTAGGGTTATATAGACTACTTCTGTAAAAGTGTCTGAATTTGACAGAGTTCTCTCTTCTTTGCTTATGGGCAAAATTATTGGATGGTTGGTTAAACCACTAAACTGTACAGCTGTCTGTATGTGACAAATGGTGACAAGTTAAGGGATATGTTTAACATGTGTAAATTGCCACATTGACACACACATCCTAATTGAAGCCAGTTCATGTTCTGTAAAAGGTTGTACAGAGTTCATAGAAAGATCTGGGAGGTACCTAATCATATTGCTATACAATATGTTTGATAATAATAAATGCTTGCATTGTATCATTTAACCAAAACATCCTTCTCAGGAGTCTGCCAGGACATCCAAAATCTTCTCAGGAGTCGGATAATAAAAGTTGATTGAGAATTTGTTCTGTTTCCATATTTTTGCCTAGGGATATCAGATGACTCTATTCAGTGGCACATTATTATTGAACACATTCATATAACACATTCATTTAATACATTTTAAATGAGTTTAATATGAACAACTTACACATTAAGTACATTGTTGATTTGAGCTAACATGAAACCAACACACTACATAGGCTAAATATTTGTTTTGAATGTAGTTCATTGCATGTAGTATGCATTGTTAAGAAGACCTCCCTCTGTCTGCTGTTAAAATATTAAATTTTGAATCTAATACCAGTAAAATGATGAGTTATTGTTTAACTTGGACATTCTGATGTTATTACTTCTGACTAATGATTTCCCAATAAAAAGGGGACAGTAATCAACTGTCAATGAATGGCCTTTGCTTGTAAAACTAAATCAATAGGCATAAATTAATTTGGGATGATGAACTAAATTTGCCAAGTATAATGTTTAAAAATCTGTGAACAGGTAGATCAAAATAATGAATTCTGTTTTCATATAACCAAACATTTTTAACGCTTTTAAAAAGCATTAAAATGCTTTTTAGAAGAACATTGTCTCAAGGCCTTAAACCATTTGTTTTTCACTCTTTGGAATTTTATTGACTGCTGTCTTCTAAAGACAGCATTATGGTGATTCTTGATGATTTTCATTCAATCATAATATACCACTTAGTAGAATTTTATCTTCATTAATGCTTTAAATTGCTGCTGCTGTCTACTGAAGATAGCAAGGACACTCATCATCATTAATGCTTTTAGTTGGTGCTGCTGTCTACTGAAGATAGCAAGGACACTCAACTTCATTAATACTTTAAGTTGGTGCTGCTGTCTACTGAAGATAACAAGGACACTCATCTTCATTAATGCGTTAAGTTGGTAAGTTGGTGCTGCTGTCTAATGAAGATAGCAAGGACACTCAACTTCATTAATACTTTAAGTTGGTGCTGTTGTCTACTGAAGATAGCAAGGACACTCATCTACATTAATGCTTTAAGTTGGTGCTGCTGTCTACTGAAGATAGCAAGGACACTCAACTTCATTAATGCTTTTAGTTGGTGCTGCTGTCTACTGAAGATAGCAAGGACACTCATCTTCATTAATGCTTTAAGTTGGTGCTGCTGTCTACTGAAGATAGCAAGGACACTCATCGTCATTAATACTTTAAGTTGGTGCTGCTGTCTACTGAAGATAGCAAGGACACTCATCTTCATTAATGCTTTAAGTTGGTGCTGCTGTCTACTGAAGATAGCAAGGACACTCATCGTCATTAATACTTTAAGTTGGTGCTGCTGTCTACTGAAGATAGCAAGGACACTCATCTTCATTAATGCTTTAAGTTGGTGCTGCTGTCTACTGAAGATAGCAAGGACACTCATCTTCATTAATGCTTTTAGTTGGTGCTGCTGTCTACTGAAGATAGCAAGGACACTCATCGTCATTAATGCTTTAAGTTGGTGCTGCTGTCTAGTGAAGATAGCAAGGACACTCATCTTCATTAATGCGTTAAGGTGGTGCTGCTGTCTACTGAAGATAGCAAGGACACTCAACTTCATTAATACTTTAAGTTGGTAAGTTGGTGCTGCTGTCTACTGAAGATAGCAAGGACACTCATCATCATTAATGCTTTAAGTTGGTGCTGTTGTCTACTGAAGATAGCAAGGACACTCATCTACATTAATGCTTTAAGTTGGTGCTGCTGTCTACAGAAGATAGCAAGGACACTCAACTTCATTAATGCTTTTAGTTGGTGCTGCTGTCTACTGAAGATAGCAAGGACACTCATCTTCATTAATGCTTTAAGTTGGTGCTGCTGTCTACTGAAGATAGCAAGGACACTCATCGTCATTAATACTTTAAGTTGGTGCTGCTGTCTACTGAAGATAGCAAGGACACTCATCTTCATTAATACTTTAAGTTGGTGCTGCTGTCTACTGAAGATAGCAAGGACACTCATCTTCATTAATGCTTTAAGTTGGTGCTGCTGTCTACTGAAGATAGCAAGGACACTCATCATCATTAATGCTTTAAGTTGGTGCTGCTGTCTATTGAAGATAGCAAGGACACTCATCGTCATTAATGCTTTTAGTTGGTGCTGCTGTCTACTGAAGATAGCAAGGACACTCATCTTCATTAATGCTTTTAATTGGTGCTGCTGTCTACTGAAGATAGCAAGGACACTCAACTTCATTAATGCTTTAAGTTGGTGCTGCTGTCTACTGAAGATAGCAAGGACACTCAATTTCATTAATGCTTTTAGTTGGTGCTGCTGTCTACTGAAGATAGCAAGGACACTCATCATCATTAATGCTTTAAGTTGGTGCTGCTGTCTACTGAAGATAGCAAGGACACTCATCGTCATTAATGCTTTAAGTTGGTGCTGCTGTCTACTGAAGATAGCAAGGACACTCAACTTCATTAATGCTTTTCGTTGGTGCTGCTGTCTACTGAAGATAGCAAGGACACTCATCTTTATTAATGCTTTAAGTTGGTGCTGCTGTCTACTGAAGATAGCAAGGACACTCAACTTCATTAATGCTTTTAGTTGGTGCTGCTGTCTACTGAAGATAGCAAGGACACTCAACTTCATTAATGCTTTTAGTTGGTGCTGCTGTCTACTGAAGATAGCAAGGACACTCAACTTCATTAATGCTTTAAGTTGGTGCTGCTGTCTACTGAAGAAAGGACACTCAACTTCATTAATGCTTTTAGTTGGTGCTGCTGTCTACTGAAGATAGTAAGGACACTCATCTTCATTAATGCTTTAAGTTGGTGCTGCTGTCTACTGAAGATAGCAAGGACACTCAACTTCATTAATGCTTTTAGTTGGTGCTGCTGTCTACTGAAGATAGCAAGGACACTCATCGTCATTAATGCTTTAAGTTGGTGCTGCTGTCTACTGAAGATAGATTGATTTTTCATATAATATCGTGTTCTTGTTTTCTTGTACATGAACTGATTTTAGTATGCATTTGATGGTGTTTTTTTATAATAGTTCATTTTAATTTGTTTTTTAGTTTTTTAGTACAAAATTTACTAATATCAATAATATTGTCATCATTTTTACCCCATCTCTTACTAACCTGACCATCTTTGTAATCATGTTTTGTTAAAGAATATCCTTTTGTGCACCTGCATATATGCAATGCATGCAAGGATCCGTGTAATAATCAAACCCAAATGAAATAGCTTACCATTTCCCTTCATAACAAAACATCTTTTCCATTACGCTTCAGTGTCTACTGAAGATAACATGATGAATGTAATAAACTCTGCCTAATTGCGTGCAGTTATGAGTTACACTCAGGTATAACATACGTAGGATGTCATTATATATTAATGTTCATAATAATAGGTACATACAAGTAATAACATTTCGATTTTGTAGTTATATTGAAAGTCTTTCACTGTATCATTATCGTTATATATTTCAAAAGACTTTTAAATGGTTTTATTTTGTTTAGTGACTGACCAATATAGACTGTATACTTTGATCAGCTCCAAATCGGCGAGCTTCCTTACAGCAACGACACCATGTATCACATACGCAATTGTACCTTTTTTGGTACAGAAATGCTGTTGTTATCTGAGACTTGTATACCTCAAGGGCGCATACAGGATAGTCGCACCCCGGGGTGCTGTGAAAAGACGATCTCCAAAAAAAATACAATTGATCAGGCCCTTTTCTTGTTCTATAGCCCCAATATTGCCTTTCTTTTCAATTTCCTTTTCTTCTCTTATCTTTCCATTTTTGTCTCCTTTCCTTTTCCCCCTTTCCTTTTTCTTTCTCCTCTTTTTTTCTTTTTTCTTCTTCATACCCCGGGGTGCTGCAGCCACCGCAGCACCCCCTGGATCCGCCCCTGGTATACCTTGAGGTATACTAGTCTCAGGTTGTTGTATTAGAAACATCCCTTATCGTTTTTGTAACGGAAGTTCATTAGTTTTCAACCACAGTGCTTATTTCAGCCCATAAAAATTGTATGTCACAATTATGAAATAAGATAGAATTTGAAATTAACCCTCAGCTATTTAGGTATGCACATTGTATGCACATTGTACAGCCAACTAGACGGGTGATCTCCACAAGAAACCATGAATATTTGTTTAGAAAGTGAAGGCTTTGCACTAAAAGTGTATAGAGTGCCTTAGAAAAGAAACTAACCAAGTACATAATACACTGAGCCAAAAAAGAAACTTATAAAATTTTAACAGATCACCATAGGGTCAGTACACATTTCTCTTGTGTCATTGAAGCAAACAATTGGTTATTGACTGCCATTTGAAGCAATACATTGCAGTAATATTGTATCCAAATTTGGTACATTTTCATGCACAGAATTTTATTTGGTGATCTGTTAAAATTTTATAAGCTTTTTTTTTTTATAAGTTTCTTTTTTGGCTCAGTGTATTAACAAATCACATAACTGTCTTAATTCATGAAGTCTCTTTTACTTGAATTTATTTTTAATAATTTACATTTTTATGATATTATGGTGGTGATTTAGTGAAGTGTAACAATCAACACCATGCAAAGGAAGTACGCAGTGAATAAAATGAAAATATAATTACAACCCTTTTGATTTCAGCATTACCTGTCATGGTTTCAGGCAGTAGCTCAGGAAGGAAACAGTGTTGAAAGGAGTCGAGTCATTGACTTTACTCGCCTTAGCAGGGTTCTAGCCAGGACCATTTTAGAACCGGGTAAATTTACTGACGGCGAACGGAGAAAATGTAGCGAATGAAGTGCAGTGGATCATGGCATGGGATCCAGAGGCCTTCTTTTAGGGTTTTTTAATGCACTTTGAGGGTTCCTGCCACATAATTTCTTGTTTTATGAGGCAGTTTAATGATTTTATCCACAAATTGTAAAAAAAGAAAAGAAGAAAAAAAATAGAGTGCCGGGCGGCCAGCCCAATTCCGGGCCCAGCGCCGAGCGGGCTAGCCCAGTGGTGGGTGGGTCCAACCGGCGCCGCCCGTCCTAGCTAGAACCCTGCGCCTTAGACTTAAAGTCACCATCTTTGAAGATGCCTGGAATTGAGTACCGTAAAACGGGGTGAATAGGGACATGGGGTTGAATAAGGACAAAAATGGGAACAGTTTTTTAAATGTCACCCGGCCAGTTTGTGTACCGTAAAACGGGATGAATTTGGGACATGGGGCCCCCATGTCCCTATTCACCCTATATTACGGTACACAAACTGGCCAGATGACATTTAAAAAACTGTTCCCATTTCTGTCCCTTCCCCCCCCCCCCCCCCCCCCCCCCATGTCCCTATTCACCCCGTTCTACGGTACTCAGAGTAATGAATCAGTTTCACAACATTTCAAAAGATTTGACTTGACTTAAACTGATCATCCAAAAGACTTGACTAGACGTGGAAGGAAATTGAGAGACTTAACTTGATTTGAGTCACATCTGTCTGTGAGGTTTAGTGACTTGGTCACTCATTACTGTCTGAGAGGGACAGAGATACATGTTGTGATACATGTTGTGGAAAATAAGGATTTAAGAACTGAAATGTTGTCAAAATGTGTATGATTCTCACATATGTACGAAGCAGATGGTCTTAATCGAGCTGAGGTGAGTGAAATGGGTGTCTTCAGAATAGAACATACCTTTTCCACTTAGTTGTAACAGACCCCTAGTGCCTCAACCTATCCCTCCTGGTAGGAGCGGCACATATCATAAACCATGGGTGTCACCACTCTCCCTCCTGGTAGGAGTGGCACATATCATAAACCATGGGTGTCACCACTCTCTCTCCTGGTAGGAGTGGCACATATCATTAACCATGGGTGTCACCACTCTCTCTCTCCTGGTAGGAGTGGCACATATCATTAACCATGGGTGTCACCACTCTCTCTCCTGGTAGGAGTGGCACATATCATTAACCATGGGTGTCACCACTCTCTCTCCTGGTAGGAGTGGCACATATCATTAACCATAGGTGTCACCACTCTCTCTCCTGATAGGAGTGGCACATATCATTAACCATGGGTGTCACCACTCTCTATCCTGGTAGGAGTGGCACATATCATTAACCATGGGTGTCACTACTCTCTCTCCTGGTAGGAGTTGCACATATCATTAACTATGGGTGTCACTACTCTCTCTCCTGGTAGGAGTGGCACATATCATTAACCATGGGTGTCACCACTCTCTCTCCTGGTAGGAGTGGCACATATCATAAACCATGGGTGTCACCACTCTCTCTCCTGGTAGGAGTGGCACATATCATAAACCACGGGTGTCACCACTCTCTATCCTGGTAGGAGTGGCACATATCATTAACCATGGGTGTCACCACTCTCTCTCCTGGTAGGAGTGGCACATATCATTAACTATGGGTGTCACCCCCTCCCCCTCCCTCCTGGTAGGAGTGGCACATATCATAAACCATGGGTGTCACCCCCCAAACCCACCTCTCTCTCCTGGTAGGAGTGGCACATATCATTAACCATAGGTGTCACCCCCTCTCCCTCCTGGTAGGAGTGGCACATATTATAAACCATGGGTGTCACCCCAAACCCACCTCTCCTCCTGGTAGGAGTGGCACATATCATTAACCATGGGTGTCACCACTCCTGGTAGGAGTGGCACCTATCATTAACCATGGGTGTCAATACTGGATGAGGAAGAGGGTAGAGGATAAAATGTCCTCCATATTTCAGTGAAATTGCATTTTTTAACAAAAATGCCCCCAAACATTTCAAAATCAATTCACCTATGCATGCCTATGCTAATGTTTGCCATCATGAGAGACCTGATAGTTCAATCTCATGTCAATCTTGTGTCAATCATTTCATCTATGAATCTCAGACAGGTAGAGACTTGTATTCAGTATGATATTTCTAGGCAAAAGGGTGTATAATCTATTCAGTTTACCTGGAGCATACTGCCATCTATCATAGTGGTGATTTCCTCCCCTTTTCACGATTTGTGTATCTAATTTTAACCTTATAATTATAAAGAAAAAACAGCAACCAATAGATGTATTTTCTACCTACGTTTTACTTACGTAATTTGACAGAAAGCAATAATTTGAATCAAAATAAAACTCAATTTTGTTTTTATATTTTGTGACATAATGACCCAAGAGGTATAATAGGTAATAGTGCACAGTGTTACATCACAGATCAAATTATTTCCATTTTGCAAATATGTATTCCTTTTATTGATACATAGTGTATGAGGGAAAAAATATACCCATATTCTTTCAAATTTACAATTCTTGAATGTCAAGCTCCGATGTATAAAAACATGATTAGAAATAATTGTTGTATTACAATGTTGTCATCATTGAATAGCATGATGGCAACATAGACATTTCAATACTTGTCAATTACTTATCCATAATAACATTAACAACATTAACAACATTAGTAGAATCTAACATACGTCTATTCATAAGCTATTACCGGTAAGCATTCAAAGAGTGTTTATAAGAGATGTCTATTCATAAGCTATTAAGCATTCAAAGAGTGTTTATAAGAGATGAAGAAAAGATGTGTATGAGATCCTGTCATCATTGATTCCATCGTTTTTGTTTCCATTTGAATAGAAGCGTTGCCAACCCGGCCGGGGGGGGGGGGGGGGTACTCGGGTTTGGTTTGGTCGGGGGTTATACCGTATTATCAGTAAGTTATCAGGAAAATAGACTTATTTTCGCGAAAATAGACCCCAAAAAATCGCGAAAATAGACCCATTTGTAAAAAGTGACCCCATTATTAGGGATTTCCAGCACAAAATCATACCCCATGTTTAGGGATTTTGTGCCAAAAAAGCTACCCATTAGAGCGGCACACCCCGTATACCGTCATTTTACATTTCACAAAGCGATACCACACCTTAAATGCAGCCCACTTTTAGGTGGTTTTATGCCTTAACACTTTCCACGTGACAAGCGTCTGCAGACGACAGTTCCAAAATTGTATATAATGTTTCAAAAATGTCAAAATTATTGAATTGCATCACCATATTTGGAATCACCATGAGAAATGCATTAAAGTATGTACAAACATGCCTAATATTGTTCCAGTAACTCTGGGGATATTAGACTTTGAAAATTGGGATACGTTTCTGAAAAATATGTTTTGTATATTTGTATAATAGCCGTGTGGGAAGTGTTAAGCTTTATTTTTACATTTCACAAAGTGATATCACACGCGTCCACGAGCCCACTTTTAGGTGGTTTATGCCTGAAATAGCAGATTGTGTAAGTTTTCTGGCAATATGTATAAGTGTGTGCCTTGGTTTATACTGACAACACTATGGAGTGACTTTATAGTGTTATTGTTCATCCGTCTCCCACTTTACCTATGAATGAATGAACGCAAGGGTTCATCTAGCGGTCAGTGTTAGAAAAAAAGGGAAAATCTGTGAGTAAAATTGATCGTGTAATGATCTAAATTGGAAATGGACAAAATATTCTTTTATTAGATTGTAGCTCCTTGAAGATGTTGTGTCTGTCGGAGGAAGCTGGCGCCATAGCTTATGATAGGGAGTTGATGGACAGATTTCGTTATTATTAAATACGGTATAAATATAGGAATAGCCTTGCAATAGAGCTCAATAGATGGCAAAATGGTGTAAATATGAAGTAATTAAATCTTGAAGACACCATGTATCAATAGAACTTACTGTAATTTGAGCTTCAGCAACATTAAAATATGTTCATTAATAATCTGGAGGAGTCGTTGACCAAATGTGGCATGATAGATTTTGTATGTGATGGTGGATGGTCAAAAGTCAAAACAAATGGATGAAGTCGGAGTTGGTGAACATATGAATGGGATTCATGGCAAAAACCTGGCAAGCAGAGAGGGATCAAATCAAATCAAAAAAATCAAAATCAAATTTATTTCCATAAAACAACACTATATCAACAATGTAAAACTTAAACACAACAAAAGAATATGGAGGAGTATAAAAAGCCAATAAGGCCTGTAAATAGCCTACCCCTATACAATACAATACAGTACATGTTACATATTTAATACATGAATAAAACAAAATCTGACAGCGACTTAAACAAGACAAGACAAACAAGGACGAGCTCATAAAGCGAATTATTCATATTTTTGGATGATGTTTTTCTTAAGTTTGTTTCGAAAATGGTTCACAGATGTTGATTCTTTTATTAATTTTGAAAGTGAATTCCAAAGAATGGGACCACGCGTTCGAATAGCATGGTCGGAAAATGATTTCTTATTGTTTGTCAAATTAAGTGTTATGATATCCTTTTCATAGTTCAGCTTTATTCAGTGGAGCAGGCAGCCTCCTAAACCTTACCCTAACAGTGATTTCTACCCATTTAGACATTTAGACCATAGTAGGTAAATTCATCACCTAAATGAACCCATCAAACCCATTTTGACCCATCTCATATTTCATAACACCCTTTTTGTTGGTCATTATACTACCAACAACCCACACAATAAAACCAAGTCTGTTTTAATTGTATGCTATTGTTATGGTAATTAATTTCCGATAAATCCCTGTAAATATACATAACCATGAAGACTACAAAAGGAAGCATTGTGTCCTGTGGTGGCTGGGTCATATATTGAATCACAGCACTGTATTAAACAAATGGAATAGATGAATGGGTGACGGTAAGACAAATTATCTGCTAGATATCTTACATGGTCAGTCATACGAGATGATTGGAGCACTTGTCGGCGTCTTTGATTTCATCAGTGATTAAATAATATTCTCAAAAGAGATTGGTTGGTTAGAATTGTATTGATGAGAGGAAGGAGAGATGCAAATGTCACATTTTCCTGTATTTGGTTTTCAAACGGATGGTTTCCTGTATGAAGTTTTATATCAAAATAAATGATTTGATGATTACCTCCACCAGAAATGGTTGGTGGGCATGAAACTGCCAGTCACTATGTATAAGTAATTATCAACTTAACTTGTTTTCATCATATAATGCGCTCTCCCTAGGAATCGGAGCACTTTTGATATCAGTGGCGGATCCAGGATTAAAATTTACGGGGGGGCTGACTAAGGTTCTTTTAATTGGTACCCCAACAAAATTGTAAAAGGTCCCCCATTTATTTTGCCGTCAGCTCGTGAAATTATGCTAAGTGGGGAGGGGTAGCGACGTGGTCGTCCCAAAACCGGCAAAAAATATCGCTTGGTACAAGTCGCAAATGTACCGATGGAACCTACCTATGCCTCTGAAAAAGGTCAAGTGGTACACAAAAAAGGTACATTGTCAAATTTTACGTGGGGGGGGGGGGGGGGCAGCCCCCTTGGCCCCCTATATCCTGTATACAGGCAGTGCATTATCTGATAATTTTGAAATAAATAAATAAATAAAAATCTTAGACCGATACAATACGCAATACAGTATACAAGTTCAAGTACACTGCTACAACTGTCCAACCATCAATTTCAACAACTGTTTAGTTAACAGCTGGGTTTCTCTTTATCTCAGCAAATACAACAAAATCTTTGATACACCAGATCCATTTTGTCCAACATCGCAGCTTTTAAAAGAGCACCTCCTTCCGCTAATGTTAACTGCATTTGTGAAAATCTTTATTTAATATGGACAAATCACTTTCCTGAAGTCAAAAGAGCACACCGCTTCACTAGATACAGCGGGTATGTAATTACACCACCACGTGCCTTCAGGCTACAACGGCCAAGACAGCTTCGCTATCACTCCAGCTGGTTTTCTTTTACTCCACCTTTACAAACGCCTATGCCGAAGAAACACAGGGAACCTTGTTTTGTGAAACGTGGGTGGCTTGACAAGTTTTTGATATTACCCCTATTGCGTGTAATAAGCCTTAACGGAGGCCTGGTCCATTTCGGCTTTTCACTACGGGTCACTTCTATTTGACCATGCATGCATGCATGTGTGCGTGCAGCCATGCTTTTGACTCACATAATTGCCTTTCAATTTGATTCTCCTTGAACTTCCAGTTTCATTTTACCTGGTAATGTAATCCAATAGTGGCTACTCTTTTTGATAACAATGAGTGACTCAATATAACATTGGTAGCCAACTTGTTGATTTGTGTTGGCTTGACTGACTTCATCTTCTCAATCCAGCCTTTTTGTGGATTATGTTTCTAGGTCCCAGCCTCAAGTAAAGCAAAGATCTATGAGTAAAGTAAGCCATCCTCTGCATATTATAGATCTACTGCGATTCGGAGCTGTCAATTGCTGAGAGAAGTTTTAGCAGGTGTATTCGAACATAGACCCAGAGGGTTCAGGATACTCCAGCATATTTGTGAGGGACTGCCAGGTAAAAAGGTGAGTGCTCAAGTTCAAGTTCGGCATAACTTGAGTTTTTATCTAAACAAATGAGGTGGGTGTTGAGAATGTTGATCTTGTGAGGTACACTGCTGGGATATGTGACTAATGGCCGAGACATTGGTGTAGTGATGTTGGGACAATGAGATATGTGACTAATGGCCAAGATATTATACCTGACATTGGTGTATTCTTGAGTGTGATGGGGAACAATGAGATATGTGACTAATGACCAAGATATTATACCTGACATTGTCATTCTTGAGTGGAGACAATGAGCAATCATCAGTCACTTGCATGAAGGCGGAAATATAAATAAGCTGGAACATGATACAACTATGATAGAACAAACAAAATAATTGTTGCAAATAGACTTAAAGTACCAATTCAAATATAACACCAGCATATTCAGAGTGTCTCCGCTTCCTAATTTATAGTCCCTTTATTGGTCATAATTATGTAGGTGTCTTGATACCTCCTCATTCTCTGAACTCTCCAAGTGCATTTGAGAACTGTCACTGATTTCAGGTGATAACATTATTTTGCATTATCCGGCCCTAGCGTAAAAAGGCTAATTTTAAGCACTTTTCTCTTTTTCACCAGGCCTCCAAACCCAGTACTTGTACCAGTTTTCCTTTATAGCATTTTGGTTTTAGTTTCAAAACTGGACTTTTTAACATACATTGTATATTCAAACTGGTCGCAACTTAAACTGCACTTGATGAAATATTTGTAAAGGGTATTATATAAATAACTGCATTTACTTGTGATTTGTGGTGACAAGTGTTTTCTTTGGAATAAAAAACACTAAGAATTGCTGTAGGGTATCTGATCAATACAGGTCTACCACAATTTGATAACTTGATACAAGTGGTAATTTTTTGCGCTTTGCCGATTTTGAACTGTTTTGCGTGTTTTTAAAAGCGCGATTTGTAGCTTCATCACATAGACCTATACGCAAAAGAAATATATTCACATGTTATTATTTTCGCAGTACCTGTGTCGAGCGCAAAAAACATGAAAATAAATTTAGCTAGAAATGTCCACTTATACAGCACTGCAAAAGCCAATATTTTTGCGTACAAATATTTTCACGCATTTTGAAATCAAGACATTTTCTTGATTAGGATATTTTCGCACATGACAATATCTAACATCACTGATCCAGTGCCATACAGGGTCAATGGTGAAGCAATATTTATGTGTACTATAAATGTTTGCGGTGTATCTTTAGCATACCGTATTAAGCGCCCAGGGCATTTAGCAAAGTAATTTTGGGTGGGCGCTTATTATGTTACCTTTTTTAAACTCATTTATAGTGGAGACTGTCGAATTCGGCAAAGGTTGCGAAGACATTTTGTTCTGTAAACATACCAATAATACTTTAGGGGAGAGTGGGCGGCGGCGGCGGCGATCAAAGCAGGCTTACTGGTATTGCTTTACTGAAGGACGCCATGGTGAAAAAGGTGGGCGCTTATAAGGGATTGTTTGTTGGTAGTCATTGAGAAAAACATGGGTGGGCGCTCATAAGGGCATGGGCGCTTAATAGGGATAATACGGTACATGAAAAGTAAGAAAGTAAAACCACAACTACAATTCTGGCTATATTACAATAGTTTCATAGGTGGCTACAATATAGATCCACAATCTTAGGGTATTATAAACCAAAATACAAACCTTATTGAAACTTTGGGGCTATGGACAAATGTAACCTGATATCATCACTAGAATTAACTCAACAATTTCAATTTCACATCAGAATTTGTGAAAGAATAAGCAAATTGTGTTGAATAATCCTTTGTAAGATGTGGTTGAAATCTGATGTAATGTCAATAAACTTTTCATATCCAACAGAAGTGACTACCATTTATACTGCACAACATTGTGATGTATTTGGTGTCAAATCTACAACATTCCTGCTTTATTCATATCAGTGACGTCACACATGCCATGCCCCAGGGGGGACCCGGGGCATGGCGGTGACCATGCGGGGACCGTACGCAATCGTACAAAAAATTACACATACATAGCGGGGACGTACGCTTAAGGTACACAAAATGTATACACCGGAACAGTAGCCAGGTTGTATACACTTTGTCCCGGCTATAGGGGGCCGGGACCGTACACCGCCATACACTTTGTTCCGGCCACGGGGGGCCGGGACTGTAGCAGGGACGTACACAAAATGGTGACCCACCCTGCGGGGACCATACACGACTGTACCCGGGACGTCACATCGGCAATGTGTACGTCCCGGCCCTAATCCCCGCTATCCCCTGGTCCCGGGGATGCAATTGATAAGTGCATAAATCTGTGCTACTCATGGCGCAATTAAGTTTAGGCAAATTCAACATATCCAGATTTTAGGGTTTAAATTTTTTCCCTGCTTTTTTTTGGTATAAATGCTGAATGTCAAAATGTCAAAACCCATTTATATTCTAGCAAAGTATTATATACAAACAACACAGAAGTAGACTAGTTTTGTTTCAATATTTTAACCACACCATTTATTTTATTTGAAAATATCAGCTAAATTCAAGTTTCAATCAATTATTTTAACACTCGAAGTGAAAATGCATTTTGATAGCCAACTAATTTGATTGTCAGATGCAACGGATTAGGAAATGTTGATACGTACTTGTAGACACTTTACCAATTTGTGATTTTGAAAACCAAAACCAAAAATGCTCTAAAGTAATACTTTTGAATTTTGATACTTGTAGACACTTTGATTTTGAAAACAAAAACAAAAAATGCTCTAGAGTAATACTTATGAATTTTGCATGCTAAATTGTTCACTTCTTTTCTTGATGGATATTCAGAGATTTGAATGAGATTGGGCCCTCATCATGCTCATAGTTTCCACACCAATCATAGTGCAATAAGTTTTCATGTCTTTGAACGGTAATAACCATCTGATTGTGATAGGGGCTATCTCCATTCTAAAGATCTTTTTCCAAAAAACTTCCATGCCCATGCCCATGAAAATCTAATGGTGCTCTCCTAAAAGATCCACCTTATACTCAGTGATTCTTAACTGTCACTGCTTTACTTTAATAGCTATTCACCATTCTTCAAAAGGAAGAGAATGACGGGTAATAACTTTAACGCCAACAACCCTGAGTGATTACAAAAATACTACTCTATAGGTGCTGGTAGCGCACGCTTCACCAGGCGCAAATCTGATCAGTCAGGTTATCGTATGCGGACGAAGATCATGAGATGACCCTGTGGCTTGTTTATATTATAATAGAAGCAGGACTTCCATAAAGATGACCTGGGTTTGATTCCCCGGCGCCGATACTGCCCGTCTTTCCCCCTCATTTCACCCCCGGCCCCCTAACTCAACACAAAAGTTGGTAACCATGACTGTTCTTCATTTTTTCAAAGTACCCCTTTGCAAGGATTTTTCAACAATTTTACCCCCCTTTTTTGGCAAAAACGAGGACAAAATTGGGGTGAAAAATACCCCCTTTTTTGCTTTTCAATGACAATAATTTCAAACACCCCTTTTCAAAGACACTTAATACATACATGAAATAGATAACAACTTGTTGCTCCCAACAGTAACAGGCGTTTATAGTCCTGTGTTATAAACTGGTGTTCCCCAAATGGTGTATTTGGGTTGTTAACATGCTCTAATCAAATGTTTAAATCCAAACTGTGATGTTTTTTGTTTTTTCCTCTTCATAAAATACCCCTTTTTTCGAATTTCGCGGAGACTAATTCATGAAATACCCCCTATTTTCATGATTTCGCTGTCAGCGCTGACAATCGAAAATATACCCCTATTCCGTGATTTTTAGAACAGTCATGGTTACCAACTTTTGTGTTGAGTTGGGGGGCCGGGATTTCACCCTGATTTTCTCCCTTGATAGGTTTAATCCAAAATCCAATACTAGGGGTTAGGTCTAATACAGTCTTATTATATTTAGGGTAAGTGTCTTGAGGGCTCATCAGTCTCAATCTGTCTTTGACACAAAGTCACGATGACAAACAAATATCATCCAGCCCTGTTATAACCATCCAATTCACATCTTTGGAATGACAATTATACCAGATTCTTAGTTACATAATGGGCATGTTAAATAATCTCTGCCAGCCTAAAAGATTTGCTGAATACATTTGTAAATGTCTTAAAAGATTTGGTCCAATTTCTCTATTCAGCTATTATGGCAACCTTCAGTTCTTAGCCGAATTATGCATTGGTTTAGACCTTAAGCCAACATATGGGAGCAGATTTGAGACCCTTTGCTTGAATGACTATTGATTTAGTATTATATAGAACTGTTAACAGGATAAATGCTCATTCCATTTTGGATTTTCAAATAGTGCACACAACTTCCTCCATTCATGTCATGGATATGACAAGACATGATCAATGTGATGCAAGATGCAGGATTTCTCTTCTCCGGTCTGTGATCCAAACAGATGTCGATATTTCAAATAGTTCACACAGAAAACTATACTTTCTCAAGATGGCATGACAAGACTTTTATCATCATTTGAGACTGGAGCAGTAAGCTAACAAGTTGATGTTGATATTTCAAATAGTTCACACAAGAAACTATACTTTCTCAAGATGGCATGACAAGACTTTTATCATCATTTGAGGCTGGAGCAGTAAGCTAACAAGTTGATATTTTTTCATGGGATGAAGTAAGCAATGTAGATGTGCATTGCTTTACATTGGATTGTATGAGATGCTCAGAGATGAGATAATCCGGCCGAGATCATGATCCGAGTGTCGGATCAAAATGTTGAAGATGTGACTACCAAGAGGAGAGAACTGTTTGAACTATGTCATTGCCACAATTGATTATCTCAGGTTCAAAAAGATGCTACTCTATAGTATTACTATAATACTAGTTGCATGCAACCATCATTTTAGATATAAGCAGTTGGATAGTTGTTGAGAAAGAAACATGGTAAGTAATATATCTGTGTGATTAATTGCCTATTTTGTCTTACATTAATAATTTAGAAGAAGACGGTAATATTTCCTGTGATTTTAAGAACAATTTCTCCCCTACTTTTTGCTGTTAAGTGCATTTTACAGCAGCCTATTTGTATAATAAACCTCCTTTAAAACACTAACCTTCCTAGACACTACAATCAATGCACTACGGCCAAAAACAATGTCCACAGCGGTGGTGATCAGAGGGGTCCGGGGGTCAAATCCGGGGGTTTTGCGGCGATTTGTTGGGTAAATTTATTTTATTTTAAATACTTTATCCCCATACCCCAGTTTCCACACAAAAACATAGCCTGGCTGGTTAGGGTTAAAAACAAGATCTTCCATGCATGTTAACCCTAACCAGTGACAGTTACTGCCCTAACAATTCTTTACGGTCAAAAACAATGTCCACGCACATGCTACAGCATTGATTGGATGATGTCGTCGTCCGAGCTGATATGTGGGTATGAAATCGCTGCCCAGGGCAGTTGGCAGCTTAGCTCAGTGGTTAGGGACGCAGCGGTGGTGATCGGAGGGGTCCGGGGGTTGAATCCCGGGGGTTGCACGGCGATTTGTTGGGTCAAAATTTCATACTTTGTCTCCCTCCCCCGGTTTCCACACAAAAACATAGCCTGGCTGGTTAGGGTTAACATGCACATAGACAGTTAGTTTTCTTTAGAACTTAAGTTCCTTGGTTTTGGCGCCATATAAATTTCAGTGATTGATTGATTGAGTGATTGATCCCATGCTTTGTCATATAAAATGCATCCCAGCTCATTGCCTGAGCTATTAAGATATAACATACTGTATTTTGATATCATAGACATTTCGCGAACTTTTTTTTGCGGGCGACCTTCTGGATGCACGGCATGAATGTTGAAAACAACATATTTTGCGCGAAAAGCGCGAAAACAATACCACTGCAAATATTTCAGCTTTTACAGTTCGCTATATATACACTGTCTACTGTAAAATGCTGATCGCGGCTCAATCAGCATTTTGGAATCGATGTTTTGTTGTACATAGAGGGCTGATTTTTCTTAATCCTTATAGGTGTAAGTAAGTTCATACATGTAATACAATTATAAAAATATACAAATCCCAGTTTTTATCATAATTGAGGGCGCATCCTCCAACATATCTCTTCATGCCTCTTTAAGCCCCAATTTTACTAAATTTCTGCAGCCTTACTGCCATCTAAACCCATCTAGTAATAGTATCCCTTAAGACTAGAGTTATGATATACATGAAACTTTGAATGAAGTAGACTTCTTGCATGTTTGTTCATACTGCGAAATTGCTATTTGAATTAGACAAATGTTGCTCCAAGTCGTCATTAGAATTAGACTTCTGAAGTTGAATTCAAAATGTGGGCCCAATGTGTTTTTTAATACGCACATATAAATGAAGTCAACTTCAAATTCAGGCTCTGTGTAATGGTCCTAGTCAGGATTGTAAACAAATCTTGAATCATATTATGAGAAGTTGTATAAGGAAAATAACGGCAACTGTATTATTAGCTTTTACAACGCTTTATTAATTCACAATGGTATCAACAAGTTTGAACTTCAGAACTTCAAAAGCCTTGACCCACGCCAGATTTAATCAGATTTACACAACTAAAATCCTTACAGAATGAAAGATTCAAATCAGCTTACTCTCCATTAATTCCAACCGTAGCGCCTTCACAAATTTCTTTAATCTTTTCACTCCAGCAATCAAAGAAAACAGCATTTAAAATGTCATCATTACTTCCTATTAATGGTCTACATTGCGGTTATTGCGGTTCTTTTCAGGCAAGAAAAAGTTTTCAAATAACCGTATATTTAAAAGAAATTTAAAGACCCGCACATTTTCATAGATTTGTAATGATATTGGTAAGGCAACACACAATTAGGGACGCACCATTTGACTTCAAGGGGGGGGGGGGGGGGTAGGAAGTTTTTGAAGAAGAAAAAAACTTCACCCACTATACAGGCAAAGAAACAACTTCACCCACTGATGAGTAAAAAAACCACCAAAAACACCTTACCCACCCAACTCAATATAAAGGTACATATTAAAATAAAATTCCACCCGACCCCAACTTCCTACCCCCTTAAAGTCTAATGGTGCATCCCTAAAGCCTCCCCTAAAAATCCCTGTTCTACAGATTTGCGGACCTTCCAGATAGGGTCGATGGCCCGGGTGAGGGGGGAAGGTACTCAAATATATTTTTTTAGGAATGTGCCGCCAGCGAAATGAAAAACAGACTGAAACATTCTCCAATTTTCTGGGGAAAATGGACCCATATTACCTGAGACCCATAATGTTCCTATATATTTGACAGATTTTGCTAAAATGTCTGTGAAAAACAGCAAAATAAGGATTTTAGACCCATATATTTACCATTAATGGCTTTAAAAAGGTCATTCATTTACCAGAGGGTGAAAAATGGACCCTATTTGGCAGCACATCCCTGTAACCTCATATCCACTAAGTACCCCCCCCCCCCCCCCCCCCCCCCCATGATGGGTCAGATGGATTGTTTTGAGCGGGGGAGGGGAGGGGGTTCTTAATATTTTTGTGAACAATTTATTGAATTTTTAACCATTTTGAATTTATAAAAATAAAAATAAATCACCAACAAAATAATGTAAACAAAATCTGAAGGAAAAAAATAACTTGGTCGGCCCGTAAAACAGGTTTTTTTTTTTATTGTTGCCTAATGGTCAATTTGTTAATGGTTTTTATTACCATGGTAGGATGAATGCATTTGCGGGGAAGATCAACATTTTATTTAATCTTAATCTTGACCGCACTTGTATTCACGTCATACTTTTATTTGATATTGTAGATTGTGGCTAATTAATCATCTGTAACACAAGGCCAACTGCATTTTAATAAATATGACTATAATTAATTGGTGCTATTGATAATGACCGCAGGATGTCGGGACCATATTTCAATTTTTGATGTTAATCAATTCAAATAGCATAAATGTGTAATTTAATTTTAGGCTGATGACTTTGGAGAGAATTCCAGAGGAAAGGTATCAAAAGGTGAGATTAACCCTTGACACGACCAAATACCACAATATACCACGACCCAGCCTATCAAGACCAAATACCACAAAATACCACGACCCAGCCTCTCTCCCAGCACATGCGGGGATGGTTTTCCACGACGTATACGACGTATTCGACTGGTTTTCCACGACGTATTCGACCATACAGGGTGTCCCAAAAAAATGTTAACACTCCGGGCACATAAGATATCTTAAAAGGACAGGAACACACGGGTCTAATCTTGATGTATTATGAAAGCTGAGTAAATAAGCTTTCATTTGCTTTTTATTGCGTTCCAATTGGTTATTTAGAACGGGAGATATGCTTCAGCAAACATGAGGAAGCAAAATCGGCTTGGTCCAATTTGCATTAATTACAACTATTTTAACACTTTTATCGTATCGTTTCGGAAAACGACGACTTCTAATAAAAAATCGCTCTGAGAAATTCAAGATGTACTTATTGGTAATACATGTAGTAAATTTGAACACAATTGGACAAACCGTTACCGTAAAAAGGTGCGCGCAAAAAGTGCTTTTAAAATCCAAGATGGCCGCTGTTACCATGGCAACGGTGTCCGTGACGTATTTTTTTTTCGCTTAAAATGAAAAGTCTCGCCCAAATACATCTTCTGACCAAAGTTCAAGTGTATAGGTTAAGTACTTTGAAAAATAGCATTTTCATGTTCAGTCTCCCCTTAAAAGCTTTACTTTCATACTGAGAGGATTGGACCAAGCCGATTTTGCTTCCTCATGTTTGCTGAAGCATATCTCCCGTTCTAAATAACCAATTGGAACGCAATAAAATGCAAATGAAAGCTTATTTACTCAGCTTTCATAATACATCAAGATTAGACCCGTGTGTTCCTGTCCTTTTAATGTATCTTATGTGCCCGGAGTGTTAACATTTTTTTGGGACACCCTGTAGATGGCAGAGAAGAAGAGCTAGGATTTCACCTAACAAAAAGAAGCAGCAGAAGAATAGGACCAACCGTAGTAACAGACTTAGACTTTGCTGATGACATTGCACTGTTGTCTGAGGAAGTGTCTCAAGCGCAATCACTACTCAATAGAGTGGAGACTTCAGTGGGAAGAGTTGGGCTCAAAATGAACGCTGCAAAGACGAAGTACATGTCCTTCAACCAGACGCAAGTACCTGTAATTACCACAAGTGAAGGCATGCGCCTTGATAAAGTGGAAGACTTCAAATACCTTGGAGCCTGGATGAACAACACTGAAAAGGACATCAAAACATGCAAAGCAGCTGCATGGAGAGCTTGTGGCAAACTTAGTCAGCTATGGAAGGCTAAATCATTATCCAGAAAGCTCAAAGAAAGACTGTTCATAGCTACAGTAGAATCCGTCCTCCTTCATGGATGTGAGGCATGGACAGTCACCCCAAAGCTTGGTAAACAACTGGATGGATGCTACACTAGGATGCTAAGATCTGTGTTCAACATCAACTGGAGTCAGCATGTGACAAATAAGGACCTGTATGGGGACATGCCAAAAGTCTCGGACAAGATCAGAGAACGCAGAGCAAGATTTGCTGGACACTGCTTCAGAGGGTCCAAGGAGCTTGTACACAAACTTATACATTGGATCCCAAAGCACGGAGCAAGAAAGCGTGGTAGACCAGCCCTGACCTACATTGACATACTCAAACGTGATACAGGACTGCAGGTGGAAGAAATCAAGACAGCTATGTTGGATAGGAAGATCTGGAGAGGCATTGTGGTTCGGAAAAATCATCCGCCCTAAGTCAAGTAAGTAAGTCAAGTCAAGTCATTCGACCGATCCTATACTAGTAGTTAGCGCAATATACTGAAAGAACTTGAAGCTGATAGCCGTGGTGGTATCAATGTGAAGTAAAAAAGAACTTCATTCTCCCCACATAAAAACTGTCCAGTCCTACAAAGTAATCCAGAAACTGAAAACCAAAAATGTCATATTTAATTTTGTATAAAAAGTGCCATAAATTTGAGAATCAATTATATTTTCACATCTCCATTACTATTTAGAAAACCCCACAGGCGGAAAAATAAGTCCCTCCTATTGTAAATTCTGAAAGAAAGAAAAAAGAATGGAAAAAAAATCTATTACTAAATCAGATTGCCCCTTTTTCGAAAACCACAAAATAAATCCCTTTTGATAATAATTGCATCCCTGAGATTACTTTCCACCTTTAGTAATATATTGATTACTATTGATTACACCTTTAGTAATGCATTGATTACTATTGATTAGCTGTGAAGTAACTTAGGAATCAATACCACTCATTCAGTCAGGAAGGAACCACTCAAATAATATAAAGCTAATAGAATAGGATCACTTCTGTAGGAACCAAGTTTATTTTGGGACTTTTCCCATAGAGATGACTGAGATGACTGATCCTAAGGCCTAAAAAAAAAAGAGGTTTGATTGGCGTAACCCGACCGACCCTAAATACATCGCCGACCCTGAATATTTTTTATTATTTTGAGGGGGAAGAAGAAGAAAAAAAAAATATATGTATATTTATAAAAATTGAACAAAGTATTAAAGTTTTTGACTGTTTGCTTTCAATTTCGGCTATTTTAAGTCCCCATCGAAATGATATATTGTTGAACACAACGATACATTTTTGCCCGGCAATTAAATACGCTAGAGCTATGATTTGTGTGTACTGCTGTCTTTCAAGTGTTCAAAAGTAGGTGATTTGAAAGAAGAAAAAAAGAAGAAAAAATCCCGACCGACCTACCCTATTTGTTTTGGTCATGTTACGCCAATCAAACCTCTTTTTTTTAGGCCTAAGTTTAAGGACATTAAAATCTTCACAAAGCATCTCAAGTCTTTTCAGTTGGAAATACTGTGATTAAAATCCATCCCTCTTTTGTGATTAGTAAGTCTCTGAGATGGAGAGATGATTGTGGACCCTCTAGTTGGATCATCATGAATTCTCAGTCATATAATAGTTGCGTGCTCTGTTATTGTAATAATAAACCTGTTGGTAGATAGCTAAAGAGGCAAGTGCAGGGACTGTCTCTGAAAACTTTACTACAGTTTGTCCTGACATAACATAGGCCTGTATTGAAATAGGTGAAAGTTGTGACAACAGCAAGAGCTGATTTTAAATTAGGTAAGCACACTACACTAGGACTATTTTTGGTTTGTAAGACCGTTGTCTGCAAGTGGTTCTTTCCCAATGGATATTTAATGGTAGACATCCTTAAGTTTGATTAGAAATCTCAGATGTCATTGCCAAAACAATATATATATGTACTGACTTGTGTGACACTGACAGTTTTGAGTAAATGGTCGACACTTTTAAGTGTAATGGTTGACACTTTTCCTCAGAAATGAAGGTTGTTAATGACCTAACTCTCCTTTCCTAGGATCCACCATTGATGATGTGCTAGGTTAAAAATGTGACTCAGTTGGTGGGCCCCCTCATCTCTGTTCATAGTTATTGTTGCACTCTTTCTGATCCAGATGGCTTCCTCTTCCTTCATTTTGTGATTCCTCGTCACACTCTCCTTTACAACAACTTAATGCACTTATCAATTGCATCCCTGGCCCGGGGGACCCGGGGCATGGCGGGGACCATGCGGGGTCCGTACGCAATCGTACAAAAAGCATTGCCCGGCTATGTGTGGGCGTGTACCGGGAACGACAAAACTTGCCCCTGCTAGCCGGGACGTGTAGCCGGGACATAGCGGCCCGGGGCGTACATCACTAAAAAATAAGCCTGGGAATGGCCGGGCGGTGTAGCGGGGCGTACGCTAGGGTACACCGTATACCCGGGCCGTAGCCGGGGACATAGCGGGGACATACGCTTAGGTACACAAAATATATACACTGGAACAGTAGCCGGGTGTATACACTTTGTCCCGTACACTTTATCCCGGCTAAGGGGGACTGGGACCGTGCGGCGACGTACACTTTGTCCCGGCCGGGACTGTAGCGGGGACGTACACAACATGGTGTCCCGCCATGCGGGGACCATACACGACTGTACCCGGGACGTCACATCGGTAATTTGTACGTCCCGGCCCTAATCCCCGCTATCCCCAGGTCCCCCGGGGCTGGGATGCAATTGATAAGTGCATAAAGGGGCACTGAGAGATACGTATGGGAGTGCGCCCTCAATTTGTCTAAAAATCAGGTTTTTTTGCACCTACATAAATACTTGGGCATATATACTTTGAACAACCATCTGATACCATTGACATTAATTCGCCATCTATCATGTAAAATTTCACGATATCGTAATTTCGATGTAAATCACATCAAAATTATCAGCATCACTCACTTCAACCAAATTTTAATCTAGCGCCTTATTCAACCGTTTTCCCATAAATCATTACACTTCAGAGTTCCTACACCCTATCTATTGAAACAATTACTTTTTTCCAAATTTCATTTTTCTCCGCAATCTCTCAATGCCCCTTTTAATAGCATCTCCTCAGTTGATGACAAAGTCACATCCTCCACAGCTGTTGATTTCATTGGTGGACCACAAATCAACCCAAATAGCAAAAATGGTGAAGTTATCTGTGGATGTTATTTCTTGAAATACAAGGTGTCCCAGAATAATTGATACCGGGAAAGGTGCATTTATTCAGCTATGAATACCATTGTTTTGGCCAAATGCTTATGTTTCTAACATCCCCGGCGCTGCTTATGTTTCTAACATCCCCGGCGCATGCGGAGACTGATTTCCCCCCAAGATTTGACCCCCGTTTGGTCCCTGATAGTTTCATTGCCAAAAACACACCTGGGGAGTTAGGGTTAATGTTGGTCCTAATCCAAGATCATTGAGAAAAATAATTAAAAAGTAAATACATTATGAAATTATCAATCAATCAATCAATCGATTGATATCAATCAATCAATCAATCAATCAATCAAT
Organism: Ophiura sarsii; assembly: GCA_035610835.1. Classification (NCBI taxonomy): domain Eukaryota; kingdom Metazoa; phylum Echinodermata; class Ophiuroidea; order Amphilepidida; family Ophiuridae; genus Ophiura; species Ophiura sarsii. The sequence goes on along the minus strand of CM069451.1, from coordinate 73,920,645 downwards.
CAATCAATCAATCAATCAATCAATCAATCAATCAATCAATCAATCAATCAATCAATCAATCAATCAATCAATCAATCAATCAATCAATCAATCAATCAATCAACAGATATGACATTTACAATTAGAAAGTCAAACTTGTTAAGTTTGGTATAAAACCATTTGATTCTTTCAATTACGCTTTCAAATATTCTCGTTTGATGAGTTGATGGATATTGATACATGTTCATCGATTGAATCTTGGAATATAAGTAGAATTATTGCACAGTATTTAAAGGTGTATGTTCCGATCACTTTTTTTTGGCTATGTTTTTTTTTCACATCATGATATTTTGATATCAGAAGAATCCACATATTTTTCTCATTATCTCTGCAAAATCTTAAGGCCAGAAATGTTCTATTTAGAAATTATAGGCTAAAATGTGGTGAATTACTGCCAAAGGTGGTTAACCACCAGCCAGTTTGTGTACTACTCAATGGGCAAAATTATTGTGACCTTGTGCTTCTAAAATAAGAACCATTGGAGTTAAGCAACTCAAACTTTGGAATGTGGCAATTTTAAGGATGACCTTTCATGTAAAATAGAAAACATCAAGTTGAAAATTGGGCCAGCAATCAGAACATCTACCTTTAATTCAGATTCAGAGTTGAATATCCACTAGATAAATTTGAACATATTTTTGTATTGGAACACACTACAGCATGGTAAGTTTGTCCCTGAAACCCTAGCGGGTTGTAAGGTGTATTCATTCAATATTACCATGAAAGTAACAGTCCGTTACTTTCATGATATTACAAAGTGTGTAAAAATATACCTCCTCATTTTTATTGGAACACACTATAGTACAATGGTGCGTTTGTCCCTGAAACCCTATGGGTTGTCCAGGGTGTATTCCTTCAATACAAAATGTGTGGGTTTGATCACTGAGTCACCACAGGGTATGCACAGGGTCAGTCACTCACTGTATTGTTACCACACTACATGTACTCATGATTGGTCAATAGTGGACCAGTCATCGGATTTATCAGTTAATTATGTTTGTGTATGTGTGTGGAGTTTGAAACCAGTTTGCTGTAGTTCTTCACACGTAATGCTGGTACACTAAATCCTGAGTTGGTTGGAGAGCCTATACCTGCCTTTCTGATTCCATGTGGAAATATTTGGGTTGATACTAGACAACTTTATACGCTCAAGCTCTGGACAACTTTATACTTTGTACTACTCTGGACAACTTTGTACTTCTCTGGACAACTTTGTAAGCTTCCTCTAGATTCAATACCATCATGACCATATAAATGATTGAGTAGATGTAGCCACCTACTAGAGACATCTGAACCTAACTGTGATGAATGGAGGCTGCATACCTGTACTGTAAATCTATGTGCGGATTTGTAAACAAGTTGGAACAAGTTGTGATTTTACAAATATTTTTAACCTGGGCTTGAAAATTCATTGATCACATGTGTTTTACAGCAGGTAAGAATATTCCATCAATTATCATTACAACAAAAACCAAGCATGTGTAATAAAAATACAATAATAGTAGTACTAGTACTAGTAGTTATTGAAGCTGAAATAACCGTTTCCATGCACCATGCATGATATGATGTCACTTTCATATTATTATATTAACCCTCACCTTCCTCATCATTTATTACAAATGACAAAACACAATACTACAACTTACAAGTACTACCCTTCTACTAGTACTACTACTACTAGGTTCTGGTAGTGCACACTTTCCCAGAATATCTCATGATCAGGCCAGGGATCAGGCGGGCGATTATGGCAAATAAAATCATAAGATTTTCGAGCTGACTCTGTGGTGGGGGGGGGGGGGGGGGGGGGGGGGTAGGGGGGGTTAATAAGTGGATATGAGGTTACTGTGGCGCGATAGGTGCCAGATTTCCATACGAGCGACCAAGGTTAGATCCCAGTGTGCCGGCGCAACATGACCCCTCACCCCACCCCAAAAAAAGAAGAGAACTTGGCCCTTTCTTCTCCCCTAGTTTTTATTATTCAAAACATGCTTAGGAGTTCAGTTAAGGTTTATAAGACAGAAGAGGAACTCCAATCCATACTCAGGGGTTGTCAGTAATACACAATGATACATGTATCACAATTCACATTGAATGGGATCTTATTAATATTATTATTATAATGTTTTAAATAGCGCAATTTAAAAATGAGACTGGTTTGAAAAATATTGTGTTGAAAATGTTGTGTAGTCTTTTCATGAATGGAAACGGAGTATGTTTGCCCACATATTCCACTAAGGTGCGGGATCGTACACTATCGCAAATAGCCGTGTAAATAGCAAATTAGCGAAGGCTAATGTATAGTGTATAATTGATAGTGATAGTGAAGCTATTAAGGTGTATACTTGGCAAATTCGCTAATAGAAAGCAAAATAGCCCGATAGCGTTATAGCGTGCAAATAGCCTAATATCTTATGATTAGCGACGGCTATTGTATAATGCATTTTCCAAGTAGCTTGCGCTAATGTATAATGTATAATTCAAGGTGCTAATGTGGCTAATTCCTTTTTCAAAATTGATATATCGCAATAGCGTAAGTAGCCAAAATATCTTACGAGTAGCGGCGGCTATTGTATAATGCATTTTTTCAAGTAGCTTGTGCTAATGTATAATGTATAATTCAAGGTGCTAATGTGGCTAATTCCTTTTTCAAAATTGATATATCGCAATAGCGTAATTAGCCTAAATATATTACTATTAGCGTCGGCAATTGTATAATGCATTTTGCGAGTAGCTTTTGCTAATGTATAATGTATATTTCAAGGTGCTAATGTGGCTAATTCTCTTTTTAAAATCCAAATATCGCAATAGCGTAAATAGCCTAAATATATTACTATTAGCGGAAGCTATTGTATAATCGATATTTACATTAGCGTTAGCTAATGTATAATGTATAATTCAAGGGGCTAATGTGGATAATTTGCTATCAAGAGCTAATACGCTACTAGTGATATTAATGAAGCTATTAAGGTGTATAATTGGCAAATTCGCTAATAGAAAGCAAAATAGCCCGATAGCATTATAGCGTGCAAGTAGCCTAATATCTTATGATTAGCGACGGCTATTGTATAATGCATTTTTCAAGTAGCTTGCGCTAATGTATAATGTATAATTCAAGGTGCTAATGTGGCTAATTCCTTTTTCAAAATTGATATATCGCAATAGCGTAAGTAGCCAAAATATCTTACGAGTAGCGGCGGCTATTGTATAATGCATTTTTCAAGTAGCTTGTGCTAATGTATAATGTATAATTCAAGGTGCTAATGTGGCTAATTCCTTTTTCAAAATTTATATATCGCAATAGCGTAAGTAGCCTAAATATATTACTATTAGCGTCGGCAATTGTATAATGCATTTTGCGAGTAGCTTTTGCTAATGTATAATGTATATTTCAAGGTGCTAATGTGGCTAATTCTCTTTTTAAAATTCAAATATCGCAATTTAAAATCCAAATATCGCAATAGCGTAAATAGCCTAAATATATTACTATTAGCGGAAGCTATTGTATAATCGATATTTACATTAGCGTTAGCTATTGTATAATGTATAATTCAAGGGGCTAATGTGGATAATTTGCTATCAAGAGCTAATACGCTAATTTACTTTTTGGTAAGTATTATCTGAATATCCTCGACCAGGGAGATAATGTACAGCAAATTCGCTATTTTAAAATTTAAAGCGAAGGGTAATGTATTGTGTATAATTGAGAGTGATAATGAAGCTATTAATGATTAAGGTGTATAATTGGCAAATTCGCTAATAGAAACCTAAAAATACCTTGATAGCGTTATAGCGTGGATATAGCCTAATATCTTACGATTAGCGGCGGCTAATTGTATAATTCATTTTTCAGGTAGCTTGTATTAATGTATAATGTATAATTCAAGGTGCTAATGTGGCTAATTCCCTTTTCAAAATTCATATATGGGTTAATGTGGCTAATTTGCTATCAAGAGCAAATACGCTAATTTGCTTTTTGGCAAGTATTATCTGAATATCCTCGACCAGAGAGATAATGTGGCAAATTCGCTATTTCAAAATTTATATCGTAATTGCGTAATTGCGTAAATAACAAGATATCAAGAGCTATTACGCTAATTTGCTTGTTGGCCTGTAGGCCTAATATCTAAATACCACAAACATGGAGATAATGTAGCTAATTCGCTATCAAAATATCATTATTTCAGAATGAAAAAGTGGGTTTTTAACTACGGGACATCCGGCTATTTGGCTAATTGGCTATTTAGCTAATTGGCTATTTGGCTAAGGCTTATTGGCTATTTTGGTCTGCTACCGATAATTTCTAATTTGTTCTAGGTGGCGCAAATTAGCCAACATTTTACCAAACGTTGGTATTTACCCAACAACGGGGTTGTTCATAGTTGAACCAACGATTGGTAAATTGTTTGCCCAACGTTCTCTTAAAGGTAGATGACCCGATCACATTCCGATTTTTAACTTGAAGTTTTCTATTCTACATGAAAGGTCATCCTTAAAAAAGTCGTGTTCCAAAGTTTGAGTTGCATAGCTCTAATGGTTCTTATTTTAGACGCACAAGATGCTGTGAACTGTACCCATTGAGTAGTACACAAACTATATCGGTGGTTACCACCATTCGCGGTAATTCGACGTTATTTCATCGATTTCTCCGTAATTATACCGATTTAGGCCGTCAAATTTCAGTATGATGATGAGAAAAATACGAGCTTTCATATTATATGAAAATCTCCGTATGTTTGAAATGATTCTGTGTTACGAAAATGTGATCGGGTCATCTACCTTTAATGTTAAAGGTTCTTTATAGAACCTTAAGAGCTCTTAGAGTTCTACATACAGGACAGAAAAAGGTTCTAAGTGGAACCCTTTTTCTTAGAGTGTAGGATGCGTCGTTATTAAAGGCGCCCGCCCCTTCTTAAAAGCGTAAATTTAAGAATATTCCAAGGGCCCGCCCCGACCTTTTTTTTTAGAATAAATTATTAAGGGCCTAAGACAGACGACGATGGACATGCGGAAACCTACATTTTGAATTCGTATTGAAATAACACGTAATCGCGAATGTTGATCTAATCATTTTGAAAAATTCATCATATGTTAGAAGAATTTTTTTACAATCCAAAACCGTTCTGGGTGGCTAATCACCCCAATTGTAAATGCTATTTTTCAATTATTTTCATCGTTAACCGGGCGATGACTGTTAAAAATATTTCAAAATGGTGCACTCCCGTTGCCATATTGGATCGTCCGAGACGCGTGGCCAGCGTCGTATGGGCCTAAGAATATTCCAAGAACCCGCCCCCGACTTTTTGTTTAGAAGAAATTATTAAGGGCCTTTGTATGTTTGAGGTATAGGCTAAGGAATTTGTAGAATGCATCCGAGGGGTGGGGGTTGTTGAACTTAAAAGGCGGTAAAACCGGTCTTTTTTAGTGTTTTATCCGAGGGGGGGGGGGGGGTCCTTTACCTGCTTTACTAAATGACATGACAGAGGATGTTGCGTCGTTCTTAAAAGCGTAAATTTATGAATATTCCAAGAACAAGAATTTGTTGATCGGGGGGGGGGGGGGGGGGTGGGGGGTTTTACCTACTTTACTAAATGACATGACAGAGGATGTTGCGTCGTTCTTAAAAGCGTAAATTTATGAATATTCCAAAAAAGGGTTTTTTGTATGTTTGAGAGGGTTTTTTTACTTATTGGTAAAAACAGATATGTTCGGGATGGTTTGCAAACATGGCAAAGGCGGTGTGGCGTCGTTGTAAAAGGCCCCTCCCCCGTCTTTCTGGTCTTGTTTAGTGATTAAGTTAAGTGACATTGTCCCTAAAAATCAAGTTTTTGTTGGCAGACATACAAATATGAATTTCCTTTATACTTTGGTCATTGATAGACATTTGGTCAATAAACACTAAAATGGAACTTTTTGTTTGTTTTTTGCCTTCGTTGCCATGACAACGACACATATTAGAATTTTCATGGTTTTTAACAAAATTTTCAATTTTTCAGAAATTAAAAACTGCTAATTTACACATATCATTTTGAACAAACAATACAACCAGGATTTTATTTTCATTCAAAAATATAACCATACATGTCTCAACTTTCATTCCATGCAACAAAAAAACTTGTGCAAATTGTATTATGGGATATACCATTATTTGAAAAAGGGGTGTTTTTCATAATAAATCGTGTGAAAAAAATACACCTTCGTAAATTAATCACAACTAGCAAAGTGGTGTTTTTTTTGCATTCACCTTCTACAAATGAAAGCTTGAGGGATGTCTGAATAATAATATATAAAAATATCCATGGGTAATTCATACCTGTTGGAACAGTGTTGCCAGAAAGTGTTGACTTTTTCCAAAAAAAATCGGTATTACATGGTATGAAAATACACGTTTAATTTCAGCAAACTATTTAATAAATCATCCTTGTTATGTCTAAAATAGAGAACATCTATTTTTGGATCAGGGATAATGTTGCTCATGTTTCAAAGTGCATATTAAAAAAAAGTGTTGCCAGGTAGGTTGAGTTTTAACTTTATTCATAGCAGAACAGACTCGTATTAAATAAACAGAATTCTTCTTAAATCTGCTTTTGACAGCTACATCCATTTACTGTATCACTATAAGTGATGTTTATTCACATTCATGTGTGAATAACAAAAGGATTTTAGAAAGGTATTAACCTCTAGTTTCAGAATATGGCTGATAGCAAATTCAAAGCGGTAGCTTTATATGAGTTTTCAGCCATTTTCAAAATGGCCGCCAAAATTCCAACATAAAGCACACTAATAAACTTATATGATGAATTTTGGAAACTCTGTTGGATGTAAATAACGCAGTCTTGTATGTATTAGACCACTAGACACTCATATCCAGAAATTTTGCTTTGTTAACACATCAAAATCCAAGATGGCCGCCAAAATGGCCGCCAAAAATGATAAAATTCCATATATTGGCATATATAAACCAACACGTATGATCAGAGTATAGTTCTAACAATGGGATGTATATGTTAGACCATTAGAAACTCATAACTCATATTTTTGCATTGTTAACATACTTTGAAACCAAAATGGCCGCCAAATTGATGGCCAAAAATGATTAAAAATTGTCAAAATTCCATAAAATAGCATAATATCAACCATAATGCATGATGAAAATATAATTTTAATGATGGGATGTATGTATTGGACTACTAGTAACGTATTTACAGTATTCTTGCTTTGATAACTTAGTACAAAATCCAAAATGGCTGCCAAAATGGCTGCCAAAATGGCCCCCAAAGTGGTTCCCGAAGTGGCTGCAAAAATTGTCAAATTCCATAAAATGGGATAATATCAACTTAAATGTATGATGAAAATATAGTTTTAATGATGGGATGTATGTATTAGACCGCCATCCAAAATGGCCCCCAAAATGGGTCCCAAAATGACTGAACAAATTGTTGGAATTCCATAAAATGGGCTAATATCACCCAAAATGTATGATGAAAGTATAGTTTTAACATTGGGGTGTATGTATTAGACCACTAATAACTCATATCCACTATTATTTGTATTGTAATAACATACTTTAAATCCAAGATGGCCACCAAAATGGCCGCTGTGAATGTAAAAATAGTCTATACACATGAGTGTATGATAATCCAAAATAGATATTGTGAGAGTGTATTACATCAAATCCACCAAATAGATGTTCTAAACTGGTAAGCTATTGCTTTTAGAAATAAGGCCCACATCTGTGACAATTTTGATTCCAATCACTTTCCAAAATGGCAGCCAGAATGGTTGGTTCAGTTGATGTTAAATGACCTAAAACAATTGTTTTGTATTGTAAATTACCGGTACTATGCAATACCAATACCCCAAAATTGAATGGGACAGCATTCACTACATGCCTATGATAAAGCCTAGGGGCTGTAGATCTAGTTTTAGTATTCTAAAATATCCAAGATGGCTGTAAAAGGTTAAAATAGCTGAAAAACAGTGTTAGTTTATTGTTAGTATTACATTATATATATATGATCACATTATTATATCTACAGCTTTTAAGCCATCCAGTAAATGTGTTTGTATATGTGACAAGGATGATTGAATTGAAAAGACTCCATTTTGACAATTTCATGTTCTTAAGATGGGCATTATAATGAACATTTCATTAAAATTATCTCCAAATGGCCAAAATAATTACCACTGGTGGCCACCAATTGATAATAATATATATGACCAGAATAAAAAAAATGGAGTCTATACCATTTAATCATACTTTGTCACCTACAGATACGTTTACTTGGTGGATTAAAATCTATATATATAATCTTTTGGTCATATCTAATGTAACACTAGCAATAAAACTAATACTGTTTTTCAGTTATTTTAACATTTTGCAGACATCTTGGATACTTTAAAATACTCAAACTAGATCTACAGCCCCTAAACTTGATCATAGACATATGTTAAATGCTGTCTTATTAGATTTGGGGGTATTAGTATTACATAAAATGGTCATTTAAACAATTGTTTTAGGTAATTTAACATAAACTTAACCATTCTGGCAGCCATTTTGGAGAGTGATACAGAATCAAAATTGTCAAAGAGGTGAGCCTTATATCTAAAAGAAAAAGCTTAGCAGTTTTAGAACATACTATTTGGTGAATGTGATGTAATATACACTCTTACAATGTCTATTGTGGATTATCATTCACTCATGTAGACTATTTTAACATTTACAGCGGCCGTTTTGGTGGCCATCTTGGATTTAATGTACGTTATTACAATGCAAATATACTGGATATGAGTTACGAGTGGTCTAATGAATACATCCCGATGTTAAAACTATTCTTTCTTCATACATTTTGGTTGATATTATACCATTTTATGGAATTTCGACAATTTGTTTAGTTATTTTGGGATCCATTTGGTGGCCATTTTGGATTTTTAAGTATGCTAACAAAGCAAAAATACTAGATATGAGTTACTAGTGGTCTAATACATACATCCCATCATTAAAACTGTATTACATCTTACATTTAGGTTGATATTATCCCATTTTATGGAATTTGAAAATTTTTGCAGCCACTTCGGGAACCATTTTTGGGCCACTTTGGCAGCCATTTTGGATTTTGAACTATGTTAACAAAGCATGAATACTGGATATGAGTTACTAGTGGTCTAACACATACATCCCATCGTTAAAAATATATTTTCATCATACATTTCGGTTGATATTATGCTATTTCATGGAATTCTGACCACTTTTTACCATTTTTGGCCATTCATTTGGCGGCCATTTTGGTTTTAAAGTATGTTATCAAAGCAAAAATACTAGATATGAGTTTCTAAGGGTCTAACACATACATCTCATTGTTAAAACTATACTCTGATCATACATGTTGGTTTATATGCCAATATATGGAATTTTATCATTTTTGGCGGCCATTTTTGCGGCCATTTTTGCGGCCATTTTGGATTTAGATGTGTTAACAAAGCAAAATATCCGGATATGAGTGTCTAGTGGTCTAATACATACAGTACTGCGTTATTTACACCCAACAGAGTTTCCAATATTCATCATAAGTTTATTAGTGTGCTTTTTGTTTGCATTTTGGCGGCCATTTTGAAAATGTGCTGATAACACACAGAAAGCTACCGCTTTGAATTTGCTATCAATCATATTCTGGTTTCATGGATCCATACCAATACAAAAATCATTATAAGCCTTACTCCCTCGACATGGTACTGACCGACCCTACAGGCTCATGGACATTAATATGTTTACTATACTCAACATGGCATATGTTGCAATATTGCTAATTTGAGGTAAAAAAAGAGAACTCTGGCAACTTTAACAAGTACATTTCATATTATTTTATTGCAAACCTTTTACAAAACAAGTAATATCTTCAATATATCTCCTAATCAACGCTTATATATATGTAATTCACTGTTTAATTGTCCGTTTTTCGATAATAGGCATTTTAAGATTTTTCAAAAATACCTATCTTTCTGGAAACACTGCTGCCATGTTTAAAGATTACCCACACTTTTCTCATTGAAATTCAATTGAGCAACATTGTTACTCTCTACATGCAAAATATCTTTGAAAAAAAAGTGCCACTTTCAGGGTTAACGGTGATTAGATTTGGCTAATAATTGATAGTTTGTAAAAGGGACGAAACACCCCTATTTGGAAACATGGTATAGTCCAATTGCCAATACCAAGATTTTTTTTTAAATATGGATTAGTTTGACTGTGGACTGCCCTTTCATATATAAAAACAAGAAATTGTAAAAAGTATTTTGTATGCTACAAATGTGGGATCCAAGTTGAGCTAAAATTAGCATTTAAAACAGCAAAAAATGAGAAAAATCATCAAATTAATGGAATTGCCCGTTACCATGGTAACATACATGTGACACCAATTTTTTTTCCATATTTGTTGACTTTGACCATAGGTCCATCCATGCACTTAGGGGTATCACTGTACTTCAACAACTTCAATAGGAAGCTCTGCCTTATTCTCTCAAGATATTGGATTTTCATCAGAATTTATCATTCAAATTTCAACCAGTGGATTTACTAACCACAAGGAAGCTACTGGATTATTTTTGCTGTTTTTGTTGGATTATTTATGCCTGTATTATGTGGATATATTTGCAATGACATTGCTTCTTCAATTCAGCATCCTATACAGCATCCTATACACATGCAGTAGTACCTCATTAGTCAACCTTGACCCGTCTGCATAGTTTTACCCTGCACTGCTACTGCTATATGTAGCTTGCCTGCATTGCCTTATGTATAGGACCATTATTATAGGTCTGACTATTTATGAAATTGTCATATTATAACCTATAACAATTATGTCTTCCGTTTTTCTACGTGATGATTCCGTGAGTTTTAATGGATTTTCTACTGAAGATATTTATTCTAATAAATATTTTGAAGTGATCAGGAACAAGAGATCGTTTACACTTCATGCTCATGAGCCAATTTACTTTGATAAATTTGATCACCATATGCATCTAGTGTACCCCTCGCCAATAAATAATCACAAGAATGGACAAATATTCAAGTGTTCGTCTACTACAAATCTTCCAGTCACTGCTACTCTCTACAGATCTACTACCACTATTCACATACAAGGTATTGGTGCCAGTGACTGGCTGGATGATATATTTCAACACTGTGGATATATTGATGTTTCTGTCTCCCATCCATCTCCATCTCGCTGTATAATGTCCACACCAGTGCGCAGTTATCTTCATGATCCGCTGACTGTGTTTCCTGACATATCTTCAATTTTAACTTCCACTCCAATGGCACCACGTGACAACGCCGACCCTTCATCCCAATCAATGAGGAAGAGTGTTTCAAAGGAAATACAAACAAAGAAGCCAGTTACGCGTGTCCAGTCAACACAGCACGGTGAATCAGCAATGGCATACAAAGATGCCATACAGGAAATCAAGAGACTTAAACAATCCAACTCTGATCTTAAGAAAAGTCGGATGGATGACATTCATGATTATAAGGAACTAAGGAAATCATATCAGGAGCTAGTGCAGTCACACAATGTTATGTGTGATAAGAACAGTGTTCTACAGGCGAAAATTGCCAGCCTGCAGGATCAACAAATCCAACCATTTCAAACTCCATCTGTTTCTGCAAAATGTAACTCTGAATCACTCTCATCATCATCATCGTCATTGATCCCTTTGTCAAACCCCTTCAGTCCCCTTGCTAATCAATCAGTCAATTCCACAACAGCTTCGCATGCAGCCCCTCAACAAGAGCAACACAAAAGGCAATCAACTCCCCCTCGTTCCCGTCGTGCCACACCACTTGCTACTACACAACCTGTTAAAAGCAACCCGCGTCAGGAATCTAAAAACTCTCATCCACAAGTGAAAAATCATCCACAGATCTTGATATTCAGCAATTCCATCTGCTCACGGATTGACGCACAAAGATTCCATAGGACTAAATCAACTGCCATTTACGTAAACAGAGGGGGTAAAATCAGAGATATACAAATGCTAGTAGAATCATGTACGCATGAAAACCCAGAATGTGTCATACTGCAGGCATGGACCAACAACACAACACGCGGTTCTGCTGAAGACTGTCACTCTCAGGCAAAGATTCTGATTGAGTCCACGCTATGTAAATATCCTTCTGCTAGAATAATAATTTCGGGTGTACTTCCGCGTCTCTGTCCACTTCAAGAAAATAACTGGGCCAACATAGTTTCTGCTAAACTTAACCGTCTTTTTCACATGAACTGCACCATTAGTCCTCGCGTATCATTTGCAGATCACACATCTTCCTTCGTAACAGACAATGGTAACATACAATGTGATCTATTTTGGGATTATGTACACCTCAATAACAGAGGTCTAGGCAGGCTAGTCTCTAGTCTTCGTAGAGCTGTTGATGCTCTTCACCCTACCTGGGACATGAACCGGCCCCTCACATAAATGTCCACACTCATAAGTCGACTGGTCCTAAACTTACGTATGGCGATTACGTCGGTTTACCCTTATTGGAACCCAGTTCCTCCAAAGACATAATTTCCAAAACTGGATTAAATGGTACTTCACACTCAAGTGATTCTGGAACTTTAGATAATAATCAGTTTAATGTACTTCAAAAAAAAGGTATTGTTATATCACAATTAAATATTTGTAGCCTTACACAAAACTTTGATGAGCTACAACATATGTTAACAAGTTATCATATTGATATCTTGGGGCTTACTGAAACTTTTCTTAGTGACGATATAAGTGATAATAATGTAAATGTAGATAATTTCTATTTATATAGGCGAGATAGAAACAATGAGGCTAACGAGAATGTCAGAAGGGGTGGTGTAGCTTTATATATTAATCAAAATTGTACACATAAAGTCAGAAAAGACTTTTCTTCTAACATGCTTGAACTTTTAACTGTTGAAATTATGCCGTACAAATGTAAACCATTTATTGTTATTATATGGTATAGACCACCTGGTACACATATTAATCTTTTTGACAATCTTGAACATGTATTACATTCAATTGAATTAGAGGGTAAAGACTACTTATTGATGGGTGACTTAAACTGTGATTTGTTGTCACCAGTACCACATTGTTATACTGTTAGGCTCAATAATATATGTAACGATTTTCACCTTGACCAGGTAATTGATGAACCAACTAGAATTACTGAAACAAGTGCTACTTTAATTGATGTAATGTGTTGTACAAACACAACACCAATTTCAAATTCTGGTGTTATTCATGTTGGTATAAGTGATCACTCCTTGACATATGCAATTTGGAGCAGTAAAAAAAGCAGGAAGTCTAAACATAGAAGTGTTACAAATCCAAATAAGATTATGTCACAAGGACATGGTAATTGTAAACAAAACCATAAGTATGCTATATCTCGTTCTTACACAATGTTTGATGAAAAGGCATTTCTAAGTGATTTAAGGTTAATTAGATGGGATAAAGTTATGTTGAATGGCGATGTTAATGTAATTGCTCTTTCATTTGAAACACTTTTTCTGGAAGTCATTGACAAACACGTTCCTTTAAAAAGACACAGGGTACGTAAGAAATCAGCACCATGGTTAACTAAAGATATCATCCAACTTATGCGTTACAGAGATAAACTTAAATTAATAGCCATCCGCTGTGGTAATGACATTATGAAGTGGAAAGATTTTCGTGATGCCAAGAATAAATGTAATATTTTAGTCCGTACTAGTAAAAAACAATTTATAAATAAGGGTTTAACTGAGAGTAAAAATAATATTAAGAAAACTTGGGAGCAACTGCGTTTTGTAGTACCGTCTAAAAGTAAAAACACCAGCATTACTTGTTTGAATACAGAAAATGGTTCTGTAAATAAACCCATAGATATTGCAAATACAATGAATACCTATTTTGCTGAAATAGGGCCTAGACTTGCATCAAAAATTACTACAGATGATCATAGTAGTAATTTCTCTCACAACACAAATACCAACTGCAATACTAATAAAACATTCAACTTTGAGTTTGTTACACATGAATTTGTTTTCAAGTATCTCTCTAAGTTGTCAGATAATAAAGCTACAGGTTGTGATAATATCCCGTCAAGATTATTAAAACTAGCAGCACCAATTATTTCACCAATCATCACACATATAATTAATCATTCTTTTACTACATGTACCTTCCCAAATAATTGGAAGAAAGCTAGAGTTACTCCTATTTTTAAGGCGGGAGATCCAGCTGATCCTGGTAATTACAGGCCTATTTCTATTCTACCTGTTATTTCAAAGGTCATTGAAAGGGCTGTGTTTGATCAACTATATGATTATCTCAATGTTAATAATTTGATTCATGTAAATCAATCTGGCTTCCGGCCATCATATTCCACTGCTTCAGCTTTAATTAATTTAACTGAAGACTGGTACAATGAAATTGATAAAGGTAATATAATTGGATTATGTACGCTAGATTTAAAAAAGGCATTTGATACTGTAAATCATGATATTTTCCTAGAAAAACTAAAGTTATATGGAGTTAGTAAATATGTTATAAATTGGTTTTGTAGTTATTTAAGCAATCGTACTCAATTTACATGTATTGATGGAATTTCCTCAAGCCCTAAGCCAATTCAGTGTGGAGTGCCCCAGGGTTCAATCGATGGCCCTCTGGCTTTCCTTATATATATTAATGATTTACCTAAATGTGTATCTCACTCTAATGTTAGCATGTATGCAGATGATACAGTTCTTTATTATGCATCTAACTCAGTTGATGATATTATAAAATGTATAAATGAAGACCTTGTGTCTGTGAGAAATTGGCTTCAAGTCAATAAACTCAGTTTAAACGTAAAAAAATCAGAGTTCATGTTGATCTCATCAAGGCAACGTTTAGCAAATGTACAAAATCATAATTTGACAGTACAAATTAATGGAAACAATTTAGCTAAAGTTGATAAATGTAAGCATCTTGGTGTAATTATTGATAACAATTTAACTTGGAATGAAAATATCGAATATACCCGAAAAAAAGCATTAAAGGGTCTACACATGTTAAAACGAGCGAAGCCTTTTCTTTCACATGATATTCTTAAAACTGTATTCAGTGCCATAGTACTTCCTCATCTACAGTATTGTAATATTGTATGGGGAAATTGTGGCTTAACTTCAGCATCTCGTCTTCAAATTATTCAAAACAGGTCTGCTCGTATTATTTGTGGAGTAGCTTGGGATACACCTAGTCTTGAAGTTCTTAATAAACTTAAATGGTTACCACTCGATAGTAGACAGACATACAACTGTAATATTTTGTCTTATAAAATACTCAATGATATTGCACCATCGTATTTGAATGATTTACTTTTGTATAATGACTTAATTAATTACAATCTACGCAGAAGTAAGTTTAATGCTATTATTCCTAAACCTAAAACAAATTATAAAAAACGCAGTTTTTCTTATAGGGGTGCCATTGAATGGAACAAACTTGACAACAATATTCAAGTCTCCCCCAATATTAGTATATTCATCAACCGTCTTAAACGAATGTGTCAGTTGTAATTTTCGATATCTTAAAATTCAATTTTGTAATCTTGTTTTATTACACTGTATACTATAAGATTGAAGAAATATGTTATGTAATTTTAGAGTTATTATATATAAAATGTTAATTATATTGACTTTATCACGGCCTCAGTGAAAAACAGCTGTAAAGTTGACCTATGTATCGTGAATAAATAAAGATTATGTATGTATGTATGTATGAAGAAAATTCATATTTTTCAGTCTGCCACATTTTTCAACATTTCCTTGATTCTTACTGAATATGGTTCTTAACATTGTGAACCGGCACTTGTTGATCCGGGGGGGGGGGGGGGGGGGGGGGGGGGGCAATTACCTACTTTACTAAATGACATGACAGAGGATGTTGCGTCGTTCTTACAAACGTAAATTTAAGAATATTCCAAGGCTCCGCCCCGACTTTTTTTTTAGAATAAATGATTAAGGGCCTTTGTATGTTTGAGGTATAGGCTAAGGAATTTGTAGAATACATCCGAGGGGTGGGGGTTGTTGAACTTAAAAGGCGGTAAAACCGGTCTTTTTTAGTGTTTTATCCGAGGGGGGGGGGGGGGGGGTCCTTTACCTGCTTTACTAAATGACATGACAGAGGATGTTGCGTCGTTCTTAAAAGCGTAAATTTATGAATATTCCAAGAACAAGAATTTGTTGATCAGGTGGCAAGAATTTGTTGATCAGGTGGGGGGGGGGGGGGGGGGGGGGGGGGGGGTCCTTTACCTACTTTACTAAATGACATGACAGAGGATGTTGCGTCGTTCTTAAAAGCGTAAATTTATGAATATTCCAAAAAAGGGTTTATTGTATGTTTGAGCGGTTTTTTTTTACTTAGGTGGTAAAAACAGATATGTTCGGGATGGTTTGCAAACATGGCAAAGGCGGTGTGGCGTCGTTGTAAAAGGCCCCTCCTCCGTCTTTCTGGTCTTGTTTAGTGTTTAAGTTAACATGGTGAACCGGCACTTGTTGATCGGGGGGGGGGGGGGGCAATTACCTACTTGACTAAATAACATGACAGAGGATGTTGCGTCGTTCTTAAAAACGTAAATTTAAGAATATTCCAAGGCCCCGCACCGACTTTTTTTTTAGAAGAAATTATTAAGGGCCTTTGTATGTTTGAGGTATAGGCTAAGGAATTTGTAGAATACATCCGAGGGGTGGGGTTGTTGAACTTAAAAGGCGGTAAAACCGGTCTTTTTTAGTGTTTTATCCGAGGGGGTAGGGGGGTGGGGGGTCCTTTACCTGCTTTACTAAATGACATGACAGAGGATGTTGCGTCGTTCTTAAAAGCGTAAATTTGTGAATATTCCAAGAACAAGAATTTGTTGATCAGGGGGGGGGGGGGGGGGGGGGGGTCCTTTACCTACTTTACTAGATGACATGACAGAGGATGCTGCGTCGTTCTTAAAAGCGTAAATTTATGAATATTCCAAAAAAGGGTTTATTGTATGTTTGAGAGGGTTTTATTACTTAGGTGGTAAAAACAGATATGTTCGGATGGTTTGCAAAGGCGGTGTGGCGTCGTTGTAAAAGGCCCCTCCCCCGTCTTTCTGGTCTTGTTTAGTGTTTTAGTTAACATGGTGAACCGGAACTTGTTGATCCGGGGGGGGGGGGGGGGGGGGGGCAATTACCTACTTTACTAAATGACATGACAGAGGATGTTGCGTTCCAAGAACAAGAATTTGTTGATCAGGGGGGGGGGGGTCCTTTACCTACTTTACTAGATGACATGACAGAGGATGTTGCGTCGTTCTTAAAAGCATAAATTTATGAATATTCCAAAAAAGGGTTTATTGTATGTTTGAGAGGTGTTTTTTTACTTAGGTGGTAAAAACAGATATGTTCGGATGGTTTGCAAAGGCGGTGTGGCGTCGTTGTAAAAGGCCACTCCCTCGTCTTTCTGGTCTTGTTTAGTGTTTTAGTTAACATGGTGAACCGGCACTTGTTTATCCGGGGGGGGGGGGGGGGGGGGGGGGGGGGGGGGGGGGCAATTACCTACTTTACTAAATGACATGACAGAGGATGCTGTGACGTTCTTAAAAGCGTCAATTTCAGAATATTCCAAGGCCCCTCCCCCGACTTTTTTTTTAGAATAACTTAATATAGGGCCTTTGTATGTTTGAGGTATATGCTAAGGAATTTGTAGGTTACATCAGGGGGGGGGGGGGGCAATTACCTACTTTACTAAATGACATGACAGAGGATGTTGCGTTCCAAGAACAAGAATTTGTTGATCAGGGGGGGGGGGGGGGGGGGTCCTTTACCTACTTTACTAAATGACATGTAAAATGACGTTCTTAAAAGCGTCAATTTCAGAATATTCCAAGGCCCCTCCCCAGACTTTTTTTTTATAATAAATTAATATAGGGCCTTTGTATGTTTGAGGTATATGCTAAGGAATTTGTAGGTTACATCAGAGGGGTGGGGGTTGTTGAACTTAAAAGGCGGTGAAACAGTTTTTTTTTTAGTATTTTAGTGAACAAGAATTTGTTGAATGTTTTTCACTCTTTTAAACTGTATGACGAGCCCATAAAGAAAGTCCCTAGAGAACAGAATGCACCAACACCCTAGATATTTATTTTCAGTTCATAAATCATAAACGTGATGATCAATGGGTAGTGTAGGCCTACACTATAAACCAGTAATATTTAAATGTTGATATACCACACTACATAGCATACTCTCTAAACGTAAAAGAGGTAAAACTCACTCTTTTGATAGCTCTAGGAGGGACAGCTCTTTTTGGAGTGAAGTTCAGTCATTTTTGGAGTGAAGTTCACTATTTTTAGATTGTTTGTCACTCTTTTCAGAGTAAAACAATTACTCTAAAAAAACAGCGAACAATTACTCCGAAAAGAGCGAACTTCACTCCTACAACGAGCCGTCCCTCCTATAGCGCTCTCGAAAGAGTAAGTTTTAGCTCTTTTATAGAGTATACAATTGTTTCAATTGATAGCTGCAATAAACGTGGATCAAAAAGCTGATAGACAAAAACTATATTAACAAGTTGTATGCTCGTTCTGGTACGGGTTTGGAACGTATTGTTTATTAACAAACAATTAGATACAGAGTATATTTCTTCATTTGTTGACATGAATTTGCCAAACATTAAAGTTTATCGCACTACATTTGAAAGTATCTAGTTTGTTGATTTTGTATGCATAAATATGTATTCCTGGTGCGTTGACGTAGGCCTATTGGTTTAAATGCGTATGATTCCTTAGAATGAAAAGACGATAGATACAAACTATATGCACAATATTTTTATGCGCGTTCTGGTTCGGGATTGGAACGTGTTTTTATTGTCATCATTTCGATACAAATTATACAAATGCTGCAATATCATATCATATTTTCTTTGTATCTTAAACAACTAATTGAGTATACAATTGTTTCGATTGATAGCTGCAATAAACGTGATGATCAATGGGTAGTGTAGGCCTACACTATAAACCAGTAATATTTAAATGTTGATATACCACACTACATAGCATACTCTCTAAACGTAAAAGAGGTAAAACTCACTCTTTTGATAGCTCTAGGAGGGACAGCTCTTTTTGGAGTGAAGTTCAGTCGTTTTGGAGTGAAGTTCACTATTTTTAGATTGTTTGTCACTCTTTTCAGAGTAAAAAAAATACTCTAAAAAAAACAGCGAACAATTACTCCGAAAAGAGCGAACTTCACTCCTACAACGAGCCGTCCCTCCTATAGCGCTCTCGAAAGAGTAAGTTTTAGCTCTTTTATAGAGTATACAATTGTTTCAATTGATAGCTGCAATAAACGTGGATCAAAAAGCTGATAGACAAAAACTATAGTAACAAGTTGTATGCTCGTTTTGGTACGGGTTTGGAACGTATTGTTTATTAACAAACAATTAGATACAGAGTATATTTCTTCATTTGTTGACATGAATTTGCCAAACATTCAAGTTTATCGCACTACATTTGAAAGTATCTAGTTTGTTGATTTTGTATGCATAAATATGTATTCCTGGTGCGTTGACGTTGGTTTAAATGCGTATGATTCCTTAGAATGAAAAGACGATAGATACAAACTATATGCACAATACATTTCAGGAAGTAAGTTAATT
>CM069451.1:73574236-73900832 GCA_035610835.1 Ophiura sarsii | reverse complement strand
GGGTTTTTTATCTGTTGTCATAGGAAGATGATATCTACCTACTGTGCATAATGTGATCATATGATGTGATGAAAATAAACCATCGATGGTATTCAATATCATTCATGCTTGAGGTATGGGTTAGCCTCGTTATCATGGTCTTCTAGCAGATACGGTTGAAATCGCTTGTCAAAATAAAGCTCATGTCTGGCTTATGTTCATCTTTCTTGAATGTACTGAGCTAGTGATGGCTTTATTCAAATTTCCCCCTGTAACTATTCTGTGAGTAACCCTTAAATTACAATAAACCACAAAATCGGGTAGAATAGTTAAAGCCCTTGTTTGTTTAGGGGCTTATTTCGTCCAATAGCACACATGCATGATTATATGATGATGAATTTTCAAAGAAAATCCCTAAATCGTCTACTTGCTGTACCCTGCACTTGGTGACTACCGGATTTCTTATAATAACACCGATTGGTTGACTGACAGACTGAATCGCAGTGCCATATAGCTGGGTTTAAAGACATTGGGGTGTAATGTCTTTGGTTTATAAGAGCCAGAGGTGACTGGGTCCTTACAAATCCCCTGCTGCCACGTTAAGGTTGCGCTCCTCCCACATTTACAGGCAATTTCTCTGTTTAAACTAAGCTTGCGTTGGATTGGAGCCATAGGTCAAGTGAGGTACCACCAGCAAATGGGAGGGATGGTGTACATGTATATTGCGCACAGTCCTGGATATACTGAAAAGCGTATAAATAGATCCTCGGCTGAAGTAACCAGTATGGAAAAAACCCTGTGAACTGTATAGTGAATGTGATTGGGTTAATGTATTCCACATGGATCACGGAAGTAAAGGATTTCTTGGTACCTTTGATGTGTGTTGAAGATGGACTTACATTTGAACAGGTTGTCTCGTATTTGGTTGGATGTATGAGGAATATGAATTTGTTTGACATCAAGTTGAGAGAAGATTCAGAATCATCTTAGAAAACCAGCATTGTTGGATGTTACTCATGCTTGTCTGCTCATGGGATTTCATATGTTTTGTTTGCTGGAGGTGAATGCAGACCCACAAGTACTGTATAAACATCGCAGCCTAATCACAAATCACCATAGACCAAGGAAAATGCTGTTGTATTAGGACAATTTGCGTGCTCCCTTGTTGACGATGACATGATGATATTGACTTGACAACTATTTCATAAAACAGGTTGGGATAACCAAAGACTGGGATAACATACTCTTAGTGCACTTTCTAGTTTCTAATATTGGGTTGTCATAGTTTCTCATCTGCATTTGTGTAATCCGTTGAGAGGATTTCATGCTTGTAATATTGCATGGAGCTAATAATGTGATTGCATTCTGTCAAATGCACTTACGGAGCTAGAGGCAGACTCATATCAGACGATTGATTTGCTTGCAAATTTAGTACACTTTTGGAATGGGTGAATTGCTAAGCTAAATTAGCATTTTAAAACTGAGAATGGACAAACTGATTGCATTTTGGTATGCGAGACCTGGAGACATATGACGTCCTGCTTGCGTGAGAACTAATTTCAGTAGTGTTTTGTTGATGTAGACTCATGACAGTTTGGCATTCAGCTGCAGGCATTGTTAACGGTTGGACTGCACACAGGTAGGTTTCTGAGAAGGACTGATTGTCTTGTTGGTTAAGGTGGTCTTGTGCCATAATTATAAGGTTTGATTTAAATTTCACATAGGATATTGCACTTTAGTAGCATAACCGCATCTGCATAACTATGACTCTGGTGGTGGTGTGGTGGGGGGGGGGGGGGGGTACGGGTTGCCTCTTATATGATGCAAAAAGGTCCTGGAATGAGAACCTCCCACCCAATTATTAAGGACATATTTTGTCATAAATTACTTTAAATGTGTCATAATATCTATTTCTTGCCCCTCCTCTATTTTAGTTCATACATTTTTTGTTCACATTACATTTTCACATTGTGATGAGACAATACATGTAATTCATGACTATAAAGTTTGTCCAACAACATTTCAGTATGAGTGAATCAACAGTATTGCAGATACTCATCGTATAAATAAATATAACCATAACAGATGTAAAACTAGTAGAAATATGGAATAAATTAATATCCTAGTACTAGGCCTTATGGTAAAGGCAACAATGCATATCATGATAGCGTGATAATAATGATTCAACCAGCAACATTACACCTTATAACAATGATTCATTGGGTTACCAATGATTCATTGGGTTACTGACATCAGGATATGCAGTAAAATGTCATTGTTTTTGTTTTAACGATTTAATATGTTTATAACCGTTGCTATGGTTACAGATGTTTGTGATTATTTTTGTGAAATCGTTTGTGATTTTGTCAACAATTATAAAAATCTCTCCTTGTTCTAAAATGGGGAAATTTGCACAAAATTAAAAATTTGAAAAAGATGATACATCTGATCATTATTAAATCATCTATTTTATTAGCATTAACAGGTCAATTCAGCCAGTTGGCTTGCGATGACAATAAATTACTGTAGATAATTATAGTTATTTTTACAGAAAGGTACTGGTATCAAAGATGCGCTGTTGACCTTCAGAAATTTAGATCAGGATGCATACATGCATTTAAGCTGGACTAAGCTGCCGTCCCCTTCGCGTCTGCTGACATCATGGACCGATATCAGTTCTATGAACAACGATGATTTGCGCTCAGACCATTTGGCATCTGTGCACGCAGATGGTCAATATTACATGCATCAATGAGTTCTGTGTATGGTGAATGACCAAACGTGTGCATTCAATACTTTGTGTGTTACTGATAGCGTGTTCGAATGGTTGGCAAGTGCGGTTTCCCTAGTGGGTTTTGGTTACGTCGTTTGCCCTTTGCACAGTCCACCATTTACGAGGAGAGCCTCAAACTGGTACCGCATTGAATGGGACAATTTCATAACATTATGCAACTATTCGACTCTCTCTGCACAATATGACTGGTCATTATGCAGTGAGACATTGTGACATCATGGTGAAATGATGCTACACTTTCATTCAATCTGTTTCCAGTTCGAGGCTCTCCTCACAATTGATGGATCCGTGCATTAGGGAGAATAGAAGAAAGAACAATTTGTTTGCGATTTTTCAAAGTAAACTAAGCATTTCTAGAAACACAACTATATTGAATTGCAGTTATGAATGAGTTTAATGACTTTGATCAGTTGATTCATCAGATTCTGTGAAAATTCTTCTAAATAACTTGTTAGACCTTTGGATTTCCCTCAGCCTTTGGAAATTCATTAGTATCATTTAAGTAAAATAAAGAGTTTCCAGCAGCATCCTCTAAACAATCAAGTGCATTCATTTAACCACTTTAAAGAGAAGACTTAATTTCAGCTTCTTTTAAAAACCTACATGTATACTGAAATAAAATATTTTCACCTTTTTTATCAACTTCTATTAAAATTATTTGAATTTTCAGTCACTCTGGTGATTTTTATTCCCCAATTTTATACCTACTGTACATTATTTACTTCTCTAATGAATTTCTTTAAATGTATCGCATTCCATAGAATGACAGCAATGTATCACCTCGTGACTCTGCCATCGGCATAAAGCCATTGTATCGCTGTGCTGTGTGCAGATGATCAATAATTATTGTGTTTACTCGCTGCATGACCTTGAATTTGTGTCCGTAACTAGGAGTCTAGGAAATCCATTTGAAAGGCTTTTTAATCGAATCGAGTCGTGGTAAAAGCAACAGATGATAGAGTAAAAGAACTAGTTAATGGCCAGTATATGTGTATTGGGTTTAATATGATGTGCTTGAAGGTAATATTAAATAAAAAATTGAGAAATATATACGGGTATGTAATTCTAATTAGGGGCTTTATTGACTAACTTAAGTTATATTACACCAGTGACAGTGTAAAATAAAATGCATGCTGGTGTAATTTTCTTGATTGTTTTGTTGTTATTGCTATTTAGTAATGTTTTCATTTAGATTACCTAGCAACGTCCTCCTTGTATGAATTCATTAAACTAGTCTCGTGCTTTGGATGGGCATAAATGGATTTTAAGGAAAAGCTAGCTCTTACAGAACACTCATAAAGCCTTTTCCCTTTAAAAGAATATCCTGATGAATGCCAGTAAGTCTCGCCATTTTATCTCCTACTTGGTTATTTCTCGCTTGTACGTCTAAATTAGATTCAAACTTGTGATTTCCATTTTCCCCACATTTGCATGTAAATTAAATAGTGTGCATTTCTGTGGTATGATACTGATAGCAATACAGACAAATTGACATTGATTGTAACCTTTGCTTAAGGCATGTGGCTCAGCAAGAGTAAAAGAAATCTGTGAAACGGGGAGAGTTTGACGGGAGAAGGAAGGTGCGAATTGCTATTGATTCAGGCAATGCAGCTATTGATTAGAGAGATCCGTTTCACATTCTACCAAAATTGTGCCATGATTTATTTGATTAGAATGTGCCAGAAGGTTGAGTGAAACGTCCCTCATTTCTATTTTCCTTTACCGTACCATCTGTACATCTCTGAGGTCAATGCCCATCATGATGGGTAATGGCACACGGACTACATGTACACAATGCCTTTTCTAAAGCATCATAAAATATTTGATGAGCCCATCATAATAATTAGTTATTGAATGGAGCTACTGCCATACTGATATTTTCTGAAGGGAGGTTTTTTCACACATACTTTTTTGTGCCCTCTGCAAATTCAGTGTGTTGTTAGATTTGCCATTTAGATTTTGCCATTTGCCTTTTGTCCTGTTCAGTAAGCATATTCACTTAGCAAGATTTTTGTGTATTGTATTTTAGCCCTCTTACTTATTAGGTAATGCATTATTTTGGCCAAACCAGTAAAATGTTAGTTTTACAAGGTTTGAATGCAGGTCGCCTGACTAACTTATGAACTAATCCCCAAAATCTGAAATTGTATTCATTGTACAATTGAATTCTATGATCAGAGGTCACTATATAAAATACAAAGCCACCTATTCAAAGTGTTCTTATAAATCCTGACAAAAGGCACAACGCAGAGCAAAACTAGACACACTATAAATAAAGACCACTCTTATTATGGTCAATGGTTTGAGAGGTTTGACTGTAAAAACTTATTCATGCAGCAAATTATTGGTGCAGGATGTGTGCCAGCACTTTGTGGCGCAGGTGTGTTTGTTTACTGTGTGACTGACTGTACACTACTGTACAAGTTCAGATTTAAAGTGAATATGAGGTGATAATGAAGACCTATTTCTGTAGAGATGCTCTCAATTACGAGGCATTCTCTCTGCTGAAGCAAAGGGAGTTGTAATGCACTTATCAATTGCAACCCCCGCCCCTGGGTACCCGGGGATGGCCGGGACTTTGTCATCATGTTAGCCGGGGATTTTACCCGAAATGTGTCCCCGCGGGGCCGGGCGTATGCCGGGACTTGTTGTATCAATTTACGTTAGCCAAAGTGCCGGGAATTTAGGCTGGGAATTTAGCCGAGTGAGGGCCGGGGTTTGGCCGTAATTTACCCAAGCTTTTTCAACCGTGTCAACTGCTCAATTCAGTATGCAAGTACAAAGTTGGCCCATTGCATGACATAGTGAGTATTCAGCAGCGACGTGGGCTACATGTAGTTGTGATAATCTAGAAGGTATTGCCCTTTTTCGTTTGTTACAATATTTTAGTTCAATTACTTTGGCAAAGGTTCTGTAACAATTGCCAACATGCAAACTACGTGAGTAGGCCTAGTTAGTAAATAATAGTATTGCAATTGAATACACATAGGCCTACTTTGGAAGCATTTTATGATGTTATCTAATCCATTCAGAGCTCTGCACTTTATCGAATACCGTGAAATAGTAGCCTGCCTGCCAAATTTTGAACCAATGTATGCATGCCACTCGCACTAGTTTTTACGAACATGACGAAGCATGATGATGATAGGATTGTGAGAAACCATGCTCTGCAATATATTATCAGTGTCAAGGGCCGGGCATTTAGCCCTAGAAAACCCCGGGGATTGTATCAATGCCCAGCCCATAGGGGGCCGGGACTTGCCAGGGGATTACTCAAGATTTATGCCCCGCCCGTCGGGGACTTTGCCGGGACTTAGGCGGGGAATTTAAAATTTTAAAAATACATCTCCGGCACAAGTCCCGGCCATCCCCGGGTACCCAGGGGCCGGGGTTGCAATTGATAAGCGCATAATCTTTGCATATTGCAACATTAACAACTAGGAATTGCTTACAACAACTCTTCTGTAGATAGAGCATGGTCTGGTTATTGTTACGTTTTAATAACTAGGTAAGGTTTAATAACTGATTTGTGAGGAATGAAAGCGGTAGATCTCTATTGCTGTTGACCTATGGTATTGGACATTAGATTTTAAACTTATCCGCTGTGAGTATAAATGTATGCTAGATTCTTACATTGCTGCTGTATTCAGTAATCGATTTTCGTGAGCAAATTTGCCTACCAAGCAAATTGTTTTAAAATTTTAACCGTTCTGTAGAAATGATAAACTGTTAGTGATACATTGAAATGCATATAAAACTGCTATACACATTTCAGATTGTATAGCAAATTCTTCAAAGTGTGGAGCATTACAGCGGTGGGTTAATCATACCCTGGATGTACTCCTTATAAACCCTAACTCCCACAGTCTTGCATTGGCAATGGACCAAGGAACTGGGGATCAACAGGGAGGACTAAATTATTTGGTCAGTGGCTCCCAGGAATTGAACCCGGGTCGCCGGACGTGGGGGAAGGGGGGGGGGTTATTGCGGCATGGGATAGACCTTGTGTGCGTGCTCAAACAGGTGCTGCTAGTCATATGATTTTGTATGGCGTAGTGGTGTTTTGGGGTCATTTTGTATGTTGAAGTGGTGTTTTGGGCTATAACCCTAACCGCACTGAATCTCACTAAATCTCACTGCCAGAAACTATCTCCAGGCACGTGCTGCTGCATTGCCGCGATGACGTCACCTACCGCGGGCATATGTGGCCACGGAGTTTGTGGCCGCATATGACCTAGGGAGTTAGCTCAGTCGGTAGAGGGACAGACTTTGGTGCAGATGGTCCGGCGATCGAATCCCGGGGGGTGCTGGGTGATTTTTCGGGTCAAAAAAATAGCACTTTTTCCCCCCTCCCCCCGATACGCACAAAAAACTAGCTTTACTGGTTAGGGTTAATAAATGTCAATTTTTGATGCGCAATAACCCTAACCGCACTGAATCTCACTAAATCTCACTGCCAGAAACTATCTCCAGGCACGTGCTGCTGCATTGCCGCGATGACGTCACCTACCGCGGGCATATGTGGCCACGGAGTTTGTGGCCGCATATGACCTAGGGAGTTAGCTCAGTCGGTAGAGGGACAGACTTTGGTGCAGATGGTCCGGCGATCGAATCCCGGGGGGTGCTGGGTGATTTTTCGGGTCAAAAAAATAGCACTTTTTCCCCCCTCCCCCCGATACGCACAAAAAACTAGCTTTACTGGTTAGGGTTAATAGTGTTATCTTTAATTGAATGGCTTGATAGGAATCAACTTGCTGCCACCATAGATGTCACAGCTATGTACTGCAACATCATCCAATCTGAAGCAATAGAAATAGCGTGCACTACATACAATCTAAAAATAATCTGTTCCAACTTTTCAAGACCTTGTTGAAATCATTCCCCTCCCCCTCCTTCCCCTCCAAGTCCATCCCCATCCAATATTGCTTGGAATGATTTCATCACCACAATCATTTGGACTGTCAACATTGATTGGCGGGGTGGGGGAGGGATATGAATGGGGTGTTTAAATAGATAGTTAAAGCTCTACGCAAGATTACAAAAACAGGACTTGCAAATTGCTCCCAAAATGCAGAATATAGTATTTACCAGAAAAATGTATTCATTATACAGTTACACCAATTTTCCTGAACTGTATAAATCATATATGAATGCAATTGCTATTTCAAAAATGTATATAAATATAGATCTAACATTTAACTCTTCCAGGGATGGAAGTAATGGCACCAACCCAGAAAAATACGCTAATAATGTTTACACATGGAAAATGACATTTATAAAGTAATGATAATGTCATACAGGTTCATGGTCTATAGGGCTGCGGTTTGTTGATATTAAGATGTGTTATGGATGGATTCAGGCAAATTAAGACAGCACTGACATGAACAAATGTATGTTTGTCTAGAGGCTTGTGCCGCATGTTTATATTACGATGTGTAATATGCGGATGAATTCAGGTGAAGAGAATTATATCAAAACAGTGCTGCTATTTATTTTAAATTGTTGTCAGAAATGATTTATCTTCTTGAAAGTATTATTTGAGAAATTGAGAGCTGTCACTGATTATAGCATTTAAAGTTTCAATTGATGGAAAAAAGGTATGGTCCTTTTTCACTTATTTGCAGACATTAGATCCTGGCAGGACCAGGCTCGCGTGGAAAAATAATTATTTCAAAAGTAGAAAATGTTTTATGGCGCAATCAAGGAATTGATTAATGATTTGTTATAAATTAAATAAAGTAACCTGATTCGCAAGTTTGTGTGATTTTAAATTGAAAGATGATTAGGCAATATTAAAAAAATCTTTTGTCGCTCTTCAGTTTTTCAAAACCTAATGCGGAATGCGTTTTTTTTAAATATAAAATATTGAAATACTTGTAAAAGTGACCTTTTGTATTTAAAATGTTTATGATCAATGAAAATCTGAGAAATCTGTGAAAATTAGGGATTTCTTAAAAAAATAAAAAATAAATAAAAAAAGGGATTTTTTCTTCTTCTAACGCGCATCAATTAACTAACGCGCGCGGTAGCTTTGAGGCAAATGATTTTTTAATATACAATTAATATTACCCGACATTCAATCATGAAAGCTACAAAATGGTGTACATGTATCTAGCACTTAGTGTGGGAAATACCTATAAATAGATCAAATCTAGCAAATCTATCTCCTATTCTAAAGATGGTGCACATCATTCCCTTCGGGAATTTGTCTCATTACAGTTTAATAATTCTTTCTACTGGTTGAATATTTCTAAATCCCATTGAATCAAATGGATTGGTCACAATAACTAACTAATTACACTAGTAATATTTTTAACCTTGTACAGGTCAACATTCTATGCCTGATGAGTCAGGAATATCATGGTACCAGGTCCAGTACCCTATATTTACATAAATGTGCAATATTTAAATGGTTCTGCAAATTTACTATTTCAATATTATGCCACCTTTTGTTCATAAACTAAAAGCTTATAATTTATTAACAATTGATGATAATTGTCCACTCATATCTGGTGTATTTATGTAAATCTTAAAGTGAATTGATGTGACAAAAACATAAAACAAAAAACATGTTGATCTATTGCGCGCTGCTTTTGGTTTATGTGTATATTAATATTAATACAATTGAGTGTTGAATTATAAGATATATTTCCTCTCAAGGCTGACATTACATGTGTATGTGAAGTGTTGAAGCTTATGTTATTCGATACTGAGGCTTTACACTTGGTTTACACAGGTGCTGAGTTAAGTCTATAGTTTTATATGGTCATTTACCTGTGTACTTGCAGATGGTGCCATCTCCTGTTATAGACCAAGCAATTAAACCATGAAATACAAACTTCACACATCAAATTTTCGCATTTTGATTTTTTTTCAGGTGTTTTATTATTTGGAGTTATATATACATTATTTTGCTATATTTCAGAAATACTTAGAATTATTTTACATTTTGAGTAAATTAAAATATGTGTGCGCAAAATTACAAATACAAATCATCACTTACAGACTTATAGTTATATCCTTTCTATCCTTGGAGAATGATATACCTGGATTATGTGATTATCAGAGGCTTTCATTCAACCTTCCCCAGACATGAAAATTGGTTTGTTTTCATATCCAGACAATTCAATCAATGCCACTATGGATTATCTGTCATTATCATATTCTCTCAAATGTGAGTGGTAAAACAATGGAGAAGTAGATGAGGGTAAAGGGGGGGGGGCTGGCTGGGTTTTTTCCCATCATGATTTGGGACCCATGTTTGGGTTTTTTCACCCGATTTGGGCTCCATATTAAGGACTTGTTTGCAAAAAGGTGACCCATTCCCAGTGGCACATATATAGGGATATACCTTGACATATACCTTGAAGCGCCACACCACCTTCGCTGTTGGCGAAGTTGTGTGGCAAGGGTTTGGCAGGCTTTTTAGCCCATATACCATTATATACGCGGGATTTTTGGCATGTGGATAATGGGGCGGGTTTAGTTAGAGGTATATGACAGATATGTGGTAGCCTTGATCAGGCTTTCTAAAATTTGTATCGGGTTGTAGTCCGGGCTATGATACCAAACTCCTTGTGCATACTGATATTAATAAATAATAACAAGTCCTACACGCTTATTTATTTAGTGCGATAAACTTAGCATCCAAACTGCCGCCCCTTCACTGACCCACCAATTACTCACTGAACACGCCGGGCGAAGCCCGGTGTAAATTGTGTAGTGATCGCCATTGAGATACCATCCCGGGAGAACGAAGTTCGAGTGAAGCCGCTCAGCACAGCTCTCAGCTCGTAAATCCTATGTCACTTGTCTTAGCACGCTATAATCAGCTTAATAGAGAAAGGTGGGATTTCCGTGTTATGGTGTTAGCAAGGTCAATATGGGACTGGGTTATTTTAAATGATTTTAGAAGCCTGGTCAAGGCTAGATATGTGGTGGTGAATTACAAACTTGCCATCAAAGAAATGGAGATGTTATGTTCAGACCAAAAAGTATCAAAATGGAGTTTTGCACCACGACCGCTGTGCATTAAATTTGCTGTACTCACAAACATGTGCCTTCAATTTCAACTTGCTTTAAGTTCAGGGGATATTATTTAGAGATCAGATGCCGGAGTTCCTTAAATAGTATACCCTACCACTGCATGTCTTCAACTGGGACTCGTAAGAACAGCGCATGCACTTACACAGTGAGGAATTAAAATGGTAGGGTATTCTAAATCTTACCCGAGATGCCTAATAGTAATTACTGGTACGGTGCGGACTAGTAATCCTCCATCTGCAGGATCTCTGTAACTGCCATAAATGATGCTCTAATCTGTCCAAATATTTGTGGCTATCCAGGTAATTTCATTTGGCCCTAAGGAAATGGCAAATCCTCTGGTCAAGAGGCTTTATACTCATCTTATCAGGTCACAAGCTAGCAGGCTGCAGATTTAAAATATTGAACCTTTAGGAATTAATTATTGAAGTACAGTGCTCTCTGTAAATTAGTTTCCTTGGGAAGTAGGTCGGCAGGTGGCACGGGGACAGTCTTTTTGTAAATGAGGAAACGATATCAGAGGCATCTCAAAATATCTCAATAATTGCTTAGTGACAGGTTGGTTGTTTTGATTGCAGCATAGGGTCTATTTGCTATCTTAGGTAGATAGTCGAATGCTTGATATGTGAAACTGATGAAATTTTAGCAGTATGTAGGCCTACATTTTCGCTACTATAATAATTTCTCAAAGTATAATCACTATTAATCAGGTAATATCACTGGATAAAATTTCTCAATTATAGGTCAAGCAGGTGTCATTGCAGGGACTGACTTTTTGTTGAAAACAATGTCAGAGGTATTCAATAATATCTCAATCATATACACTGAATAGGTCTAATAACAGTTTTGTTGTTTGTTTGCAACATAGGCCCCCTTGCTATCTTAGGTAGATAGTAGAATGCTAGATATGTGCAAATGTTGAAATTTCAGCACTGTATTTATAATTTCTCAATATAATTAGATCATTAATTTCATTGCTCATTTCTAATCTTAACCCTAAACTACAATAAAATACACAAAATCCTCTCCCCAAGCGCATGTTTATACGTTGATTTGAATGACATCATCAACCGAACTCATATATTATGGGCACCAAATTGCTGCCTCTCGCGTGTAAGCTCAATTGGTCTGAGCATGTGGCGTGCGGAAGGTCCACAGAACAAATCCGGGTCGGACCCTGTTTTTGTTTGTTCAAAATCCCTCAATGTTTCCCCCTCCCCCGATTCACACCAAAATCTCCCCCCCCCCCCCCCCCCCCCCCCCCCCCGGATTAGTGTTAATAAAAATGGTGTTGACGTGGCCAATTGTGAAACAGTTGTCTCCACTAAAATATGCAAGTACCTATTGGGATCAGTTCACTTATCTTGCTTATATAAGTGGATGAATCTCTTTCAATGAATTGTTCTTGAATTCTATGACAAAACTCAAACAACAATGATGACTTCTAAATGACTCTAGTCAGTGTCAATAGCATAAGTACATGCTTTGAGAGCCAACAATTGCATTCAATCAACCGTTTTCTCCAGCGCATTCAGTTGTATAAACACCATACTTTCTGCGGCATAAAACTGTTAAAGTGGCTTGTTTTCATGGCTTATTTGTTGGCCAAATGCCAAATTCAACACCTTTTCCATGTTGTTAAATCCCACAATTGTGTATCTTTACATTTACAATAACATAGGCAACAATACTACGTATGATTTAGCAAAAATGGTGGATATTCGGCTATATTCTATTTTACTTTCATTGTGATGAAATTATTTTACACATTTGATTTCCATGCTCCGCGCAATGCATTAAAGTTATCATCAAAATGCACAGACGATGCTGGACATGGGATCATTCACGAATATTCAAGAGGTTAAATTACGAGGTTACATGATCGAGCGAATGGGACAAACAGTTAACGATGGATTAAACTCAAAAAGTGATACTGGACACTGGATTTGGTTATCCAACTCCAGCGGTTTTAGGATGAAATAATTCAGTTCTAACCTGTGATGAATTTTCTAGGGTCATATAATCAAAATCCATTTTTACATGGAAACCAACAGACATTCTAAATTTATGCCATTCGTGTCCACCACCGTTGTCTTAAAATGCAAGCACAAAATGTACTCCATTACAGAAGCCTATACACCGAAATTGTGTTACTACTAAGGCCATATTAAAAAAATATTTTGTCTCAAAGCTCTTCAGTTTTTCAAAACCTAATGCGGAATGCGTTTTTTTTAAGGGTTTTTTTTCTCAAAAATGTTATAAATATAAAATATTGAAATCCTTGTAAAAGTGACCTTTTGTATTTAAAATGATGTGATCAATGAAAATCTGAAAGGGAAAAAAAGGAAGAAGAAAAGATTTTTTTTTTTTTTCTACCGTGCACCAATTAACTAACGCGCGCAGGAGCTTAGAGACACATGATTTTTTTAATATAGCCTAAAATGATGAAATATGCATCTGAATTCCTGCACTTCTCTAGTCATTTGAATGAGGAGTTCCATCCTACATGGCGGTAGTATGATTCACAATTCTGAATGAAGATGGTCTCCTAGGAAATGAGGAAGGATGGGTTTTCAGGTCAGTTAACAAGATATTCAGGCGTCTGTGATTCCATTAACTACCATGCCCGTGAATTCTTCCGTTACAAAAACAAAATGTCAGCATGAATAGTTTTGTTAGTAATATTAAGGTTTTTGATCTGATTATCACCCTAATATGTTGTTTGTTACACCCAATTGAAAAAGAATTGTTCGAGACAGAAACGTAACATTCTTAGAAAATTAAAAATTAAGGATTTCCTAATGAATGGCTATAAAATAGCCTATCCATTTAAAACCTGGGGGTAAGGCTGGTTGGTGATGGGATTGCTTTAATTTGGAATTATTTTTGAAACTCTTACTCTTAGTCTTATCCATATCATTTTTTATGTTCATTAAAATAATAGTGTCCAATTTGACTTTCAATTTTAAACAATATTTTCCACCGAAAAAAGACCGAAATATTAAGAATTTCTAAACTAAAACAGACACTTGGTTGGCTCCAGGATTTTCCTCTTAAAAACGAACTACTGTAAAAGCCAATATTTTCGCGTACAGATATTTTCGCGGATTTTGATATCAAAGACATTTCGCGAATTGTTTTTTTCGCGGGCGACTGTCTGAAAGCATTGCATGAATGTGTAAAGCAATATTTTCGCGTGTTATAATTTTCGCGGAAAAAGATTTTGCGCGAAAATAAAACCACCGCGAATATTTCAGCTTTTACAGTATGTGACACCTGTTATAAACCTTTTGAGTATGACATCACTCCCCATACATAGTTCGGAGTAATTCTCTTATACCCTTTACAGGGGTATTCATAGTGTGTGATCTTTAAGAACGACGCATACTACAGATGTTGGTGTGTAGGGTATAACAGAAGTATGCCCATAGTTCAAGACTTTTTGACCAGCCAATACAGATATGAGATGGGGCAATGTAGACACCTATTTATAACCATGGGGTACCTCTCAATAAAGAGGGTGTGGCACCTTATATGAGGAGTGAGATAATTATTTGCATAGGAGGGAGGTGCTGCAACAGGAAGTTGAGGTCCCCTAATGAGGTTGATCTCTCAGCAGCACACTGGATATTATCAATTGATATGTTACCCTGCCTCAGGGGATCTTAAGGTCAAGAGTTTGTTCACAAGGTCAATAACGCAGGATTTAATTATTTACATAAGTATGATTTTGAGGTCAGTAAATTGATAAACCCTCAAATCGCTGTATATAAAATTACAATGTGTGAGCTTTAAATGTTGCTGTTTGCCAGATTTGAACAATTTCTGTGCAATCATTTTGCGTTTCTGTTTATTAGGGATGTATATCTTTGGGTATTTAATACTGATGAAACATAATCGTGTGTTTGAATATTTTGCACAAACAATTTGTTGTAAGAAGTTAAGCATAAAAATATATAGATGGCTTGTATTCATACCTTGTAACCAAAATTAGTTTGGAAGTTAAGAAGTTACCCACTGACTTCTATTCCAGTCACAGAATTGTATGTAAAAGGACAATATTCTCTGTAAAATTGGTCTAATGGTTTGTTTGTTTTTACCAAACTATAACCAAGTTCACCATCCTTCTAATAAGGTAGGATTGGGTTACCATTGATGTTCAGAATTAATTATATGCATGGGATAAATGTGATGCAGCACATCAAAAGGGGGACTTTGCGGCTGTGTGTTTTTCAGGATATAGATGAATATGGACAGATAATAAAAATGTAGGAGTAATTTTCACTCATAAAAGCTGAATGCATTGATCAATTTTGATAAATTTGGTATTATTTTAAAGCTTAGTAAATGCTCTGAGAGCACAAATAAACTCAAAATTGACTTCACCTGCAAAGTGCCCCTTTTGTGGATGTGTGCATCACAAATATGTAACAAGTCACATCAAAATGGACATGTTGGAGGCCTGAATCAAATCTGAGTTATTGGTATGACTTGAAAGAGCACATTTTAAGCTTTGAAATGATACCATGTTGAAGGTAATCGGACTTTGCAATCACAAGATAAGATTTGAAGAATCATATTTTGTTTCTATTGCTTTCTCTATATTTCAACCAAATATATCTCAAAACTGTTTTTGCTGACAACATGTCCTTTTTGACGTGACTGGTCACATATGGATATTGCAATGCTATATATGTAGACTAAAGTTCAGCATAACTTGAACCAATGTATTCTTATGCGGTACATATGATATTGATCATTATATGTGCCGTCATGAAATTATTTTTTTCTCTTTTTTTCTTCTTCAAATTCCTGAATATTTGCCACTTGTGAATTAGTTCATGTGGTGCCATATGGCTGATAGTGTGGCTTTTCACTGCTGTTTTTAACCTTTCGATTCAATTTGATAAAATTGAAAGGTTAAGCGCAAAGCATTGTATATTGCCTAGGATTGGCAATTGAAAATATTGAGTAAACTCCAGTAAGACCTTGAGGCAATTATACGTTAAAAGGAGTGTTATTAATCATTTTATTTGAAAACTGAAAACTGTAACCAAATCTTCGATTCTAAACTGTTAGACATTGTGCAGTTTTTTGTATCAACAAATCACCAAAGTGTAGATATCAATATTTTTAGTTTCAAATAATAATGTTGATTTTATACTACTTTTAAAATGAGGAATAAGACAATTGTTGATAATGCTCCTTCATATATATAGAATAAAAGACTCAATAATGTGAGGGCCTACAATGTAGCCTACATGTATTTACAGCCACAGCAACAAAAAAAGTGCAGTTGTCTCTCCAAGAAAAGGTTGGGATCTTAATTATAAACGAACAAAATAAGCTTTATGAATGCTTCAAAATGACACCTTTGTGGTTAAGATTGGATACTGCTTCTAATTTAAGAAATATTACTGTAAAATTGTCTTTATTTCGTTGTTTTTCCATGCATAGGCATCGATATCTCAAAGCCACTTTTACCGGACAACCTTTTGCTGCAGCGGAATACATTTATCAGCTCAGCATTCTTGCATTGAATTGCACTGATGCATCATGTAGAATAGGAAATAGTGAGAAAATCAGGTCACCCAACTTGTAACACTTTCCATGCGGCTATTGGGTTTACCATTATACAAACTTTCATGGTCTACCTCAAGGATTATTGAACCAATACTAGGCATGTTTGTACTTATTTCAATGCATTTCTCATGGTGATTCCAAATATGGTGATGAAATTCAATAATTTTGACATTTTTGAAACATTTTGTAAAAATTTGGAATGTCGTCTGCAGCCGCCTGCCGCATGGAAAGCGTTAAATCCAGTTAACTATTTTTTGCCCGTTTCAGCTTTAGCCCTATTTATCAGCAGCATTATTTGACTGCATTACAATAGTGATTCATCACCTTATGGAATACCTGGCTCATAGGAATTCCATTTGCAGGTGGAAAAAATCCACTTAGAGATCCAACTTGACACCAATAATACTTAGCCAATATACAGGGTGTCAGGTTTGCCAGCAATGCTAATAGGTTGGATTAATGCTGTATATGGCCTGGGATATGGCTACTAAAAGAATAATGGAATGTTTAAAGGGCAGAGGGTGAAATAGCATGCGGAAGGAATTAATATAATGATGAAAATGGATTGTGTAAAGTAGGTCTTTACAATAATTGTGTTCCAAATGTGCAAATTGAATACCAACTACAAAGCTGAAAACAAACGGCTTGTCTTCCAATGTTAAAATCTGAATACAAATTGCCTATCCACAAAGAATTGCTTGTGTATGTGTGTATGTAAAGTAAAAATTAGGAGACTCAAGGGCCTTTGGTTTTTGATTCTTGCAGAATGTTTGCTGAAGCCTTGGATAAAGATTGCGCAAGGATCAAAACATTAGACCTGCTCTATTTTTGCCATCACGATTTTGTCAGGGTCATTATCTCCATTGAACTGTGTATGATTTGATTGAAATGTAATTAGAGGGTTGCTCGCTATCCCTCTTTTCATATAATTTAATTACTTATGATTTTGATAACATTTGGTTGGTATTGTATTGAGTAGTGAATTCCTCATCTGTGTAATTATTTCCTGTTGCTAACTTTCATGTGTGGCCTGCAATGTGAATGTTTACAATAATTACTCAATTTGTATGCATTGCATTCTATTGTGTACATTGATATTATGCATACTGCTATTTGTATCATAAATAAAATGTATTGAACCAGAAGACCCTAACAAAATTATATGCAAGATGTGTGATAATTTATTTAAATTGAACGGTGATGTTTGATTCAAATTGGTTTCATGCAAATAGCTATGGAAATGATTTTATCTCCTGATAAATTATGTTGTTCACACAGTCTTCAGATTTGGATGGACTTTACATTGTGTATGTGAATATGCGGCAGATGTTATTTTTACAACATTAGCTATGTTTAATGAATGGAAATGATTGTTTCTCTTGATAACTAATGTTCACAAGGTGTCTTCAGATATTAATGGACTTTACATTATGTATGTGAATACGAGGCAGATGTTCTTTTTACGACATTAGCTACGTATAATGAATGGAAATTATTGTTTCTCTTGATAACTAATGTTCACAAGGTGTGTCTTCAGATATTAATGGACTTTACATTATCTATATGAATACTTAACAGATGTTCTATTGTTCTTTTCACAGTTGAAATGGTGAAATAACTGAATGTGAGTGTCTGTACAGTCCAGGAACATCTTCACATACTTGTCATTCCAACATAATGCCTCATTATATATCGCCCTCCATTATTTGTCAGTTCATTCAGACATTTGTTGTACCAGTACATTAACCATCTTTCATTTACTCTTTTTCTCATCCAATCCAGGCAACTTGTGTTCAACTAACTGATGCCCGGGACATCCTCCCACATCTTTCTCCTCCCATCGTCCCCCGCCTACCATGGCAAGATGCGACGTCACGCTTCCACAAACCTCTTTCGTGAGCGGCTTCAGAGCCTTACCAGCGGCGCCCTCTCTGGATACATCCCCCAATTCATCCGGCACCATGGGCAGTGTCAGCAGTCTTGTCGGTGATAGCGGTTATCGTGGAGGAAGTTCACGTATCAGCGATACAACCAATACAAGCTCCGAAGGACAATCTATGTATTATGAAGATCTCCAGCATTGGGGTCCACCTCAGATTACGCCCATCAGTGGCAAATTAGAAAAGGTAATTCAAATAGTATAATTATCAGTCAATTAATGTTACACCAATAACAAATATATTTAACCCCAGGGGGGGGGGAGGGATGCTCAAAACACCCACAATTCTAAACAAAATTTTACTTTTTTCATAATTTTACAAATAAGGATCTACTTCTAAGGTTCTATGTGTTTTTTTACCAAAATAAGACCCATATCTAAAGATTTTAACCCCAAAAGAAATCCCAGTAGAAGATCACACCCCAAACGCCTATGTGAGTATTCCTTGGCCTAGGTCTTTTATATCTCTAAAATGTTATACAATAGTTATCTACAACTACAGTGGTAGTTCTTGTTCTAATGATATTCTTCTTGCTGATATGGTTGAATCAGAAAGAAAAGTAAACGTTTATAGCAATACATTGACTCGCCTTTGGTATTTTCATTCTGTTGATATTTATCATTTGTGTCCATTTTTGAACTCTAGCAAAAACTGTATGTATTAATCCTTATTCCGCCAGTGGTTATGATCATCAATCATACCATGATTACTCACTGTCTTTCATGTTTGATTTCAGAATAAGGAGAAGCGTCTTATCCGTCCCATCGCAGTGAAACCTTTGTCTCCATCACAGTCTCCATCTAGCACCTCATCAAAACCAAGCTTGTCAGATTCACCTGGTATGCTAGATGATATACCGGAAGTGACCCAACCGGATGTCGTTCTTACAAATCAGATGAGACGAAATCAACAAAATACCCGCTACGGCGGCGATGAACAGACAAAACACAGGGACCACTTTGGAGCGCCACCAAAGAAAGCGCAGTCCTTACAGGACATAAACACACCCACCCATCAGAACTACAGGGTGCAATTTAATGAACCACCGACGGCCTCAAGAGGGCGCCATCATCAAACAAACTTACAACCTTCGCAATCAATGAACCATTTGGATCATTCGTGGCAGAATGAACAGAACCATAGTATCCATAATGGACATCATAAACAACCCTATCATAATAATCAGAGATTACAATCGGATCATAAGCGTAAAGCTTACAGTCAATCTAGTACAGTATTAGATACGAGGCAAGGTTCCTCATCTTATAGTAGTAACTATGTAAATACCCGGATTAATGGTAACCATAGTAACTCATCAAATCATCTGTATGATATGAAGATCCATCATAGTCATGAAAGGTCATCGTCATCATCACATGTGTCATCGGTGCTAGAAGACATTGAAGATGAAGAAGTGGATGCACTCAGGGATAAAATAAAGGTAAATATAAGTCTCTACAAAAGTTTCTAAGGCCAAAAAAAAAATGTTGGATTGCCCTTTCCCGACCGACTGTAAAAATTGAGGAAAAAAAAGTTTAAAAAATAAAAATAACTTTTTTTTTTAGAAATTACAAATTTGTCACCTATTGACCTCAATTGACCACTATGTGACCCCACTCTGAAGTATTTATTATCCATGCCACCAGACTTTGTTTTTATAATATCAAAATTTAGTTAAGTTATAAACCTCAGTGTATTCCAGTGTGATTTGGTCATTCTTTGGAATCTAAAAAAAGAAGAAAAAATGAAAAGAAAAACGAACTACCGACCCAAACAAATTTTGAGGTGAAAGGGCAACCCAACCTTTTAAGGCCTAATGTTGGGGTTGCAACAGGGTAGTAATAATAATAAAACAATAATAATGAATTTATAAATCACCAATTCTGAGGCGCTATACATACAAACAAAAACATGAACATGTGACCTGAAAATTAAACATGATATGCACATTGGAACAAATATGTTTTGTTCAAACTTGTTTAAGTTTAAAAGCATTAATTGAAACAAAACAATGAATGTTAACTGGAAGAGTGTTCCACAATTTGGGTGTGTATGAAGTTAAAGCTTTATCACCATACAAAGATATGTTTTTGGTGATGAAAGAAAGAGTTTATTTGATGGTCTGAGAGTCCTTGTTGGCTCATAAGCAGTAAGAAGCTGGTTAATGTAATATGGCGCGATATTAGTATTATACACCACAAAGGAAAGAAATAGAAAAAGCATGCTAATGAATCCTTTTTACATCATGTAGACTGAGACTATCTACCCCATTATAGGTGACCCTTGTCATATCACTGGAACAGTTTATATACCTCAAAAAAGTAACAAGTTTTTTTGAAATTTCCCCGTTGTAGTCATATACACTTGCTTTGCCTTAAAATTAGCCAATTTATGGGAACTCTTCAGTGAATCATTGTTGGTGCGCCATTTTCCCATTCATTACAATATTGTAAATGATAAAATAATTGAAGATTAGATACAAATGTGACATTGTTATTGGCAATTGACATGAGTTGACCTTGCATTCAATCTTCAGACTACTCTGCTTCTCTTCACTAATCAAGCATCATGTATGACCCGCTCCTAGAATCAAACAAAATGGCATGGTCACGTCTCATTAATGCCTTGATACATGTACAATGATATCCAATTGTTGTAATTGTATGATGAAGCGATTAAATTAAAAGCGAATGGAATAGAGAAGAAAATAGATTGTGAAATGCTATGATCCATTGGTGTTCTATCCAACCAGAACCATTTACCCGACATTATTATGATCTGATTGTCAAATGTATGACAGATTAGGAAAACATGGCAGTTTTTACTGCTTTTGGTTTATAAATTTCATCATTTCCTTTTATCCCTACTTCATACAGGAGCAAGAATCTGAGCTCACCACTCTGCGTGATACCATGGAAAAGAATGAAGCCACCATTTTTGAAGTGTATGAGGAGAAACAGAGAAGATGGGAGGATGAGATTACTAGGTTACGTAAGGAATTACACACACAAGATGACGGGTCTAGGAAAGTCAGGGTATCACTTCAGGGACAGGTGAGTCACAGTCACTATACTTTTTACTTATTTGTGACCCGTCACGTCAAAATGGACATGTTGGTGGCCCGAGTCAAATCTGAGTTGTTGGTAACACTTAAAAGAGCACAATTTAAGCTTTGAAATGATACCATGATGAAGGTAAACGGACTTTGTAATCAAAGGATATGATTTGAAGAAGCCAAAGTTGTTCTATTATTTTTCATTATATTTCACCAAATATATTGGCTTCTATCTCAAAACAAGGTTTGCCGACAACATGTCCGTTTTGGCGCAACTGGTCACATTTATGAAACACACATAAGATATTTGTCTCAAGTTTTCAAAATGCATGTGATTTGAATAATCATATAGCTTATAAAAAGTCTAAATTCATATAATTTTCTTTTTTCCATAAATAAATTAAGAATATAAATTCTTTGATGACACTTCTCCCCACCCACCATCCCCCAAAATAGATAAATCAACAAACGTATAAACAACATGTACAAAATACAATAAAAACCCTCGCACAAAGCGACAACGTTAATAACAAACACTTGGCTGTCGGATATACGAAGATGAGTTTATTTTTGCGTTAATTGTCTTTGACATTTTAATGCACATGTAAGTTTATTTTTGGAAAAGAAAAACTCTCACAGTACTTGGCTGTTAACTTTGCCATTAATCTCCTAGTATGTCCATTGATGCAGTGGGCATTGCTTATTGTTTCATAAGTTATGCTTGAAACACTAATTCATAAGTTATGCTCGAAACACTCATGGTACATTAAGATCGCATGCAATCATCCCATGAAAACTAATAAGAAAAATAAAGTTTTTAAATATATGTATTGTCTTGTTGTGTTGTCGTATACTTGTTTTAATACAAAATTATATGTCCAAACTCTAACTCAAGTGATACAGAAACTCTCTAAATGTTGTGTGTAAACATAAACAACCTAAACAACCTGTCCTACTCCGCAAATGAGGGTGACAAATGAACTCAAGCGATAATGTGACACCAAATTTCACCAGTGATTATAGAACCTAAAATTGTGTTTTAGGCCCACCTTTTTTTCTTCTCCTTGCGGAGGCCAATTTTTTTCAATTTTTCTTGAACTAAATAGAGGAAAGAAAGAAAACATGCCCACAATTGGACTCATCATGTATTTAGGGTTATACGACATAAGTGACTTCACATACTTATGCGCGTGTGGGGGTATGTGAGACAGATTTTCTTGTTTTCTTGGCCTAATAAACAATGCCATAACATTATTGTTGTTCTGTCTTTGTTTAGATCTACAAGTTGGAGCAGGATAGGAAAGAGCTTCACGGTAAACTGAACACCATGCAACATGAGAAAGAAAACCGTAAGAACCTTGATGCTAATCAGAACGATAGGAACTTTGTAAGACCCACCAGTAAGTCA
This sequence comes from Ophiura sarsii, assembly GCA_035610835.1. NCBI lineage: Eukaryota > Metazoa > Echinodermata > Ophiuroidea > Amphilepidida > Ophiuridae > Ophiura > Ophiura sarsii. Next base: position 73,878,030 of record CM069451.1, on the reverse strand, counting down.
ACCAGCAGGGATCGTATTCATCAGGTCGGTAGGGAACCACCAGTCAAAAGAGACCAAAGACAATTTGAGAGCAATGGCTTGAAGAGACAGACCAGCAGGAAGGTTGCTTCCTCTGAGATGGATTTAAGATCGGTGCTTTCTACAAGACATATGAATGGAAATCCTGTCAAGCAGGGTTCATTTGAGCATGTCCTGCAGGAAAAGGAAGCTGAGCTTAATCAAGCTACTGTGGAAATGGGACATATGAGGGTGATTAAAGACAATCTGGCACAGCAGGTCAAAGTTCAAGAGGAGGAACTATCGTTGCTAAGGAAAAAACTTGAGGATAGAGAGCAGGAATTAAGCCAGGAGAAGTGTGAGATTGATTATTTACGTGAAGTTCAAGATCGTTTAAATCATGAGTTAATTGCTCGTCAACGAGAAGCTCGTGCTCGTGGTCAGGATAAAGGCAGCGCTTCAGGTATAGCTCAGTTAGCTCAGATACAAGATAAACTTGCTCAGAAACACAGGGAACTGAGTCACATGTCAGAGAGACTCAACCAGTTGCAGTTAGAAAGAGAAAATGAAGGTTCTGGCATGAGAGTGAAACTTAAGGAAAGGAATGAAGAAATTAAGAAATTACAGAACAAGGTGCGTTTCTTGGAGAAGGAACGTGGAAGGAGTGGTAGCGGTAAAAACAGTAAAGTGACTCCAGCTCAGAGACAGTTAGAGAGTGACTTTATGGACTTACAAGTGAAGTTAACAAGAAAAGAGCGGGAGTTATTCAAAACTAAACAGGAGCTGTTAAACTCACAAGAGAAAAGTAAATATGAGATTGATGGATTAAAGTCTAGGTTAAAGCAACGAGAGGATGAGCAAAGAACCTGCCTAGATGAACTCAAAAAGCGTGAAGCAGAAATGAGTCGTATGATGGAAAGGTTAGATGAAAGGAAAAACGAAGCAGAGCGTTTGAATGCGGAGATAACCAGGTTAAAAAGTCAGGGTCAAAGGTCAGGAAAAGGTTCCAGCGCTGCCAAACACGTTCAGGCAGAATTAGAAGCGCAAGTGCAAAGTCTTTCGGATGATAATGATCGGCTAAAGCGAGAGATGGATGAGCTCAAAGATGACAATTCAATGTTACAAGAAAAACTTGGTAAGATATCACTAGGGGTTCGTAATCTAAGCAGTAGTCAACTGAATCTGTTAAGTGCTTCTCCACCCCCAGATTCCACATCGTCCAAACCTTTGTCTCCACAAACTATTACTAAACAAAATGCTCTTATTGCAAAAGCAATTGGTCCTTCCTCTAGCAGGTTGAAACTAAACGGCTCTGCAGCAGGCAACAATAAAACCACAGGTCCAGTCAAGGCCATGACGCCTCTCAGTCCGGAACATCAAATCACTATGACAGGAAGTCTACGCCGGGAAATCAGCAGTATGAAAAAAGAGCTGGAAACGGTAAGACATAAGAATAAGGAGCAGGAAAAACGTCTCGTCTACGAGCGAAAAGGTTGGCAAGATGAGAAAGAGAAGGTGATTGCGTACCAGAAACAGCTGCAACTCAATTATGTTCAGATGTGTCAGCGTACTAAGAATCTAGAACAAGAAGTACAGCAACTTACAATGGAGTTGGAGCATGTACACAAAGATATCAGTCATTGTTGAACTATGACCTTTTAGTTAACCTTTGACCTAATTAAGGATACCTTTCAACTGTTTGTAGTAATTAACCTATTCTTGAATTGATAAACCTTGATTGATTTAATCCAACCTTGTAACATTTTTTTAATAATCTTGTTATGCCAAGGTATTGTAATTCAAAATTGCAAGAATAACACGTTTTTATTCTGGTCAAATCTTGTGTAATTTCATAGATTTGTGTGATTCTCAGGTGAAGACACTGCCATTCTCTGCAGGGTGGAAAATAGAAGGGAATGTGCCTAGTGGTTGGAAATATCCTATGTAAAGTGTCATCTAATCAATACTGAATAACCATCAAAGGCATATATATCGTAGCAGGGTTGTCAAAGGTTTTCTACACATTTCAATTAGCAGCTAAGACCACACACATTTCTATAATTAATATAGATTCTTGGAATTTTGTATTTTAGTTCATATTCGAGTATTTGACCATTTGACCTCCATTCTATTTCTTCCTTTTATTTGGAATCTCACCCCAAATCAGTGTGCTAATCAGGGCTATAAACCATTGTGTATAAGCCAGCCATAGATTTACTAGGTAATTGCCATTGTTCTTGTTTTTGTTATAGGCAAATTCATCCTGGATACAAAACCCATTTATAAGGCCAAGTAACAAAAATTACGTGTTTCACGGCCCCGCCCTCACTGATTTTTGACGCCGCTCCCAATATTTTTGTTATTTGCTAGATTTAAAAATTCCAAAAAATTCCAAAAAAAGTTCAAAAAAAAAAAATCATACCTGTCTTTGTTGTGTGTGAGTGTGTCCATCATTTTCAACTATATTTCAAAGACAAAGACGCAAGAAACACTCGTTGGCAGAGATAGTGATACGAATATCGAAACAATTCTTGCAAAAAGCTTGTAATTTGGCTTCTGAAAAATAACAAAAAATCCAAAAATAACAAAATAGTAAGGGCCGTCCTCACTGATTTTTAAAATGTTTAAAAACATATTATTTTTTGTTACTTGGCCTAAAGAAGAGCAGATGGAAAACAATATGGTTGGACCACAGATAAATGATGATTGCTGTCATATTTCATATCAGTTGTATTCAATCAAATTAATTATGCATAAACCAGCCATGTCATCAAACTCAGTGATATCCTCACAAATGGGGTCATGTAGCCTCATGTCCAGTAACCTAAGTTCAATTGTGCAGCCAATGCATACTGTGTATATCTTGATTATGTATCAAATCGCTTCAGGCAACATTGGATGTAGGAAATTTGAACAATAAGAGTATTAAATTTCAATATGATCGGCTTACAAATGACCTTATAGTTTTACTATTATGTATTGGCTTAAACACAATGTCATGGTCAATGCCTGTATGATGATCATGACTATCTTTAATAATAGATAGTTGTTATTATATTATTCGATAGCCAGTATATTATAAACCATACTATAATACGGTGATAAAAGCATTATCCTATTTTAATGGCGTTGCAAGCAACAGTTAAATATATGATTACAATCCTTTTCCATGATGACATTCATCATTATGTGGTTTTAGCATTCAACATTACAGTTATCACTTTCCATGCGGCTATTGGATTTACCATAATTATACAAAATAGATTTTTCAGAAACCTTTCTCAAATTTCAAGGTCTATCTCAAGGATTGCTAAGCCAAAATTAGTTTTTGTACTTATTTTAATGCATTTCTCATGGTGATTCTAAAAATAGTTATGAAATTCAATAATTTTGACATATTTAAAACATTTTGTGACAATTTGGAATGTCGTCTGCAGACCTGAATCCAATGTTTAAGGTGGCTAACTCGGCTACGGTGACCGGCAATGATTTGCTTCAAAATAACAGAGGATGTGTATATTGATGAGAAAAGATGATATGCCAAGTTTGAATTTTTTCCAAAAAGCCGTTTTTGATTTACGGAATTTTTCATTATTTGAAAACCCATTGACTTAATACAGGAGGCGTAGCCGAATTCCCAAATACTGCCAAATTTCAGAAAACACATAGTTGTGTTAATATTTTTTTCTCTTCTTTAAAATCAATGTATGTTAAAGACTTTTATTTTATTTTGATGCCAAAACACCAAGGTATAACACATTTTTTTCTCCTCCACAACTGAGTGGTGATTGATGGTTTATTCACTGGGAATGTTAGTACTTTTTCACTATTTTCTAGAAACACTATATTGCCAAACTTTGTGAATTTCTGCAGAAAAAACTACTTGTTCAATTTGCACAAACAAGGTGTCATATTAAAGGTAATTAAGTTTAGAAAGTAATCTCGTTAGTTTTTACTAATTAAGTGTTTCTAGAACTTTTTACAGCCTTTTGAAAATTTCCCTAAAATCAAAATTGAAAAAAAAAAAAATTCAAAAAGTAAACACTGTATTTGCAAAAACTCACGAGAGAATTTAGGTAATATGCTTATAAATTTATTCCCAAAGTTTCATGGCCATAGCACTTTTCGTTTTGTCTACAGAAATTCCAGAAGGTTAAAATTTAGGGAATTTTCAAAAAATAAAGAAAAACATAAGAAATTTCAAAAATGATCCGAAAGTCCTGAAATAGGTAGAGGAAAGACTTATCTTTACTGTGGTCTCAGTATAAAGAGTATAGATATAATTGATTTGGTTTTGCAGCAGTTTTTCTGTAGTGGTGTAGGAGCCGAGTTAGCTACCTTAACACCATATGTCATATCCAACTCAAACTGCCATACATCATGTGCGTTTCTCTAATTGGTTTCTATGGATCCATGTTACCAATAAACATACACACAATGTTTGCGATACATTTATGTTCACCATAAAGATAGTGCAAATTTACAAACCGCATTAATATGTGTAAGTATTTAGAGAAATACAAGATCATGACTTCCCATCATGCAATACTGTTCACATTTTGCAGACTACAAAGAATTAGTAGCATTAGCCCATTTTCCATATTATGTGTGTCATGGTTTCTATGTGCACAAATGACCTTGTGCAATTTTCGTCCATAGAGAGGCATTATAGTTTGTAGTGGTTGTACGTGTATATATTCATGAAATGCAAGCATATCTCTCCATATACGATCTGTCGGTTTAATCCCATATAGTTTGATCAGTGCTAAAATGCTGACTATATAACATGAAATGAGAATAGCTTGCGATGTTACACAAGGTTTGTTTGATAAGTACTATGGGCATGGGGTATCCTAAGCATGATTATTATAAGTATTTTGGGAAGCTTTCTCTCCAAAGAAACATGCCTATAGGATGTGATATGTAAAACAACATGTGAAAATGGAAAGACTTTGAAACAAGTCTAGAGTTATTAGCTATAGTCACATTAGTGTATAATAGTGAATACGAACATCAGGCACAGTAAATAATAAGGCCAAACAAAGAAGATAGTCTGTCTCAGAAGCCCGCCCGCATTGGTATTTGAAATGAGCTACGGCGCTTAGGTCTATGCGCTGAGGCCTAAAAGAACTTTTTTGTTTTGATTTTTTAGTTTTATTTTTAGCAACAACAACGAAATTGCATACCTCCATTGCCTATTTTCTAAAAAAAACAAAAAAACACACAATTTGCACAGCACTTATAGCTTATTTGCAAGATGTTTCCGAGACAGACTATCTTCTTCGTATGGCCTAAGTAAGATGTATTTGCAATGTCAATCCGTAGCCATCAGAGGGGCACTTATGGTACATATGTGTGACAATTGCTGCTTATTTAGTGCTGATCATACTATATAAGTTCAGAGTTACCTGAGTTCTTCACGATTGGTTTACACCCACACAAATGCTCTTTGAATCTTGTAATGTGATTGAAATGTAACATAGTCTGCTCACAGAATATCCATGTCCGGGGTCTAGTGGCTGATTAAAGTTCATGATATAATCAAGTTGAATAATTTCCAATATTTTTTTAAAAAGGGGTTAACCCATACACGCAAAGTGTAAAAGGCAATGTTCACCGCATCAAAACCTGCACCACAAGTGAAAGGGCACACTATGGGTGGTATGCACATCCTGGATCAAAGAATATGCTATGTAATGAAATTATTGAGTTATCATTTTGAGAAATGTTTAGATTGGATTTGAGACATCAATTTAACTGTTATGTTGCCAAAATGTTAGCCAATCTCATTTTCTTGAATGTTCTCATGTGTCCAACACTGGCTCCATTGGCACGTGTAGGGGTGTACTGATTAAGCTATCACAATTTCCCACAAATTGAAATGGACTACTGGCCATAAGCAGGTCAAAATTGCGCAGTGAGTGTTGAAAAACTGTTGAAAAACTATGCGATAACTAAGCATAATCATTGTTCATTGTGGGTCATCCATAAATATGTAAATATTAGCTCAGCAATATTTGCCATCTATGCTGTTGTACTATTTAGGTTATCCGTAAATCACAGATGCTAATACACACAAGCAATTATCCCAACACACCATGGGTATAATAATACACAGACAAACCCTTGTTTAAAGTCTCTCATGGGTCTCATTATTGTGTAAAATTGCATCTATGTGGCATGACTTTGACCTCAAGGAATAACAGTCAGGTTGTATGCTGAGGTCAGGATGTCACAGTTAATAGTTTGCTTTAGGGCTGACATTATGATGGATGATGAAGTATTAGGAGGAGACTCTGGGTTATTACTGCCTGTGCTGGGTTACTGGGACATACAGATTACAATGTGAGCCTGGTGTTGAATGATGGGATATGTAAAGAGCTTTGCCAACATTTGAGGTTGGTTCATTGCAATGGCTTATTTTATTAAGGCATTTACCTTTACCTAGGCTTTTTTTAGCCTCTGTAAGCTGAACTTTCAGCATCTTCCATCTGTGTCTATCTTGTGCTTCTCTTGTCCATGTCGTTCCTCTGTATTCGGTTAGCTCGTCTCTCCATCTTTGTTTCTGCCTGCCTCTTCTCCTTTTGCCTGTACGGGGTTGCCACTCGGTTGTTGTCCACCGATTATCGTTTTGTCTCGCTATGTGTCCTGCCCATCTCCATTTCATTTCCTTGATTTCGATAATGATGTCTTTTACTTTGGTTTAATTACGAATGGTATTAAGGCATTATGTGAAGTCAAATCAAAGTATTCAAAGGTTTTGTACAACATGTTACCCATGATGTGTATAGGATTCCACTTAAGCCATATGGTGTGACTTGGACAACACCACATTAATTTAATTGTACCCACACTCTTTCGATTACATTTACATGAAATGAGCAACGAGTTAAGTTTTGTTGTATGTCATTATCGACATATATCCCATTAGCCCAACTATGTAATTCTTAGCTGCAAGCACTATTTAATGACCTCAATTCTACTCAAGTATTAGGCTTAACCAGACACCCCTCAAAATACCAGATTGCCGTCCTTAATACTATCCAATGTAATGCTCTTAGTTTGTAAAATGCCCTACAACTATATGTTCCCTGTGCACAAACATAATCTGATTAGGTAAAAGAATGCCCTAAAACTATGAGATTTAATTAAATTGAAAAATTGTGGTATTTTTGCATGGCTGCGTACTATCCTTAAGGAAGCATTTCTTATATTGAATATCAAATTCATGATTTTGTAATTAAATTTTGTCCTCATTTTAATTCTGTAGTGAGAATGTTATTATTAGTCTGAGGCGTAAATCAAACTAATATTAATCAAGTTATATTGCGGCATGCGGGTATTTAATTTAATATTGATTAATGAATGCTTAAAGACTTTACCAGATTTCATTTTCAGATTAATTAATTTTAAGATTCTTTACCCCGTCTTTACCACGCTTGATTTTGATTAGAATTGTTCTGAGAGATTGATGTTTGCACATTAGTCGTCTTGTTCAAACAATTGGATAGATAACAGCATGCATGTGTGAAGGATACACTGTACATGTAAATGTATCCCAAATGCAATCATTTCATCAACAAAATCAGTTGTATGTTAACGTTTTCTATGCAGCTATATTATTATTAGTTTACCATACAAAACAGATTTTTCAGAAACCTTTCCCAACTTTTAAAGTCTTTATCTCAATAATTACTGAACCAATACTAGGCATGTTTGTTCTATTTTAATGCATTTCTCATGGTTGATTCCGAACATGGTGATGAAATTCAATAATTGTGACATTTTTGAAACATTTTGTGAAATTTTGGAACTGTTGTCTGTAGACCACTGCCGCTTGGAAAGCGTTAGATTTGATTTAAAATAAGGGTGGAAAATCCATACATCAAACAGACCAGACAAGCTTTGACTTTCTATAGAAAAAAGGAATAATCCTATATTCAGCAGTCGGTTTCAAGATTTTATGATCAATTTTATTGTGGGAAAATCCAGCGATCAATTATATTGTGTGGAATAAGTTAACATCTAATTTTGAAAAGGTACATTTTTTTTCCATGTGGTTAACTTGGGATTTGATTCACTACAAAACCTCATTGCTCTTTAAACTGTTGAGGAAAATTAGAATTTATTGTTTATTTTGAATAAGTTTAATGACATTTGAGGTGAATGACATGGCAGGCTTTACATATAGTGCAACAGAAATTGATATTCAATTGAATTATATGAAGCCAATTACATGTCTCATTATGGAACAAAAAGACCTTAATGATCATACCAATGTGTAGAACCTTTTATCTAATTTGCTGGGTCTAATTCATAGACCAATCATTTCAAATAATATACAATTATTTAGGTTGTGTATAAATGATTGCAATGAACTTTGCACCAGACATGAGATTATCAGGTGGTGAGGTATGTCAGATAGGAAGGTGTTATGGAAATGGAACTTTTCTATGCGGCAGTCATCTGCAGACGACAGTTCCAAAATGTCACAAAATGTTTCAAAAATGTCAACATTATTGAATTTCAACACCATATTTGAAATCACCATGAGAAATACATTAAAATAAGTACAAATATGTATAGTATTGGTTCAGTAATCCTTGAGATAGACTTTGAAATATGGGAAAGGTTTCTGAAAAATCTGTTTCGGGTAAAACTAATAGCCGCGAGGAAAGTGTTAAAAACAATACATCAAGTGTAAAATCTTATTAGATATTTAGTGGTATTAACAATATCAAGGTATGACACATAAATGTGCTTGAAAATCTCCCAAATGACTACATGTAGGGAAGGGGATCATCGGGACATGTTTGAAATTATGGGCCAGACAAGGATCTTTTTATCAAGTTTTTTAGCATAAAATCAGAGGGCACCCGCAAGCTCCTTTTATGTACACTCATAACCACTAACCTAAATGTCTATAATTTGAGACGTAATCAAACTTGTACTTTGTGCATTATTTCACATTTCTGTTTTCTCACAACTGAGATCTTTAAGCTTAAATTGTTTGGAAGCTTTCTTTGGGAATGAATTATTTCGGTAGTCATCAGCCCCAGTACTTTTGACCACAAAATTAGAGCATAAAACCATATTGTAATGGTAATCATCAACCTAACCTGTTCCAACTTATCATCTCTTGTATGCTACTGCTTATAAAAAGAAAGAAAAATCCTGAAAAAAACATCCAAAAATAAAGTATTTGTAGAGGCTTTTATGATTAATAGGCTTCAAGTAATGTAGATAATACCCGTCCTTGTAGTATAACAATGGACAATGGAAGCTCTTTATGGAGCATACAATATAGCTTGTAGCTTTTTCACTTATGAAATAATGACAAGAAATAGATAGTATTGTGCCATCAATGTGGCCACTGGACCAGTGTTTGGGTATTATCTAAAACTGACATGGTGTGACAACGAGGATTTAGGAGCCCATAATACCTGACAATTGGCAAGCCATTTGAAGGGAATATAGCATTAGTAATTGTAGATTTGGGATAAAAAGGCTGTAATAGAGGATAAGTAACACACAATTATGGTATATATCTATTGTACTGAAATAGGATGTGTTTATTGTCTGGATTGGTGGTATCGTTATTATTCAGAAAATGAAGGTTTCTTTACTTATTCGTCCTAGATATCATGTGACATTTAAGAAATTGAATGAACTTTTTGTTGTTATAGAGACTTTCAGGGTGAGGCTGTATCTGTCTGTTTAGATCAAATTGCACTTTTTGTGGATTTGGGTGTTTCTATAAAGTAGTTATCTCTGATGTACTTTGTTTGGTAATCTTTATAGAATTGCAGTTGCAGAATTTATAAGGGAGCTAGTGATGATCATGATTCACAGCTCAGATGCAGAAACATCCCTTTTTGCAAAGGAAGGCTAGTATAGCAATGAGGTCTTGTGCGCTTTGATCAATTAGTTTGAAAGAAATATCTTTAAATAAACATGCCTAGTATTGGTTCAGTAATCCTTGAGGTAAGCCTTGAAAGTTGGGGACGGTTTCAAAATCTGTTTTGTATATTGTAAAACCAATAGCTGTGTGGAAAGTGTTACGGGGCACTTCATAATTTAACTGATTCAGTTTTGAAACATCAGAGGTACAAAAGAACTCCATAAGGTATGCTACCAATTTTGATTGGATTACCTTGGTAACCCCTACACACCCACAAGGTTCATTCTAGGTTATCCAGCCATACAAAGCTTGAAAATTAGATTTGTAGACATAAACTAAGTGGCCATTACTAATTTCAAGTTTCATAACTCAATATTTCTCTCTTAGACTTGGTGACGTCTATATCAATGTAAATCATTCCGTCAAAACCATACCACTTTTTACCGTATTTGTTTAGCTATATATACATTGGTGATATGGCATTACCTTCTAGTGTATTGCTTTGGCAAATAATTGAAGGCATTTCAGACATTATTTGTTATGATTTGAAGGTGCTACTTCTCACAATAGTTATGTAATTAGACTATGTATTTATCTAACCAAAGACTTTCAATTATGTGCTGTTCATATTTGCATTTCATGTTGTATCCTACTTCTCATGCAAAAATGATGTATCTCAGCAAAATGATGTCTCTCTACAAATTGTGTATGTATCTTGTACCAGGTACAGTCAGTAAGTAGCCAAAAAGTGTTCATGGTCAAAAATGCTAGCCTAATGTGACATTAATTGGCGTAGACATAAGTAAGTGGCCATTTTTTTGGCTTACATTTTGAACACATTTTGGTCACATTTTGGTAAAAAAATGAGCCAAATTGGACTACTGTAGTTCAATCAGTTCCAAATTGGCGAGAAATATTGGTTTTTTATCTATCCGGGCGCAAAAATAATCCAAGCGTATAAGCGCAATGTTGGCATACACAAGTGTCACGCATACAATGACACTGAGACATTTCGCGCCATATTGTGTTATGTAAGCATTTTGTGTGTTACGCTCTTCTGAATTCATTCGCCGCCAATTTGGAACTGACTGAACAATAAATGGTGGAATGGCAATTTTACTTTATCTTATAATATACTGCCTTCTGTCCACAGGCTGAAAAAGTAGGCAATACGGAAAGCTCCTTGCAGGGAATTTTGAGCATCTGGAGGGAAATTTTGGCATTTGGAGGGAAATGTTACTCTTCATTAAGAAATGCATTCCATTTTGGAGGGAAATTAGGAATCGCTTGCCGGGAAAAAAATAGCTATAAACCAGTCTTTTCTCATAACCCTCTTGTGGAGGACACATAATACTATAGCATTACCTGCCATGATAATAGCAAGCGGGTCAGAAATTCAATGAGAATCCGAGAATCTATTCCTAAAAAGTTTCTCGCCAAAAAAAGTTGCGAGAATCCAAGTTGAGTATCAAAAGATAAACCATGTAACACACTTTAAAGAGAGGAGACTTGCAAAATCATTTACAAAATACAAGTATCTAAACAGATTCTTGCAACATTTGACAAACCTAACCCTGAATAGACAGTAACCAACAACATTAACAAAACGGACCATGAGTCTATTATATTCTGGACATGATGCATTCACTCATGGATTGTGAGAAAAGATGCGGGATTCAAACTATGTCATAAGGAAATATACACTGATTAAACTGTTGCAAGATACATCCTTTTTGCATTGACAGAAATGACATACAAGACAGGTGGTATTGACTCAAGGGTTTCATGTATAATGTATTTAGTGAGTATTGGATTGGATTGGATGTGTACTTAGGACAGGGTGTATTTACATACATGTAATGTCCTTACCAGTCTGAGTGGGGAGATTGCAAACACTTCATATTGCAAGAAACACATCTAGGGTGAAAATAGAAATGTTCACACGTCATAACAATAAAATGTGTGAATTTGTGTATGTAAAGTAACACAAAATCTAACATATTCAGTGAGAAATTGTTTGAAAACTAAAGTGCACTAAAGGCAACCACTTGTACAGCATTAAGGATAAGGATGACTTTAAATCTGAACCATGTTCATACAACCAGGGATAGTCTAGAGATAATAACCATCAGATCAAATCTTGTAAGATTCTTCCCAGTAATTACTGTGTATACCTATTGCCAAAGCATGGTGGTTCATGTTTGAAGCTATCCTATCCATAAAGCTAAGTTTTCTAAGATAACAAATGGTTGACAATTGATTAATTTGATTTTGTAAACTTCAAAAAGTGTATTGATTGCACATAATGTACATTTTGCAAAATAGAAAAGTTAAATAATTTACTAACAGGCTTATTGTGAAGTTTGTTTAGGTGAACAAATTATTCCTATTAATTGTATTTAATTATTAATGTTCAAATTATTTAGTTAAACCAAGATTTGATTCACATTTTAAAGCACGTAACAGCCGTGAAGCAGTGATGTCAAGATTGTGAATTATAAGACGAGTCACTTGTGTGGCTCATGAGACAAACCTATTGTAACCTGTTGAGTAATCATACTTTTGGGATGACTTACAAAAACATATTGTGACTCGTGGGTTAACCCCATAATGTGGGGTGACACATGAGGGACAAGCCTCATGAAACTTCTCAATTCTTCAGTATACAGGACAAGTGTTTAAATTGATCTTTTTGTATTATTATTATTCAATGATGGGCGCTATTCAATATTTGGTACTTTCATGCTGTGTATCAAAATTCTGTATTCATTATTACCTTTTAACCTTCCGCTTTTTACTACTAAACTTTATACTAATTCATTATTAGCTTCCATTATAATCTAGTTGATTAACCTGTATTAAAATATTAATTACTAATTAAGTATCTAAGTTAGCTATTCAGGGGATTATTATTTTAGAACATAACACACAAAATGCTGCAATTTGCAACTCAAAGTCAATTTAGTTTATTTTATCAGACTGACAACTCATTATTCAGTATATCAGATTGCCATCCTATACACCTAATCATGTCTGCCATCTTGATATTTGTCAGGTTTCAACCGTTGACATTCATGTGGGATATCACCCACGCCGCGAGCTATTTGTGGATGCTTTGAATTGGCATTTTTACTTTGGGAGTGGATGAACTTAATAATAATATAAATAATTACAACATTTGAAAATCAGAATGTGTGATATTTCCTCTACAAAATATTTGTTTACTAGTGTCAGAATATAGTTGGTTTTATCAACATTTGTGATCTTCCAAAACTTTTTCCATTTGATTAAATCTAGTTATTTCACTTTGTTTTTAATTTCCCCTCCCATTACCTTGCAGCTTTTCAATTTCGGATTGGAAATCTCATTGAGATACCAAAACCAATCTAGGCATACAAATAATAAAATCTCCATATTATCAATTTCAAATTCAATCTCATCACCGCCATACAACTGGCATCATGATGTTTATTTTCCTAATTAATTTATGAATACCTAGCAAAGAATGAATACCTAGCAAAGAATGAATACCTAGCAAAGAATGAATACCTAGCAAAGAATATGACAGATAGCGCAATGATGAATGTAAGACAGGGAAATTATACAGACAATTCAATAGTTGAACAGAAGGATGTATCTTCAATAGCTCCCATGTGACATTTATCATGATACTCAATATATGGGACGCTTCATAAAACACACAGTAGCTATCACTGTAGATACGGCACTTTGTCACTTCTGTGTATGAGTCCCTGTCTTCTAAACAACCCATGTGTATAGCTGCATTGACAGTGAGACAAATGAGTCTAATAACATGAACTGGCATTGATTAGGTAGGCCTCTAAATTGAAAGCCTAGAGCGCTTACCTAATTGACCTTTGTATAGAGCATGGCTTCATGAGGTGACTGCCAGACGGAGTGTCATACATATTTTTGTAATCATACATAAACCTATATTGTATGATGGCATAGTGGTTTTATTTTTGATACAAAAAAATGCAATTTTGATTTCATTTCAAATTCACTATCTTTATTGGGTTTCAAGAAATAGAAGTGCTTCAATGTTATGTCATCAAATTGGGCACTGTGCACTCAAAAAATACTAATTACGAATTACGGTGTTATAATTCGATGGCAATCTGATGTACTTATTTTAAATCAGTCTAGCAACTCAAAATTATTTCCCTCCATAACAGGAAAGTAATTGCATGTCTTTGTCAACTCCAAGGTCCCAGTTTTCATTGAAAAGAGATTTGAAAATAGTTTGCTGTCATGTCACTTCAAAAATACAGTGTATTCGCATTAACAATGCTCCTTTTATTTTATGTATTAAATATGCCTTTATATAGGTAAAATATTGATCATAACGCGAAGGATGCATCCATGTTATATTGAATACACTGTATAATATCATATTACCCAGCTATATAGTTCAATGAGTTACATACACACATGTAAATTTTACATATCGAACCTCTAGATTTGTGTCAGTTTTAGTGGTTGGTGTATGGTGTATACAGGGTGGTTTCAATTACCCTGTGTACTGGTAATTGAACTTTGCATATTGGTTATGATGATATTTGAAATCCAAGACATAAACTTACTTTTCAATTATTAATAGCAATTTATAGGGCCATGTAAACTTTAGGCATTACCCTCATAAATAAATTTAGGTCAACATTTTTCTTTCATCAACTCAACATCCCTTATCCCTTGTAGAGCAACAGAACTCTAATACCATTTAGATGTAATGCTGTTATATGTCTACTAGTGATACAACTCATTTGGGATCACGTTGTAGAATTAGGATGTAAACATATACTCCCTTAAATAAATTTAGGCCAAATTGTTCTTTTGTCAACTCAACGTCCCTTATCATTGGCAGATAGCAACCATACTCTAATATAGTTTAGATGTGTTGCTGTTGCTTGTCTACTAGTGATACAACTCATTTGGGATCGCGTTGTAGAATTAGGATTTAAACATCATTATACTCCCTTAAATTTAGACCAAGTTGTTCTTTCATCAACTCGACATCCCTCATCATTAATAGATATGCAAATTGTTTAGACGTGATGCTTTTCTATATATCCATTAATGCCACAACTCATGTGGGATTGCATTGTAGAATTAGGATTTAAATGTCATATACTCCCTTAAATTTAGGCCAAGTTGTTCTTTCATCAACTCAACATCCCTTATCACTCGTAGAGCAACAGAACTCTAATGTCATTTAGACCTGATGCTGTTGTTTGTCTACTAGTGCTTCAACTCATTTGGGATCGCGTTGTAGAATTAGGATTTAAACATCATATACTCCCTTAAATTTAGGCCAAGTTGTTCTTTCATCAACTCGACATCCCTCATCATTAATGGATATGCAAGATTGTTTAGGCGTGTTGCTTTTCTATATCCATTAGTGTCACAACTCATGTGGGATTGCGTTGTAGAATTAGAATATGTAAACATACAAAAAAGTGTGTTCTTGAATCAGCTCAAAAGTCCCTTGACCCCATTCCTCTCAATTTTATCATAAGTTCAGTAGGTTAAGCACTGCTTTTGTAATCTTGAGGTCCCAGGTTCAGTTCCTGGAAATGGTTTCTTTAAATCTACAACTCAATGGGATTTGTATTGTAGATTTAGTATGTTATAGCACGGGTTGGAAATGACATTATCTGTCATTAGACTAATTATTAGTTCTGAAACTTTAATAATTTTTGGAAAATGATTCACCTTTCTTATGATTGACTGACTATTCATCATTTTCTATTTAACATAGGCCAATAGAATACTGATACAACTCATAGTTAAGGTCATTTATATCTTATCTTGATTCAACCTATTTTTCTAAGTATTTGTTAACATGTAGATTAGTTTTGTGGAATTTGGATTAAAATTGTATCACAGTTTTAATTAATAGATACGAAAACAGCCCACCTTTTTCTTAAGTAGTTTGTAGATTTTTATACTAAAATTATGTAATATAGTGATTTGTAATTTTAGTCCTGAGATGTCTGATTGTCTAAGTCTAATGGATGATTTTAAAACAAAAACATTGATGTTATGGTTTAATCAACTTCGTACAAAAAATGTAAATCTACAAAACTATTTTTCAGATTTGTGAACATTGCCTTGGAAAGATCATGATACCGGGTATTTTGTGATTTACATTATTTGACTGAATGGTTTTAATTTCTGTTTGCAACTCATTAATGCAGTATTTTGTCAGTTTTCTCCATCTGAATTAACACGCCTTATTGATATCATACTAACTTTTTCAGCTTTTATAATCCTTAACAATGATGTTACATAAATGATATACAGCATTTAGTGAATAGCCATGAACCGGTCGGTTTAATTGTTAATATACAGCATTTAGAGAATAGCCATGAACCGAAAGCCTGTAAATTGGTTTAATTGTTGATGTATTGTAGATCAGTTATTGAATTTCTGAAGTTATACAGCATATTGATACACTTTGGCATTGATCATAATGTAAAATTGTTCACTGCTTTGACCTATTATTTCCTATCACCATACATATATATTTGATACCCTTTCCCACTCTGGAAACAGTGGAAATTTGAAGTACTGTAAACGTGGACATTTTCGAGCTACATTAATTTTCAAAGCAGCTACCGCGAAAATAAAAACACAAAACATATTTATATTGTGTATAAATCTATGTAATGAACTTTCAAATCCCGAATCTAAAAACAAGCGAAATTGATGAAAATCTGCAAAGCGCGAACATTTAATCGCATGAAAATGACCACTTTACCAGTATTGTAATCTTCCAGATATGAAAGTGATGACATAGGAGGCTTGAAGTTTGAAGTGGTATTGGATAAAGTTACTTGAAAATTGTGTTTGTCACAATTACTGGACCACATTGCCATCAGAGCCTATACATCCATGTGCCCTTCAGCATGTATAAAGTAATACTTCCTATGTATAACCTTTGGGCAGTCTGCTCTAAGCATGTTCAAGGGCTAAACACACATCTATCATAACATCAGTGCGCTTGCCCCTGAACATGTATAAAGCAACACCTTTTATGTATAAACTTTGGGCAGTTTAACTGTATACATGCTGAAGGGCCAGAAAAACATGAAATGTTTTGACGGAACAATGACAGATGATATTGTTGTGTTTGGGGTCAGACGAGGTGTACCATATATCAGTCAATCTCATAATTTTCTCATGAGAGAATTAATTGATGGAACCTTACAACATTTACACATGTAGATGTCGGTGTCAGAGTAAGAAAGTAGACAGCAGTACACGAGAATTATATGAACAGTATTGGAATAGTTTTTGTTTGTTTTTCCAAATTAGGAATTTCCTGTCTCATTGCATTGCAGCATTGTAAATACCGTGTAATATATTGTATAGTTGTATAAATGTACAGTTTTTGTAATTATTTTATTTATACGCTGCAATATTGTATATCGTTGTATTATTGTATTTTCTGGAGGAACAGAATAGACCTTTTAGTTTTAATATAAAAGGTTGTTTATCAAATTTAGTTTATTTCAGTTTACTTCCTTTTAATATAATTATGAGTACTGTTGAGGCATAAAGGGTGCTGTTGTCGGTTAAATGCATTTTCAACTTTTGAGATATTTACGGATAGACAAATATTAAATAATGACAATTTTACGGTAATTTTTCATCACAAAATCAGAAAGCCACAAAGGCATCATTTTGAAACATTCAAAAGTTCCTTTTGTTGGTATCAAGATCTCAAATATTTCTTTAAGAAACAACTGCACCCTTTTGCTGAGGCTGTACACATTTGTTACCACTTTTTAGAACATTTTAATGATTCCTTAGCTTGAACCATGGAGGTTTCTGTCTCCTAAGTCATACTGATATATTTCACTGTGACCAATATTTACTGTGAAAGCCTAAAATTTCGTGCATTTTGATATCATAGACATTTCGTGAATTGTTTTTTCGCGGGCGACCTTCTGCATGAATGTTGAAAACAATATTTGTGCGCGTTATCATTTTCGCGGAAAAATATTTTGCGCGAAAAAGCGTGAACATTTCAGCCTTTACTGTATTTCCTTAGTATCTATAACCAAGCATGTCCAATATTGTGGCACTCAGTGGTATGTATGATTCATTCAATGTTTGCTATTCCCTTCTGTTCAATGAATTATTAAAATGATTTTAGTTCACAATGTTAATGGGCTATTTCATGTGATATCCATACACCACCTATGAAGACATGACCTTAATATTAAACACAGAGAGTGTAGAATTTGAATGGAATCACCCATGTAAGTAACCCCATTTGATAGTCCCACTTTTGTGTGGAAGATTAAGGTAATGTCTTCCATCCATAGGGGTGTGTGGAAGATTAAGGTCATGTCTTCCATCCATAGGGTGTATGGATTTTTAACGGAATAGCCCAATAGAATCATGAAGAGAGTAATCAGTTAATGGATATTTCATCATTTGTTTTATTTATAGGCTTAACGCTTTCCATGCGGCAGGCGTCTGCAGACGGCATTCCAAAATGTCTCACAATTTCTCAAAAATTTCAAAATTATTGAATTTCATTCCCGTATTGGAATCACCATGAGAAATGTATTGAAATAAGTACAAACATGCCTTGTATTGATGCTGTAATCCTTGAGATAGACCCTTGAAAGTTAGGAAAGGTTTCTGAAAAATTTGTTTTGTATATAGGGTAAATCTAATAGCCGTGTGGAAAGTGTTAAGCTGTCTACATAATCATACATTTTGTAGCTGCATTCCAATCTTATAACATAAATGTCTCTGATAGGCGTAACATAGACTACTACCATATAACGAAAGTTGTAGGCATTTTTTGTAGCTATATCCATCTTGCACCAACACAGATTATAGAGCAAGAATGAGGGTTCAATGCCAGAAAGCTCTATCTGCTATCACTGCCATTTGTACATGGTGCGTCTAAGGAGGGTCTTTTGACATGGACACCTCATGAAGAAGAGATATACAAGTAGTCATCCTATTAATTGGGAAATTCAGATGAAGATATCTTCCTAAAAGAGTTAACAATGTTTTTCAAAGTTTATATTCAAGTATTCATAAAGTATTATTATTATAGTTGTACAGTTTCATATGTAGTTTAATAAAATCTTAACTATTCAAAAGAGAAAATGATAATATTGTGTTGAGTTTATTGACAGTAGGTAGTCTGGTAGAAACTGAAACCTCAAAGCTCACCGCCTGAGGTAGAGCTGAAGGGTTTTGTTGTAATGTCAACATAATATTTCACATGATCCATCATTAAGTAGGGCACCAATAGGGCACCCACCGCCTATTCTGCGATTATCCTCTAATGATGCGAACTACGAGTTATTCACATGAGACAAACTTATTTGTGTTATTAATATTAAATGAAATTCATGTAATGATGTGAATGTGTTTTGAACTTGGCCTCTAGTTTAACACAAGAATAACCGGGGCCTCGCTGCCAATATGTTGAATGAAGCCTGCAGAAAATGAAAAATAAATTACTGTTGAAATTTGTAATTATAAATGAATTAATATGTAGTTTTCTTAAGAAAAATTGAGAATCCTCACAAAAAGGAGCTTGACTCCAGTGTTCAACGCATATAATCAGGGCTTGTGATCAAATGGGTGAATCACATAAAGATCTTCCAATTTACCGGGGGAAGGGGGCGTTTTACTGTTGGAAAGTGAGATATACAAACAGTAACTTATTGAGACTGTTTTATTGGGTAAATTATCCTCTTATGTTATGACCTAAAACTCTCGTGTTCTGATAACATTAGAATTTGCTAATACAATGCATGTAAATTCTCCTGTAAATCGCATAATCAGTGCTTGGTGCCCAACTGTCATACAGATACTCATAACAAAATCATGACCAATAACACTGTTGCCAATTCTCATTACTGATGACAGGTAAGCAAAAAATGACACTTGCATCATTGAAGTCTAGAGTGAAACCATGCCAGGTAGTCCCTCCCATGCTAATGGGGCCCTCACATGTATCCGTGTGAGCTGGGCGGCCCCTTACCGTCTTATAGAAAAACAACAGAGTCCAACACGGTGAACAATCAGCAAAAAATGTCAACGGCCGCATTTTTATTTTTTTGTCACCGGGTTCATACTGTTCTATACCGGGTCCTTATCGGCCTGGAACCGGGCTCATACCACCTCCTCACCAGGTCCTCACCAGCCGAAACGCTTGGGTACCGACCGAACCGCCTTGATAACGTCATCAAACTGCCCTGTATAAGCTGAGCGCTCAAGCTCGCCGCTTCTCTCACATTCCGGGAATCTCTGTAAAATACATTTGCCCTCACATGTATCCGTGTGAGCTGGCCGGCTCATTACCGTGTGACAAATTGGTGCAGACGGCGGCACACGGTGATGTCACACGGTGGGCCGTTTCCCGTCCGTTGAACACGTTGCCAGGGACATTGACGTCCATCCGCGCCCGGCAGGACCCGGCAGGAGTTTTGAACATGCTCAAAACTCTTGCCGGGTGAGCAAAAGCGGCGGCAAACGGTGAGAGCCCGGTTTGAGGACGGTATAAAGACGGCACACCCGTTTCGCGCCCGTTCGCAGGGCGGTAATGGTAGGCGGCCACCTTACCGTCTAATAGAAAAACAACAGAGTCCAAACAATCACTAAAAAATGTCAACGGGCGCATTAATTTTTTGTTGTGGCCACCGGGTCCATAACGTTATATACAGGGTCTTTACCGGGTCCTCACCGGCCGTGTACCGGGCTCACCGTCCTCATACATTTCTAGCTTACCGTTCTCACCGGGTGCATAACACCTCCTCACCGGGGTCCTCGGTCCATACCGTTCTACACCGGGTCTGTCCCGGGTTCTCACCGGCCTTGTCCCGGGATCACCGGCCTCATACAGTTCTAGCTTACCGTTCTCACCGTGTCCTCACCGTGTGCATACCACCTCCATACCGGGTCCTCAGCGGTCGGAACGCCTGGGTACCAGCCAATCCGTCTTGATTACGTCATCAAACCGCCCTTTTTAAGCTGAGCGCTCAGCTCGCCACTTCATTTGCATTCCGGAATTCGTACGACCAACATCTATAATACTCTCTAAATGTAAAAGAGCTAAACCTCACTCTTCATGCTCTTTCGAGAGCTTTAGGAGGACGGCTCTTTTAAGAAGTGAAGTTCACTCTTTTCAGAGTGATTTGTCACTCTTTTCAGAGTGATTTGTCACTCTTTTCAGAGTGATTTGTCACTCTTTTCAGAGTGATTTGTCACTCTTTTAAGAGTTATTTGTCACTCTTTTAAGAGTGATTTGTCACTCTTTTAAGAGTGATTTGTCACTCTTTTAAGAGTGATTTTCACTTTTTCAGAGTGATTTTAACTCTTTTTAGAGTGAAAATCGCTCTTTTAGGAGTGAACTTCACTCCAAAAAAAGAGCTGTTCCTCCTAGAGCTCTCGAAAGAGTGAGTTTTAGCTCTTTTACATTTAGATAGTTGCAACATGCCTGCTGAGAGTCCGTTCCGCGAACGGTTACTAGGCTGCATGCGGCCATTCGCAGTCCGTTGCTAAGATGGTCGACGTCCACCACCGTCCATCACCGCCCTGCGAATGGGCGCGAAACGGGTGCGAAACGGGTGTGAAACGGGTGCTTTCATCGTTCGCTGCCGCTTTTACTCACCCGCCAGGAGTTTTGAGCATGTTCAAAACTCCGGTGGCCGGCAAAGTCCCCTGAACGTGTTCAACGGACGGGAAACGGCCCACCGTGTGTGCCGCCGTCCGCACCCATTTTTCACACAGTAAGGGGCCGCTCAGCTCACACGGATACATGTGAGGGCCCCATAAAACTCACATTCGTTCTTGAGTCAAAAAGTGCCAATTTTTTTGTGGTTCTTCCTGAAATTCTACTAGGCAGGACACCAAGCTGACACATGGCATCCTACGAGGGTGCTCAAATGAAGACTAAAAAAATAAGTTCCAAAAATGTGTGCCGATGAGCTCATGAATAAAAATGTTGACAACAATTTTAATGTAAATTAATGTTTGCCATGGTCTAAACACGCAAAATATAGTCCTAAAAAACTTACCAGGTAATATGTACGCTCGTAAATTAACTATAGCTCCTGTGTAAAAATATTGAATTATAAAGTTGTAATGAAATTTCTTTTCATTAATTTGAGATATTACACAAAGCTATTTGTCCAAAACCAAAACCTGTCTCATTTTCACATTTTGTTCATTGTAGCAATAGGCAGATTATTGATCAACTGTTAGCGACAACTCATCGGTATGTCGATAGTAAGATGAGGATTAGGGATGTTTCAATTGATCGATGCAGCCCATACACATACCTGTCATACATCCCGTAGATGAACAAAATGTTAAAACTGCACTTTGTTTCATTTCTTATCGGTAAATGCCTATCCTTGGTGATTTTAGCTTAAATGAAACTGAAGAAAGCAAAAGTTGAATTTACAATGCAGGAAACTTGGGCTCTAGCTACCTTGCATCATTAACCCTAACCAGGGGCGTAACAAACAAAGTTTGGTTGTCAGGGGGGCACAGCCCCAAAAAATCCTGGTTAGAATAATTTTCGTAAAAGGTTGCCCCAAATTTTTTCACAGTCAGTCACCTCGTGAATTTCACGAAGTGGGGGCGGGAGGTAGGGTCACAAAATTTTGCACGGTCACAAAATTTCGCAGTCACAAAATTACGCAAGGTCACAAAACAGTCAACAATTTGTTGACTCTTGTGCTTTTTGTACTGCAACATTTTCTTTCTTTCTTTCTTTCCCTTTCTTCTTTTCTTTCTTTACCCTTTTTTTCTCCTTTTCCTTTTTCCTCCCTTTTTCCTTTCACTCTCTTTTCTTTCCCTTTCCCCCTTCTTTTCCCTTCCCCCCATTTTTCCTGGTGGGTAGGTTTGAATTTCCTGCTGAGCACCTTCAGGGGGGCACGGGGGGCACTGTGCCCCCCCCCCCCCCTGCTGTTATGCCACTGACCCTAACCCTAACCCTCTGAAGATCACCTTAAAATCAATTAAAATTCTGGCAAATTGTGTCCACCATCCTGAGGTAGGTCAAATTAAAAATTATACCGCCCTCTATATCTGAAAAAATGGCAATTATCACAATTTAAAGTTAATCAACAGAGGGCCTACTTTCAGTTATCATTGCTATAAGACGATGGTGAACACAAATGTTGGAATTAAATTATTTCATCCTAAAACTGCCGAAGTTTGAAAATCAACTCAAGTGTCAGTATCATTTCTTACAGTTAATCCGTAGTTAATCATTAGTCCATTCGCTTACTTTAGTAATCACATAAACCTCGTACGCATAATTTGACCTTTTTTGTGGCCGAGCCCATGTCTGGCATCATCTTATTTGAACTTGTATACATATAATGTGCATCATGGATTCCCATTTATTACCAAAAGTAAAATGGTGTCTTAAAACCAAGTCAAGGTATCGATTCTTGAGTCCCTTCGACACTACTGTATGGCATCTATTGGTAATAAGTTGCCAGACTAGTTTCATTACCAGTTGCACATTTAATGTTTGTATTTCAGAACATTATATTATTATATACAATAGTTAAAAATACAAATTTTCTGGTGAGATTATATTGAATGAATATAGCCAAAACTTTGTCCGCTCATGTTGGAGGTGATGTCAGTGTGTAATCTAGTGAAAGGCGCAGCATTTTCAAGGGTCAACAATCGTACAGATGCAAATGGCAGTATCGCACGCAATATAGATGGTGTGACCGGTGACGTAGTGCCCGGCAGTATGCGTGCGCACCTACAGGGAATGTGCTTTAATTCACACTTGATTGATCATTACTTACAATGCTTACGGTGTAATAGTGCAGTAGTCATGGTCTGCATCCCGAAGCACAGTGAGAGACCAGGTACTAAATCTGGTTGCCCTGCAGTATGCGTACGCACCATAAGGGCATGTGCTTTTAAAATTGGCGCTCAGTGATGTGTGTTTTGCTTTCGAATAGTATGTATGCAGTAATCATGGACTAGTACCTCTAGCATGTCTATAGACCAGGCGCTAATCAATTTGTAAACACTACTGATGTAAACAACGGTCACCTCATCTATAATGACGCAATCACTAAGCACTGACCTCACCTCCCAAATGAGATGGCACAAAATATCCTTGATTGACAATAAATGTACAGCTGTTAAATCAAGACACAAATCTAAAGTTTATGGATGCTTTTTATTAACAATGGATTGATTTCAGAAGAATTTATACATAAACTAATTACTACCTGAATGTCCCTAAGGCGATGATGAAAAGAAACCCTGTTGTACGGGCATGACCAATTTTCTAAGATATTGGCGAGAAAAAAACTCATGTGCAAATGAAAACCGATCTTTTTTTTTTTGCTTGTTGAAAAATGGCAAAATGTTTGCAGATTTTAAATGCTTTTACAGTCATTTTCAAGGAAACATAAGAAGAAAAGCCTGACTGACCCAACCTGATGTGAGAGGTCCGTTTACCCACGGCACAAAACAGGTTTTTTTGGTCGCCTAACCTCAAAAAGGGGGGGGGGGCACTCAACTTTTTGTGTGTGTGGGGGTGTGCTGCACAGGGTCTCAAAAAGGGGGCTACAGAACTGAACTGAGTGGATTTTATGATGAAAAATAGGATCTTAGGAACTGATTTTTTTCTTCAAAAAAGTAGGTCTGTGAGAACTGGCCTATGGTTCAATTTTGATTAGCAAGAATGCAAATTTACGATTTTTTTTGTTTTTGTTTTTGAACGCAACATTTTTGGGGCTTTGGGAACGCAAAATTGCGTGATTTTTGAATTTTCAATAAAATTGGGGTCTTAAGAACTGATGCAGGCTCAAAAGGGGGGGTCATAAGAGCTAGCGGCAGAGGTTGAAAAGGGGGGTCTTCAGCGCGGCACATACCTATACCCTTTTCAAATGTCAGTGCCCCCCCTGGTTCATCAAATTCACAAAAACATGTTAGGATTAAGGTTTAAGATAGTAACATAAAACTCCATAATTATTTATTTACTAAAAATAAAGCAATTCCAAAGCAAAATGAGACTGGGTAAACTTCAACTTGCAAATGAAACAATTAATGAATTGAAGTTTGGATTTGATAGGATTAAAGTTGTAACTGATATTTCACTTATTACTTAAAAAACATTTTTAGGCTCTATGTTTATCTATACTTGATATACTAAAGACCTCAACAAAAGAAAGTTGTACACTTTGTTACGTCATATAGAGTGACTTCCGATTATTTTTGACCAAACAGTCCAGATAGACATTTGGATGAATCTTTTTGGCACAATTTAGTACCAAATTTGACATCCAACAACAAAGATAAGCCAAAGGAGATTCATCCAAATCAATCTATATGACATAAACAAAGTGTATGACTTTCTTTTGTCAAGGTCTCTCCCTTAAATTTGGAGTATATGAAATTAAAATGTGATAACATAGCAAATATTTCATAAATTCTTAAAAAATTAAACATTAGGACGGAAATCTGATATTACACAGTTCATAACTTGCATGAAGCCATATAATAATATACATTGATAAGAGATACAGTCAAGAATCGTTGATGGTATTAAATAGTAATAAAAATAGAACATGAAGACACTGAAACAGTATGCCATTTTAGTTATTTAGATATAGTATATATAATCGGACTTACAGATATTATTAGGCACAATTATGTCGACCAAACAGATACAGAATTAATCATTAATTCAGGGTCATTTCATTACAAGCTGTGCTTCGATGTGCTATTTTGACAACTGGTTTCAGAAATCTGACCATTGACTCTTATATCAAAACATAAGCCAAAACACCTGTTGCCTGATATAAGGCGACATCCCCCCCCCCCTCGTTCTAAGAATTTGTGGACCTCTCGGGTGGGTCAGATGGTCAAGGGGGGGGGGTCTTCTTCTTTTTTTTTTATCTCAAAAAGGTTCATAAAATGTGCCTAAAAATCTCAAATAAAAAAGAAAGAAAATGAGTCGGTCTGGCATGCAGAACACTTTTGTTTCCTCCCACTGCCTTAAGGTTGGTGTCAACCCTGTTTGGCGCCAAATTATCAAGCACTGTAACTTTTAAATTATAAATGTGATGTACATAAAAATATACATTTTTTGTAATAAAATGAGTCAGAGAATTTATTTTTGGTATCAAATTTTACTAAAATTAGTGTTTTTTACATTTTTGCCCAAAAATCACCTTTTTGGCGTCAAAAATTTTCAGACAACCTAACAATATCAGTTTTTGATTAAAAATTCCAAAATTTCACCAAAATCACCTCAAGTCAATTATCTAGGAGCGAATTTTTTTTTTTGGCTTAAAATTTGTTTGTTTTGAAAATATTGACCAAAAAGTGCCAAAAATGAGATTTTTGAGATAAAAAACATTTTTTTGGCACTTTTTGGTCAATATTTTCAAAACAAACAAATTTTAAGCCAAAAAAAAAAATTCGCTCCTAGATAATTGACTTTAGATGATTTTGGTGAAATTTTGGAATTTTTAATCAAAAACTGATATTGTTAGGTTGTCTGAAAAATTTTGGCGCCAAAAAGGTGATTTTTGGGCAAAAAATGTAAAAATCACTAATTTTAGTAAAATTTGATACCAAAAATGGATTCTCTGACTCATTTCATTACAAAAAATGTATACTTTTATGTACATCACATTTATAATTTAAAAGTTACAGTGCTTGATAAATTTGGCGCCAAACAGGGTTGACACCAACCTTAAGGGTCAAGTTTATTTCCCTGAGGAAAACAAGATGATTATGTAAGTCCTGGCTCCTATTGCATAAAACTTAAGATTCATCTTAAAAGTTATTCTTCGTTAGTTTTCTACTCTTCTTAGGAAGATTGTTTCAGAATTTGTGAGTTGATCTTCATGATAAGGACCCCATAGGCCAAACTTAAGAACATGGTCCTTCTTCATAAATAGCAACCTATAGTCTATTTGTCCATCACGAGACCGTGACGTAATCAAACAGGCGCAACATTTACACTCGCGTATGGGTCTTCCACCTCTCTTCGCGTGAGTGTATACGCCAGTACTTTGAGTAGGCACACACGTTTATGTACTGCAACTAATGAATGACGCAGTTATGTCACTGTCTTGTTATGGACAAATAGATTATAGTAAGTATTCTTAAATATTCTTGAAAATAATTCTTCTAAATTATTTCAATCTTAACTTTTATGGTAACATATAACATGCCAATAAATGATGTGAATGTATTCCTCTACTTCATCGACATCAATAGTCACAAAGTTACAATATATCTTACAAAGGTGTGTGTATCCAGTGCTGACATATTCAAATTTTCTTGAGGTGCAAAATTGTACCTTACTTTAGAGGTCAATCTTCAAAAACTTGTAATCACAATTTTGCACCAGCCTTTGAAAGTTGTATCGCAGTTGATGATTTTTAAGGTGCAAATTGCGATGCGATACGGGAAATTTGCACAGGTCTGGGTGTATCAGTTGTGTAATGTAAATTGTAGCAAATCTCTCAATACGAAACAGGCGGAAGTACACCTCTTGGATACATTTTCATTGCGTAACCCCTAAACAAATGAGTTTGAACTAGGCATAACCTTTTAAAGTTATGAGTATGAACTAGCTAACTTGTTACAAGAACATAACGGCTTGTTACATACAGGCAGGGTATATAATTTCAATCAGTTTCAAAATACTGTGGAGCACAATAATCAAATTATTCACAATTGCATTGCATAAGAACTAATATTTTTGAAGTTAAAACATTTTCAGCATGGCATATACATGTACATTATACAGCTTTCCTGTTTGAGTGCCCCATAAGACACCCATACTAACAAATTTCTTTTGCGCACGGAGATTAAGAACAAAATATTTCTCTCCAATTTGGAACTGATTAAACTATAGTTACTGGTAACATGATATAAAATCCCCTAAGTTGTGCTACACATAAATATATGTTCATAAATCCACATATGGTTTGGATTCGGACCGACGACTTTTGTATGCTCTTACCTTTGAG
Organism: Ophiura sarsii; assembly: GCA_035610835.1. Lineage (NCBI taxonomy): Eukaryota > Metazoa > Echinodermata > Ophiuroidea > Amphilepidida > Ophiuridae > Ophiura > Ophiura sarsii. The sequence continues at coordinate 73,850,097 of CM069451.1, read as the reverse complement.
CTACAGGGGCAACTGGCAGAGAAGTGCAAAATTATAATCAATAGGTATTAAGTTCAAATGCAGGACAACTTCAAACCTTTACCTATAGATTTACAATCTTGCGCACCAATGCCAGTTGCCTCTGTAACTCAATGGTAAAAGAGTATTGCGGATCTGATGCAATAGTTGCTTTTTTGGAATCTGGTCACAAGCAGGGTTGGAACTTCATATTTTTTCATTCAGCCAGCCGGGCAGGTAACTCAAAAAAATACCTGCCCAACAGAAATTCCACCAGCCAGTGTATTGTTTATACAATTTTACCCGCCAGTCGGTCAGGTACTTTTGCATCTTCACCCGCCCGACACAAAAGTTACCAAGGCGGGGCGGGCGCTATTTCCAGGCCTGGTTAGAAGCACATGGTGTTTTATCAACATTAATTATACACCTTAGCTAGGGTATTTGAAAGATAAACATGATAAAGTTTGCTATAAGATTTTGAGAGCTACAGTTTCATATACTAGAATACTTTGTTGACGTATATGCACTTCGATTTAAAGCTTATGTTACCATGGTTATGTGATTAACATGGAACTCAACTGTATTCCATCTTATGTTATGTGCCTTAATTGTTTCTATAATTGAGTACCCGAAAAAACTTGACAATATATTATTGGGGAACTAAGTGTGTGATACATCTTTTCCAGGTAAAGAGCAGTCATAACATATAATTATCATAACAAATAAAAACACCAATTGTTCCAATTTACATTATATTAAAAGTACTGCTGAAAGTGTACAAGATAAAAGTTGCAATACTGTTGTTTTCTATAAAGTATATTACTATGAATACATTATATTTTTTAATTGAAACCTGAGCGAAAGAGAAAATACAGTAGATATAGAATAGAAAGACATAAGTTATACATAATTACTCTTAAAATAAAAAAGAAATACATAATTGCTATAGGAATGTATAAAGGCATAGTTTGTGTTCATTACTTAAGACTTTCCACGCGGCAGGCAGCTGCAGACGACATTCCAAAATTTCATAAAATGTTTCAAAAATGTCAAAATTATTGATTTACATCACCATATTTGAAAACACCATGAGAAATGTATTGAAATAAGTGCAAACATGCCTAGTATTGGTTCAGTAATTCTTGAGATAAGACTTTGAAAATTGAGAAAGGTTTCTGAAAAATCTATTTTGTATGGTAAAACTAACAGCCGCGTGGAAAGTGTTAAGATTATTCATTGCTTAATTATTCTTTGGCTTATTATTCGAAAAATTCCATCAACACAAAACTCAAATTCATTTTTGGGCGTAGATACCAAAAACTAAACATCATAATACAAAAATTGACCATTTGTGACTATATTTACACATTGTGAGAGCGACTTAAGAAAATAGTTGCTAAACAGTATATAAGTTAGGAATGCAATGCAATACATAAGGCATGTTAGAGGGAAAGTGGTTACTGTGATATACGCTACTTGCACGGTATGACAAATTGAAAGCGAGGCTCTCCCCTCATGCACTATCACGCAGGTTTGCGTATCACGCAGGTTTGCGTAGGTGGTTTCAAGCAGGTTTGTGTCTTGCGTGACGCGATTGATAAGAGTGCGCGGTTGGGCACTCTGATAAGAGGGGAGAGTCTCGCTTTTTTTTATTTAGAAATGGCGATTGCGTGCAAGTAGCATATCTCACCAATTATTAGGCTTCCATTTTATGAAACAGATTACCCATGATTCTTCTTCTATCAAAGAAAGACATAAATGTGGCAGACCAAAGCTCCGTTGGACTGACGGCATTAAAGAAGCAACTGGTCTATCTCTTATCTCTGCACATCGTATGTCACAAAATGTGACGTGATCTAGCGAAATGAGTCACATGTCGGCAGTTTTAAATTTTGATATTTTTCCAAACCCCACTAAAATTGAACTTCTTTTTTTTAAGTTACAAACAATTTACCAACTGAGAAAAAGTAAAAACATAAGAATGTGTCGCTTCTTTTTACCTAAAACTAAAAATCAATATTCCCGACGTCCGACTCATTCCGCTTGATCGTGTCACAAATAGACCATGGTGGCTAGATCATGGTGGCATTCCATCATCAATAAGGTCAAAAAGAATCAGCCATGATCCATAGAATGACGACAAAGAATCAGCCATGATCCATAAAATGACGACAACTTCTTCCAACAGGTAGAATAGAGATATTCCGTGTTTTGGATTAGCGGCCATTTTAAAGGGAACACTACTCTATTGAAGTTTTTCTTGGCTAAAATGTATGTATACATTTAAAATAATCTTAGCATTTCGAGTAAAGCTTGTACTAATTTGTAGGTCATTCACCAGGATGTATTGAATGAGTAGGGTCCACACGCGCGGGGGGGGGGGGGGGACCAATTTTTTGGGGGAAATAGACCCATGTATTGACCAAAATCCCATAATATTCCTACAGATTTGACAGATTTTGCTAATATTTCTGTGAAAAAATAGCTAAGGATTTTAGACCCATAAGTTTACCTAAATTGGATATATGAAAAGGGGTCATTCATTTACCAAAGGGGTGAAAATGGGACCCTTTGTGGCGGCACATCCCCGTGACCTCATATCTACACCGTGTTACAAACACTTCTGTGTTCCCTCCAAAATAGTAGCTAATCCAAAACACAGAATATCTCTAGTAGATAGTTTTACTTCGAAATGAAAACTATTATCTTATCTATTCATGTGGTATAACTACAAATTCAACAGTAGGTTTATTCTTGTCGTTGTAGGCTCTTCTGATGATATCAACAGCCTCTGGATGAGTGGCAGATGTCAACGGGGTACCATCAACTGAGAGAACTTCAAACCCAGGCTGCAAATAGACCGATCAATAATTTGATTAAATTAGCTTGAAAGTAATATTCACTTGAAACATCGCATTTATATTTACTAACAGACAGATAACAGAAGAAGTTATGATACAAAAATGAAGTAATTCAATCCAAGAGGATTTTTTTTCTTCAATTAAAAGGTACATTTCCCGGTCTGTAGCTGTTCACACATCTAACGGACCCCAATGGAAATAAGCTAATATAAGCTTATTGGGTTATCCAGGGTCGTAGGACCCAAATAATATCAAATCAAATCAAATCAAATTTTCTACCATATTATATAAACACAGAATCAATAGCTTCTGTTGTTGTATCATAAAATGTTGAACATCGAATACCTTAAAGTGGAAATGTTTTTGTGTTTTCCGTTTGCAAAATAGGTATACCAAAATAAAATTATATGAATATCGTTAAAAAAGTAAAACCAACCAAATGTTGCACATTTGATGACACACAGCATTGTTAAAATATGGTAAAGTACCAAAATATTTTGAACATGGAAAAATCCCTTTTCAAGTAGTTCCCTTTTCATAAATCAAAAAACTATGCTATGGCAAATAGAAGCACATGATTATAGATATGTGTGACAGATAAATCTTTTTATTCAATGAGTGTTTCATATACTACACTCTGACAAAAAAAAAGCATTAGCAGGTGAAGAAAAAACCCTGTTTTACGGGCCCGACCGCCCCACTTTTGCGATTGTTTGGAATTTCTTCTTTTTTTAGATAAATCTTTATAAAATCATGTAAAATCAGCCTTTTTTTGGCCGAAAATCTATCAACATTTTTGCGGATTTTGGTGACATTTTAGATAAAAAATAAGAAATAAAATTTTAAAAAGCCCGACCGACCGACCCTACTTGACAGGTCTGTCCGCCCGTAAAACAGGGGGGGGGGGTTCGTCGCCTTATAGATATTGTCGCTGTTCTGTCAAAACCGTGTATCTCCATCTGGCCCTTCAGCATGTATAAAGTGATACTTCCTATGTATAACCTTTGGGTAGTCTGCTCTAAACATGTTTAAGGGCCAAAACACATCTATCAAAACTTTGCAAGAGCTCTTGTCCCTGAACATGTATAAAGCAACACTTCCTATGAATAACTGTTGGGCAGTTTTACTTCATACATGCTGAAGGGCCAGAAAAAACATACAAGATTTTGACAGAACAGCGATGATATTTGTGAGTGTCTTATATACTACACCATGACAAAAGGAAGCATATGATTATAGAGATGTGTGACAGATACATCTTTTTATCCAGTAAGTGTTTTACATACTCCACCATGACAAAAGGAAGCATATGATTATAGAGATGTGTGATAGATACATCTTTTTATCCAGTAGGTGTTTTACATACTACACCATGACAAAAGGAAGCATGTGATTATTATCAAGTAAGTGTTTTACATACTACACCATGACAAAAGGAAGCATATGATTATAGAGATGTGTGACAGATACATCTTTTTACATACCTTAAGAGAACCATGATCAGCAGCTGCCCCACCAGGAAACACTTTATCAATCTTGACCATAGGATGTGCTGTAACCTCACGACCTCCAGCTATACTGATACCTAGAGAATATAACAATGTAGTTATCAATTAATCTGTCAATTAACTAAAGACACATTCAATCAAAAGTGGCACATAGTGATCAATCAAGTCAATCTTTCAGAATATTTTGATAAATTGTAACTAGGTGTTTTACGACCTTTGAAGAGTGAAGATGAGAGATATACATATTCTATCAGTTAATCAATTAACTTCTTCATGTATTAACCATATGACGTATAGCTCAATTGATCAATCAGCGCAGAGATTTATGAGTGACCAATAAATGAATCAATCAATCAAGTATCACAGATACAACCTGTAGGCAGATTAGCCTTATCACACCATACCATGCCAATGACCGCTAACAGAAGCTTAATTCAGCCATTTGAAACACACACACACAAATCTAATAGATCATTGCGACTGTTATCGTGCCTACAAATGGACAAACGATCATCCCAAGTTCGATCGTAGGGTCAGAGTAAAGGCTTATTGTTAAAGCCCATAAACGCATGGTAACCATTGTAATAACATCCATACATATTTGCCTAATCTGTGATTTCATTTCATATCTGATTTGACATGTGCACATCTGTACATATTGAGCTACTCCATTTGAAATCCATTCCTTCCCTATGGAAGACATTACCTTAATCTCCCCCACAGGGAGTGTGAATTTCAAAAGGGGTTGCCTGCATGGGTGACTCCATTAGAAATCTACACTTCCTGTGTAGAAGAGTACGATATTGTTTGAACTGGAATAGCATTGGATATACACTTACCAAGTGATGTTCTAAGCTTAGGTAACTCTATAGTAACAGCCTTCCTCCCCATCCTGGGACTATTACTTGGTGTCATATCATTTGCTGGTCTCAACAGATCTTCCTGAGCACGTCTCTTTGCATGGCTAGTGATCTCACGGAGAGGTGACGGTTCATCTTCATCACTCGATATAGAGATATAGTCCGGGACATTGCGACGTATCATTGGGCCGCCCTCTTGGCGATTGAAACTATTTTTCCTGGAAGAGTAAAGTGGAACAAAAACAATATACAATGAGTAAAATAACACCCATGATATTTGGATGTCATGAATGTAATAATATGTCTTCAAATGTCTTCAAGGTAACACACCCTGAGATGATTATAACTGTCTCAGAACACACCAGATTACCTTACAAATTTCTTTTTCATAGACTCAAACCTGCCAATAGACCAATTACACATTCATCATTGGATACTTCTCACTACTAATATGGGCAAAAATTATATTGGGAATAAATCATTCTATGTTTCTGCACCCTCACTATTGGACAGCCTCCAAAAACATCAGGGAGGCATATGCGCATGTACACTGCCTAGTTTCAAGACGATTTTGAAGTCTCATTTCTATCCATCATATATTGACTCTGTTTGCATTGTTCTTTTTTACTTTTGTTTATTTTTCCTGTCATGGCGCTTTGATCTGTCTGGAAAGGCGCCTTATAAATGTTGTTTATATATGTAAAGGAGGACTCAATTATTTTAAGTAATATTTCGGGATGTGTGAATCAGTTTCTTGTTTAATGCAGGGTTTTTTAATTTCCATCAATTTGTTTCCATGTTACCATCTTTCCTTCGCCACATTTCAAATTGTATAAACTCCAAATTTAGGAGCAGTATAATATTAATATTGATATAAGGCTACAAGATATCCAGTTCTACAGATTTTAAGACATCTCAGGTTGGTCAGGTGGTTTTTGTGTTGTTGTTTTCCTCAAAATTTTCATGACACTTTTGATGAATTTTCGAAACATTTCTAAATTTATAAAAAGAATCAAAACCATTTTAAAAATGTTTCAAATTAAAAAGAATATGAGTCGATCTGGCCTGTAGAACAAATCTTACAAATACCTCTACCTTACAAATAAAATGATTATACTCACAGAATTCCTCTCTGGGATGGTAGTGGAGATCCATGATACTCTCCAAATGATACACGAGTACTACGCCTCTTATCTGGTTCTGCTGTCTCCTCAACATTTGGCTCCTTGAATTCCACTGTTAAAGTATCTTGTCTGTATGGAGTTGGTCTACGCTTTTTAGATTTATCCACTTTGGCATAAATAGGTTCATCTTGTACAGGGCTAGGACTGCTGCAAGAAGGTGATGTTACACTCGATCTGTTAATAAGGTTTGGTGGAGCGGAGAAGCTGCGACGACCATCATCCGGGGAGGGTGATGATTCAAAAGAGATATCTGTGCTATCTTCCTCTGAGTCATCATCTTCCTCATCCTGGACAAAGTTATATGTGTACGTCTTGTTCTCATCATCATCACTCTCTGATGTATCTGATGTATCGTTGTCATGGTCATCCTCCTCCTCATCATCACTGAATGCGGGTAGTTCCATATCATCACTTAATTCATCATCGGTATCATCCACTGATATACTAGGAATATGATCAACAGGTGGTAGGTTGAATGTCAACTTCTGTTTAGGATTGTTATTATTGAGTATTGTTGATGGTACATTGGGAGCTGTGTCATCTTTCTTCCCCATTGGTGAATACTTATTGTCAATGTTCATATTATTAAATTTGATCTCACTATATAAATGAGAATCGGATATTGGATTGTCATCAGAGGTCGTGTTAAGATTGGTGTTTGCTGTCTGTGCCATGAGTAACCCTTCTGGGGATAGGGGAGGAGGTGGGGGAGGGGCAACAGGTGGCGGAGGGGGTGGGGAATCTGATGACAACTGTGAGGTATAGTACGGATGCGTTGCCATAGATACTGGAGGTGGTGATAGAGACTCTGGTAGAGGTGGAGCAGGAAGTGGTGATGTATCTGGAGGAGCTTGTGATTCAGGAGGTGGAGGCGGAGGTATTGTATCAATGTCAGAAAGAGATACTGATGGAGAAAAGGATGAATTTGGTGGAGGTGGAGGTAACGGTGGTTCTGTAGGAACTGGTGTTGAAGTCTGGAAGAATGACTGTGGGAGGATGGATTGCGGTGGTGGTGATACTGATGGATGAAGGGTAGGGGATGATATCTCCATACAATAACTAGGTGACGTAGTTGGTTCTAGCGTTGTATAGATAGGGGATGTGGTACGCCTAAGAGATGTTGGGATACGAATCGGCAGCGACGGCTTAGTCGGTGAACGAGGTGGTGCTGGTGGCGGTTTTGTCGGTGAACGCGTTCTTGATGGTTTCGGAGAGACAGGAGGTGGTGTTGGTTTGGTAGGTGTAATAGGTGGAGGTGGTGGTGGTGATGTGGGTTTTATCACAGCGTAATTGCTGTTTGCATCATTTGTGGAATCAATCAGATTCAAGTTTCTTTCCATGGCTTTTCTGCCCGGTTCATTATCACTATGTCGTCTCACTATACTACCACTACCAGGCACATCCAGGTTCTTAAGTCCTTGTCTCTGTTCTTTAGGCCTAATACCCACTGTATGACCTTTACCAATAGTAGGGGAAGACTGTAAAGCAAGAGGTATGTGTCCATATTCTACTTTGTTCCGTTGATCGGTCATAGTGTCCAGATCATTAGCATGTAGTTTAAGCTGTCTCACTTCTTCCTCTCGTTCCCGCTGTAGACGTTCCAGCTCCTCTCGACGTCGATGCTCTTTGTCTTTTTCATTTTTATTCTGCAGCACAAAGTTACCTTGATGATCTGAAACACAAAAGAGACCCCCATAAATATGTAATTTGAAGCTGCAATTCTATCATATATTTTCACTATTGAAAAAGTGATTCAATAACCCTAACCATACAGGTAGTTTGTAGCAATTAAGCTAACAGGGGAAACATGGGACAAATAATGGGACACAAACACTCAAGTCCCTAAGTTTCAGGGGCCCGCTGTAATAGTTGGTCATCCAACTCTAGCGGTGAAGAATTGAAGAATTGAAGGGACAAAAATGGGATGTGCTTCCCAGGGTTCGATCAAACCTAAGCCACCATCGTGCATCACGCTAAATGGGATGCGGTCCCGAATATTACTTTTCTGAGCCAAGATGTTCCTTTGCATGATTGCACAATGAGACTGGGGAACAGGGGTCCACCAGACCAGTGCTTCTGTTGGATTCTGTTGGATTTAGAAGGCTTAGGGTTGATAAAGACCAACATACCAAACCAACGGGGAAATTAATATCAATTGGGTGCTGCACTTAATTTTTGTGTTCCTTTTGGAGTTAAAACCTTGTGCACAAATTCTTATGACACAGGACGACATGAATAATCCTTTAAAGGCCTAAAACCTCATTTCAACTTACCTGTTTTAGCGTCCAATGGACTTTTTCTCCTTTGACTTGGACTACTAGCCAGATGATCTCTTGGAGAATTATCTTCTGAAAGGAAAATAATCATTGTCAGTTTGGGCTGTAACCAACCACACACTTGGCATTTTAAGACATAAAACACATCTGAACGATAAACCTCATCACTAATATTGTACTCTGCTACAAGACTCACCTTCTTGCTCTCCAACTTGCAGTTGTTCATAGGCTTCTATTTCTCTTCTTGACACCATGCTATCAAATCTACCAACGTCAGTAGCAGAGATGACACCCCTGATCAGAATAGAATGATAAAAATGGAAATATTTGAGAATAAATCTGAATTATTAGTGATTCTTAATACAAAGTTTCATGTTAATTACTCCATATAGTCAATAGCTTGTCAGTTTTATTAACATCCATATTTGTAAAATGAGATTCATCACAGGAGAACTTTTTATTTTAAAACAGGAGATAACATTCATACATTCTTAGTGTACTCGAACTAATCACAAAGTAGAAAAACAAAATATGCAGGATGCATTGAAAATGTCTAATTACATGACGCATAATGCTTCCTTTTCGCACAATGTTTCGAATATCTTGTTTCTCGAGAAATTAGACAAATTAATGCACTCCTGTTAATATTAAAGTTAATATGCTCAAAAATCAGAATAGCACTCCCTAAGTTGTGTCATTATTCACACATCAACATCAGCGCGCCGTGCATTGATTTGTCTAATTTCTCTAGAAACAACATTAACACATTTTTGACCCATAAATAAAACGCCTTTTATCCTTTGCAGGTCTCATATGAGGGCCTGTACAGTTGCTGCTGTATGTTATCGTCCATTGGACTCTATGTAAGGTGTATGGTTAAAACCTCAAATTAACATATAGGGCAGCTATTATACATATTGACACTTACCTTATTTCCCTTAGCAGCAGCATTTTGTCTGGTTTATCTAGGATAGCGAACAATGGTTCTACTAATGACTCTACATCCCCTTTGTGATGATACTATAAATACAAAACAATGAGTCATATTAATACTGGTCAAGCTAGATTGATTATGTTTCGATCTCAAAGCTCCAACAGGTACCCAGAATCTGGAAGACAGGGCCAAACTAAGAACATTTGCTTTTTTACACTAATTTGGTCATAATTGAGGTACAAACAAGCCGGGCAAACAGGCCATGATTTGCTGACTGACTGCCAAAGCTGGAGGATCAGGCCCCCTGTTTCTCATCCAAAAATGTCCAAAATGTTTTGAAATTTGTTAAATATGTTCAAAAAATGTGTACAAAATTCTCCAATACTGGGTGGTTGGTCGGGTCAGAAAAACAGGTGTTTTTGTATTGTCTAAGCCAGGCCTTCTCAAATGGTGGCGCATTGCATCGGTCCGAGTGGCGCGCGGGAGGACGCATGGAGAAAAAAAATATATATATATAGAAAAAAAAAGAAGAAAAAAATAAATAAATAAATAAATAAATATATATCCCCAACTTCAACCAGTTCGAAAGAAGCATGAAGAGCCACTTCAGCCACTAACTGCAGTGGGATAAGTCATAAGTCATAAATCAACATCTCTGTATTTCTTGTACCATATTGCATGCAAATATAGCTCTCAAGGGGGTAAAAACCCATGAGCTTCCAAGGGGCAAGCCCCTTGGACCCCCCCCCCCCCCCCCCGCACCAGGAACCATAAGGCGGGTCCCTGGACCCCACCCCCGTTTTTTCGCTCCGCTCGCTACGCTCGCATGTATAGTGGCGCTTCTAGATCACTAACATCTCAAAAGAGGTGCTTCACAAAATCTAATTGAGAAGGCCTGGCCTGGTCTAAACTTACCCTTTTGACATGTCTAATGATAGCAGGTGTTTTTTTGGTTGTCTAAACTTACCATTTTGACATGTCTAATGATAGCAGGTGTTTTTTTGGTTGTCTAAACTTACCCTTTTGACACGTCTAATGATAGCAGGTGTTTTTTTGGTTGTCTAAACTTACCCTTTTGACATGTCTAATGATAGCAGGTGTTTTTTTGGTTGTCTAAACTTACCCTTTTGACATGTCTAATGATAGCAGGTGGTTTTTTTGTATTGTCTAAACTTACCCTTTTGACATGTCTAATGATAGCAGGTGTTTTTTGGTTGTCTAAACTTACCCTTTTGACATGTCTAATGATAGCAGGTGTTTTTTTGGTTGTCTAAACTTACCATTTTGACATGTCTAATGATAGCAGGTGTTTTTTGGTTGTCTAAACTTACCCTTTTGACATGTCTAATGATAGCAGGTGTTTTTTTTGGTTGTCTAAACTTACCCTTTTGACATGTCTAATGATAGCAGGTGTTTTTTTGGTTGTCTAAACTTACCCTTTTGACATGTCTAATGATAGCAGGTGTTTTTTGGTTGTCTAAACTTACCCTTTTGACATGTCTAATGATAGCAGGTGTTTTTTTGGTTGTCTAAACTTACCCTTTTGACATGTCTAATGATAGCAGGTGGTTTTTTGGTTGTCTAAACTTCCCCTTTTGACATGTCTAATGATAGCAGGTGTTTTTTTGGTTGTCTAAACTTACCATTTTAACATGTCTAATGATAGCAGGTGTTTTTTTTGGTTGTCTAAACTTACCCTTTTGACATGTCTAATGATAGCAGGTGTTTTTTTTGGTTGTCTAAACTTACCCTTTTGACATGTCTAATGATAGCAGGTGTTTTTTTTGGTTGTCTAAACTTACCATTTTAACATGTCTAATGATAGCAGGTGTTTTTTTGGTTGTCTAAACTTACCCTTTTGACATGTCTAATGATAGCAGGTGTTTTTTTGGTTGTCTAAACTTACCCTTTTGACATGTCTAATGATAGCAGGTGTTTTTTGGTTGTCTAAACTTACCCTTTTAACATGTCTAATGATAGCTTTAGTTTCATCCTCATTGAGTAATTTGTGTGCTCTATCAGCCAGTAATGCCATGCCTGATACATCAGCTGTATTAGAATGCATAATCTGTGTGCCTGCTCCTTGTATGAACACACCACGTTGTTTACCAACACTACCTTGTATAGATGAAGATGCTATGCCTATGGGATGATAAGATAGCATATATTGGTAATTTGATTCACACGATTTAAAAAATCAAAATTGTACCAGATTCTGTTATCTTAACCCCCTATAAGGAGTGGCAACTGTTCCTTAACTCCAATAGGACGGGGCGGACCTACGTAATGCCGGTGAAAATAATCAGATGCCAGTGAAAACAACTGGTGCAGATCAATCAATTAAGGCAACCGCACATTGCGCCTACTGCAAATCAAGTGTGTAATGCTCAGCGTTGAGTGCGTGCTTTTGAAACACTTGTTACCAAGCAAATTTGCTAAAAATAACTCAAGTCCGCCCTTGTCTATAAGGGAGTGCTTAACCCTTCAACTCCAATCAGGGGCACTTCCCCTTTCAGATTAGTCAGAGAAAAATTCCCCTTTCCCCCAAATATGAGAATCTTTCCCTCAAAACTCAAAACTAAATCCTTATTTAATAGAATCTCGTTTCCAGCAGCTTGGTGCTAAGCATAGATGAAAGGAACCGACAATTTGGAACCCGGTAGTATATTTTAACGGAATAAATCGTATTGGAAACTGGAAACCAATGCTTAGCACCAGGCTGCCGGAAACGGGTTTCTATTTAATAAGATCGGTAACCCTGAATGCTGAAATGGCACTCAATAAAGGATGGACATTTTAGTTTGGTTGCCAGACTATGGTGTGATAATGGATGGGCAGGTCCATATCTTGAGTAGTGGATGTTAGCCTTTGTCAACGTTTGATTTAAATTACTACAACTTTTAAAATCATACCAACATGGCCTGAAAAAATGTTTTTTTCCCAGCAAGCGATTCCAAATTTCCCTCCAAAATGGAATGCATTTTTTAATGAAAGAACAAATGCCAAAATTTCCCTCCAAATGCTCAAATTTCCCTGCAAGGAGCTTTCCGTATTGCCTACTTTTTCAGCCTGTGCATACCAAACTGGTAGAAAAATGTATATCAGTGTTTGGATTTTATTGACATGTAAAATAAAGGATAAATGGCATGATGGCAAATAATTTAAATCAATTTTGACTCAGCATTTTGTTACTATAGATCAGGCTTTCTCAACTAGATTTACTGATGCGCCACATTTTAGTAACCAACTTGTTGAAGCTTCACTTGGTAGAATTTACAATGGCAAAATTCCCGTTATAACATTAATTTCAAAATATTTTAACATATGTAGGCACCATATTAACCAATATTACTGTTTTGAGGGCACATACGCGCGTAGCGTGAGAAAAATTGCTGTATTTATACATCTGACTGTCATATGCCTATGGAATTTGGCTATATCATAATATGATTTATTTTTTAAAAACAAATTTTAACCACTCTCGCACCACTTAGGATGCCTTGATGCGCCACAAGTGGCGCGCGCGCCACCATTTGAGAATGCCTGCTATAGATCAGTCAGTTATAATTTGACGATCCTGCTTACAGCAGCCGGATGAATTCATAAAAACATGCGCACACAAAACATCGCGTGACTCAACATGGTGCATTGTAAATTGTATGTCTGATGCTTGTGTATGCCAAAATACACAATACATAGCATAATACATAGCACGCTTACGCTTGGATTACTTTTGTGCGCAGAGAGATAAAAACGCATATTTCTTGCCAATTTGAAATGATTAAACTATAACAAGTTGATAAACAGGCTGTCATTACTGTGGGTTTCACTTACTAGCAGATTCTCCAATGCTTCCTCTGCTTGAACTCCCTCCACTATAATTAGACTCATCATCATCCATTATATCTTTTGATCTATTCTTCTTTAGTGCTGCAAACATACCACTTTTCTTAACACCATGTTGATCTGTTACAGAGACTGTATTCATAACAAAAACTTATTTTGTAACATAAAGAGTTGCACAAATGTTATATTAGGCATAAAAAACAACAAGTTTGTCTCCGGTAGGCCGCGCGCATTGCGTTTTAGCAACATAAATTACCTCATTTCAGTTTTTATACCCATTTTTGAAAGAAAGCAAAAAAATTCGCAAAAGTGATTTAAATACAAATTACTGTAGAAAAGATTAAAATTTTGCACAAACTGGGAAGCCCAGTAACAATGATATGGGGCACAGTATGATACTAGCTGTGTATATTTGTGTCTTCAGGGTTCTCGGTCTATGGTAAATTGCAAAATTGTCTTTGGAAAGTTAGCTCACCGCACTTCTCCCCTCGCAAAACAAAAATTTAAAACAAATTTATCTCGTATCTTGGTTTTCAGACCACCTACCGGAAACAAACTTTTTTTGTGTGCCTATATTACACCTATTTAAAAAAAACCTATTGATAAAACTGTACATGTCTTGCGCGTCCATTCAAATCACATCTTTTCATGGTACACATAAGCGCAGGTCATTAACATTAACAAGCGTATAATGCGTACGTATCGAGTTTGATTGTGGAGCAAGCACGCATTATACCACAGATGACAGATGCATTTGCACAATTTGGTAGTATCGTGACATGCGAGTGGTGTGTCTGCATGATTATTCATCTAAACTTATCAATTTATGGTGGGAAAGCACTGGTAAAATGCCATAAAATGTTACTGTTCTAAGAATAACTAATAACACAAATTACGTGTGTATCATTAAATGATGTTTTTAAACTATGTAATGTAAAAGCTGAATGCAAACTGCTTATCCACAAAAATAGCCTGTGTAAGTAAATGTAATAAACATAAGAGGACCTGACGTTTCGTTTCTAACAGAATCTTTATCGATAGTTTTTAAACTATGATTATGAATTAGGATAACTTTGTTAAAACGTTTTGTAGGTAACTGTGGAAGTTTCACATAAGGCCCTCAGAATTTCCCCCAGGAGGAGTCCCTTGTGCAATTCCTTGGTTCCAAGGTGAAAATGTTTGTATCTTCACATATATACCTATAAACAACTGAGTCGTAATACTTTAAATCCACACATACCTTTCTTTTCTTTGACCTTATTCTCCTTTGTTCTTTCCTTTGGTTTCTCCTTGCCCATCCCCAGCTCTTTGTTCTTATGTTTCACTTTTATTCCAAATAAAACCTCTCTAAATGTTCTTGTTCTTTGCACTTTCTTACTCCTCTTTGATTTCTCATCATCCAATTGTGGGAAACTTTTTTCTGAAAGATTAAAAAATGATTATTTATTTATAATATGAAAATGGTTATCTTCAACAAAAGTGTCAAGATGAAATTAAAGGCAATCTTTTGCTACAACAAAAAGAGGTACAGGGTGTCCCAAAAGTGTTGATACCTTTAAAGCTTTGTATCTCTCTTAAAATAATTTGCAGTACCAAACTGAAAACATATTTGGATAGAGGTAATGTGTAGAATTACTTTGATACCAAACTTAATTCCTTTCTGAGGTCTGTTGCTGCATGTTCCTCACATCCCATTCATGTGGAGTTGTTCAAAATGGATGCCACTTGTTACATTTTGTACACAACATTAATAATGTTCATAATAAGTATTATTTCAATCTGAAATTAAAAGAATCATCATGGAAACCTTTTTTTCTCTTCCATACCTCTATCGCTCTCTTGGGCCCATTATTTTATTAAGCTCATTATACTATGCATTTAAATAAAAGTGCAATTTTACAGATCAAAAAAACTATCATCTGTACTGTGGCAAGTAATACATTTTAATGGGTTTTTTTTTTATTAAATGCCAATATCTTGATTTTGGAGGAAAATAATACATTGCATCAGGCCAAATTTAGTGCCGGTAATTTTACTGACGGCAAACGGAGAAAGTGTAGAGAATGAAGTGCAGTGGATCATGGCATGCCCGGCGTAGCTACAACCCTGCATTGCATCTTATGATAAAGCCTTTCATGTGTAAACCATGAAATATATAATATTCCAATTTGAAACGTTTTGAAATTGTTTTGGTAATTTCACAACATTATTCAAACAATTTAGTCAAATTTAGAAATTTACCTCCAGGGGATTTCATACTCATTCTAAGTTTTCTGTTGGGACCGATCAGAGCATTAGTACCCATGAATACCCTGGGTTGATGTTGTGTATTAGGACTAGGTAGCCTTGACAACACAGGCGTGTCCCCCATCCTCCCCAACCCCTCCCTCGGGTCCAATTACTTACCTCCAGGTGATTTCATACTCATAGACCTTCCAAGTTTTCTGCTGGGACTAATCAGAGCATTAGTACCCATGAATACCCTGGGTTGCAGTTGTGTATTATTAGGACTAGGAGGTCTTGCCAACACTGGTGAGATCCTGCCATCTACAGATGATGCTGGTGGCGGTGATGGAGATGGCACTTGTAATGTCTGGAATGTAAAAATAAAAGTGAATTAAGCTTAATATTATTAGGTATAAATTTCAGTAGATCCCAGTTGAAAACTGTCCATTTTTTCGTATTAAACCAACTGATTTTCACTGTTTGAACTGGATCTTAACTGTTATTACCTGGTATTATTGAAAAGATTCAACAGGATTGGCAAAGGTCATAGGCACAGAGCAGGATAGATAGAAGAGATGGATAAAGGAGGCAGTGGAGATTAGAAAGAAGGGGGCTACCACCATGAATCGTGACGAGGGGCAGTATCACCTTTCACATGTTTTTGATGAACTATTGCTCTCTGGAGAAAAAGTATCTAGAAACTCCAGAGTCATCGCTAAGCAACCAAAATAGCGTCGATAGCAGTAGTTAATCACTCGACCTTCACTAGGCTGGGCAATCGCTTCACCTACTATCCTAAGCCAGCTTGACAACATCCAAAGGAAGGCATTCAAAATCATAGGGGCTCATGAAGCTAGTGGTCTATCGCATCTCGGCATCACAAGCCTACTTCACAGGCGACAGGTAGCAGCAGCCAGTCTTGTACAAAAAGGCAAACCAACCACTGTCCACAAGATTTAGCAGCATTGCTCCCCAAACCATACTTTCAAAGTCGTGCTACGTGTTCAAGTGTTGCAATGCCAGCTCATGCACTTTCATTGCCGACTGCCAGAACTTACTGCTTAAACAGAAGCTTTATCCATACAATCTTCCAGTCAATGTTGTTGGCAACATCCGTGAGGAAAGATTCCAATCTTTTAAATGTCGTGTGAACAGACACCTTCTCTCCAAATCTTCAGAGTTTGTGTAGGCTCTCTCGATGTCAACGACCTTCAGATATTTATTTGTTCTCTTATTTCTATTTTTGATGTTGTTTTCTATACGTTTGGGCTTTTATCTTATTCCTGTGCCACAGCACTTTCATTGGCTTTTTTTTAACCCTGCCCATTCGTGTTTACTTGTATTATGAATATTTCTGAGTTGCAGTGAACCATTTGATTGGCCCATCAGAGCTCTCTGTAGAGAGTTACCAGTTTGGTTTGTAATGACTCAGTTCATTAACTTTGTTAATGTCTGTTGGGCTATTGCTCATATATTATTGGCTCTTTATATACCTCCCCCCCCCCCCAAAAAAAAAAAGTGTTTATAAAGGCAACAGTGCTTGCCGAAACATCCACAATAAACAGTAAGTGGAAATTGGATTAGATACAATGTACCTTTCTCCCATGTTGTTACCTGGGTTTTAAACTAGTTCAAAAAAAGAGATGAAATACTGACCATTTTACATATTAAACCAGCTGGTTTTAATGTGTTTAAACTGGTTTCTCAACTAGTTTCCAGAATTAAGACCTGGGTTTTTGTGATGTCTCCACTGATATGAATGGGAATGCTTTATTTGCCCTTAATACATGTTTTGTAAGTTTGTTAGGCTGATGCATGTTGCACATACATTGTCCTCTTTTTATCGATACAAATCAGTTCAATTATATATCATTTTCTTATTTTTAAAGTCTATTTTTGTTATACATATCAGAATACATGCAAGTGAAATATTATAAATTTGGCTACCATGATTTCAATACACTCAAGATCCTGGCTGTGATCTACGGGTCAATCAATGAATAATGAATTTGGTATAAGGCCAAACAAAGAAGAAGGTTTGTCTGAGAAGCCCGCCCGCATTGGTATGTGAAATGAGCTACGGTGCGTAGGTCTTCTTTTTTTGTGGGGATTTTTCCACCCTTTTTTTAGATGTTTAAAAAAAAAGTGTAAAAAAGTTCTCTGTAAGCTTGGATTAGCACAACAACAACAACAACAAATTAAAAAAATTGCATACCTCATAGCCTATTTTCCAAAAAAATAAAATAAATAATTAAATAAATCGCACAGCACTTAGCTTTTTTGCAAAATGTTTCTGAGACAAACTTTCTTCTTTGTTTGGCCTAAGATGATAAAGTTACATAAGTCCACTTTTTTAAACCATACCTGTGTAGCAATTGTACTGGTCTGGCTTGGCGGTCTTTCAATTTCAGGTATCGGTGATAAAGATTTATTCAAATCTACTTTCTCCCTCTGAACACCCCTCTCAATGCTCTGAATTGGTTCAGTCTGAATGATCTGCTCAGATTTAGAGACAGGTTTATGGGTTGTTCCATTATTCGATGAGGGTGATGCTTTTGGTTTTGAATCAACAAAAGGTTTTATTTCAGCTGTAGGTTGCTTAGGTTTGATGTTTTCTTGTAGCGGTGCTGAGACTTTCACTTCTGCCAATGGTAGATTTACACTGACAGGTCCTAGAAGTAAAACAAATAGAAACTTCATTAACTTTGTGTATACAGGATGCATTGGCAAACAGGTTGGGGAGGGGTTGATATGAATTGAGTTGAGGGGTGGGGAAGTAGCAACCTATAGTCTATTTATCCATCACGAGACAGTGACATAACTGCATCATTTACTAATTGAAGCACATAAACGTGTGTGCTTACTCGAAGCGCTAGCTGTACACATGAGCGTAGAAAGACGGAAGATACATATTATGCATGCGTAGTTAATTCTACGCCTGTAAAGTTACGTCACTGTCCAGAGGAAGACAAATAGAGTATAGCAAACCCTTACCACTTATAAAATCATGTCAAATTTAGGTGAGTTATACATACACGTGCATAGTAAATTCTGCGCCTGTAAAGTTACGTCACTGTCCAGAGGAAGACAAATAGAGTATAGCATACCCTTACCACTTATAAAATCATGTTAAATTTAGTTAAGTTTGTGCCTACACACTAAAAATATCAAGGGTTTGGACAAACTGAACCATGCCGTGGGAAAATTCTGTTGTGCTTTTGGTAAAATGGCATGAAAATGTGGATGTTTTCTCCAT
Source organism: Ophiura sarsii (assembly GCA_035610835.1). NCBI lineage: Eukaryota > Metazoa > Echinodermata > Ophiuroidea > Amphilepidida > Ophiuridae > Ophiura > Ophiura sarsii. Next base: position 73,831,149 of record CM069451.1, on the reverse strand, counting down.
GGAGTATAGAGTGACTGGTTATGACTTGTAGGCAGCTTATATACAGGGTTGTATCAAAAAAATTAGGACACTTTTTGATGATGGTTTAAATCCTTGTTAAATCACTGAAGCATTACCAATTTTTATTTCAATGTAAAGTACAACCGATAAAGATAAAATCCTGAAGAGATGAGAAAAATTCATCATTAGTTAAGGAAATTGTGACCTATTAGGCAAGGCAATCTATTTTGTAGTATGTACAATGGTCATTCACACAGTAAGGCCAAGAAGAAAAAAATTGTTTGTTTGTCCACGTCCGACCGACCGTGTACCTTGGTGCCGACCGTATTCTTTTTTATTTTCTATTATTTTTTTAAAACAACTTTTTGAGCAATTTAAATGGCCAAACGGACCGTTTTATTCCTGATTTCGTACGCTATCGTAAATCTGGTCTTTATAAACACCATCCCCAATGCGCAGTCCCTTGTAACATGATGTGTATTGCATGAACTTGGCAACCGCGGGGACTATTAAAAGGACTAAATGAACATTTAATCGCGCGTGCAATTGATGTCATTTTTATACTAAAAACGCAGTGTGAGAAAATATGAAAACTCTAGTTATGGTTCATATTTGCAATTTTGGGGGTATAGTTAGTTCGAGAAAAAATAGGTTTAGTAATACTTTCACGTATATATTTCTAGAACTTCAACACTACGTTGTTTCACTTTCTGCAAATTTTCAATCATAATAAATGGCGGCAACCGACAACATGTTCACGGTACCTGCGCACACAAACTCGGTACAAAAATACTCTTTGACCGAGTTTGCAGTGTTGCAACCAGTACTACAATATTGGAACTCATGAAAAAGAGTTCAATACTATCAAAGTGATGTGTTTTGTGTTTGGACGACTTTAATTCACAGTATTCATGCCGAATTTATATTCCCAAATACAATATCCGTATTTAAAAAAAATAAAAAATAAAATAAAAATTATCCGACCTACCGACCCTACCTTTTTCGGACCCTCTATGGACAAACAAACAAAACAAAAATTTTGGCCTAACAGTAGAGTAACATGAACGCGCACACTATTTATGCCAATATCATGGTAATGAACCATCTACAGCGGGTTCGAGAACTTTTTTTAATTTGCACAGAATATGCATGCATCTAATTTGTGGATTATTTAGCCAGTATTGATTTGTGCCAGAATTAAATGGATTACCAAACTAATCTTTGCTATTGACTGATAGATTATTTTCTATGTTTATAATTATTGTAACGTATTGAAACGTAAACCATGTTATAATACTGGTCTATACATGTAAATCCCATTGTACAAACCAGTAAATGACATGGTTTACGCAAATTATGCTAGTTTTCTTATTTTTCATCGGATTGATCTCATATCTTCAGGATATCATAATAATTAATTGGGCTTTACATTGAGACTAAATTGGTCATGGTCCAATGATTATAACAAGTATTAAAGCGTCATGAAAAAGTGTCCTAATTGTTTTGATACACCCTGTAGTATCACTTTCTTTATGAATTTATGTGACATGAAAAACATCACCAAATTACCTTGTCTTAACCTATTGGATTTACAATTTACCATGATATTAATGTAGCTTATAGTGTACAGATATTCCCTTCAAAAATAGACAATTTTGGTCTGAAGTAATTTTCATAATAGTGACTAATTGTATTATAATATATCATTTTGCTAACACAATAGGTGACAGACTGTTACACATCTAATCACTATGTATTTATATTAGTATTGCTCTCCACTGGGTATTATAAACTGACTAGACGTAACTAATCAAATCATTCGATCAACTGTTCAATTGTGGATCCAGGTCTAAATTTAGACCTGGAGAATGGATGGATTGGCCCAAAATAATGATTGGGAAAAATACCTCAGTTTAAAAAGTACATACATGCTACTATCATGTTCCATTGTCATATTTATGAATATGAATTTGTGTACAAAGGATGCCGGGTTTTTGTGAATATTTACTTATGCCTTACAAATAGACCAACTCTATATCTTATATCTACAACAATATTAGGGAGTCATAGGCTGTCATATTACAGTTTGTTGCAGTGCGAGTATCGTACATCAATATTAGGGAGTCATAGGCTGTCATATTACAGTTTGTTGCAGTGCGAGTATCGTACAACAATATTAGGGAGTCATAGGCTGTCATATTACAGTTGGTTGCAGTGCGAGTATCGTACATCAATATTAGGTAGTCATAGGCTGTCATATTACAGTTTGTATTAGGTAGTCATAGGCTGTCATATTACAGTCTGTATTAGGTAGTCATAGGCTGTCATATTACAGTTTGTATTAGGTAGTCATAGGCTGTCATATTACAGTTTGTATTAGGTAGTCATAGGCTGTCATATTACAGTTTGTATTAGGTAGTCATAGGCTGTCATATTACAGTTTGTTGCAGTGCGAGTATCAAACAGATTCATTTTGATATTATTTCAAATTAGCTGTATATTATATCGGACACAGGGGGAACACTCATATTCTAAAGTGGTAAAGGTATATGCCACCTTGAAAAACCTGTTTTTCACTCACACTTCGGATGCCCACACCATTGTCAGACTGCATCAGCTCTTTAAAGACTCCAATTTTATTCAAAATCATGATCATTTGCATTTCAAAGCCCCAATTGTTTGACAAATTTGCATGCTGACCACATGAAATTGGGGAAATAAGTTATTAAGACTCTACTGTAAGAAAAAATGCAGTTGTTAAGACCCTATTTTCCACCCAAAGTCCATTCCAAAACCAAATTTTGGAGACCCTGGATGGCGATGGCATACCCCTACAAAAAAGAGTTAAATGCCCCCCCCCCCCCCTATACCACCAGGATTGGGCTCTCCACTCTTGCATGCACACCCTACCAATGCCATTGCCTACATATGCTAGACATACTGTCATCTTCATAATCTCTTTGACACACCTCATATTATAGCTTATTATGTGAGCATGTGTTGCATTATTTGAGGAGTTTACAGAGCATAACAGCAAATGTAAATTGCATGTGATTAAAACTACCTGATGCTAACTCCCTCAAGACCATCGCATATTTGTGAAATTGGTCGGGGTTATATCTATATGATAATAATATATAATACTGTTTTCCTTTAGTGCAGTGAAACATCTGTGGATATTAAAAACCTACAGTAAAATAGTTCAGTCTATTTCTAAATATGAACTAACATCATTGTAGGATCTGAGTCTAAGAAATGCTCCCAATCCAAGAACTGCTATCTACCTGTACACAACTATGGAAATCATGACTCAATGGTTCTATATTCAATCTTAGTATATAGTTTCTGGATAGGCTGATTTTTAACACTTTCCACAAGGCTATTAGTTTTACCATATACAAAACAGATTTTTCAGAAACTTTTCCCAACTTTCAAGAAGAATTACTGAACCAATAGTAGGAAAGTTTGACCTTATTTTAACGTATTCCTCGTGGTGATTCCAAATATGGTGGTGGAATTCAATACTTATGACTTTTTTGAAACATTTTGTGAAATTTTGGAACTGTCGTCTGCAGACGACTGCCGCGTGGATTGCATTAAATAGCAGCCCTACAAGGAGGACAATATCACTGCAAATAAAAGTAGCTAATCAGTTTATACAACAATGACTGAAAACATGCACCATAACTCACTTGTTGTTGAACTCTTGACTCTGGGTTTGGTTTCATTCCATAACTCACTTGTTGTTGAACTCTTTACTCTTGGTTTGATTTCATTTTCCCTTTGTTGAGGAGCGTCTTCTCCAGGTACCTTCTTGTATGCTGGGTAGCGTTGCACACTGCGTATTGTCATGATTAGATGACGCTGATTCTTAATGAACGACACGGCTTGCGTATGCGTTATATTCTCAAAACTATCACCATTTACATTGACCATTTGATCTCCAACTCGTATACCATTCATCTCCGCTAATCCGCCATTGTCCACTCTAAACAGAAGTAAAAAATAAGAGATAAATAATCCAGTACTAGTGTAACAGTAAAAATTCTTGTTTTATACATGACCAATTGTAGATAATAATCATTAAGGTATACAAGGCCTGGAAGGGGGGGGGGGGGGGGCTGAACTATTATTTTGGTATAGATGTGTGCGGCACAAAGGGCCAAACCTAGGGGATTGGGGAACTGATAAAATGCCAAATTGGGAGTCTTTATATGCAACAATTTGCTTTTGGAACTGCTTTTTAGCCACAATTGAGACCATGGAACTGAAGATTTTAACAAATTTGTAATTTTGTTGTTGGAATGGAGGACTTGAAACATGCTGTAAATTAGGGTCTTACGGAACTGCACATCAGGACCCACCCGTGTGTCTGCACGGACCAACTAGTTCAAACAAATCTGTGACTAGATTAAGCACTGACACCATCTCCCACACTACAAGTGACAAAGAATAAGGTTGGATTCTATAATGCTACTCACCTTGAAACATATATACCGAGACCATATTCACTGCCACCCTATGGTTGAATTCTATAATGCTACTCACCTTGAAACATATATACCGAGACCATATTCACTGCCACCCCTGATATTGAATCCAATAAACCTATGTGAATCACTCAATTGTAGTATAACCCTCCTCTCACTCTCGTTAGTTAATGGTCTGGTTCCAGTCATTCGAGATAGTTCATCCTTGTATTCACCTGACACCTTCTTGTGTTTTGCCGTATCAATCCTACAATAACAAAAGTTTGGGGTTAGTAGGTATGATCAGGGTTGTATTGTAGCTACGCCGGGCGGGCCTGCCGGCATTGGGCCTGGAATTAAGCTGGCCCGCCGGCACTCTAAAAAAACAAAAAAACAATAACAATTTGTGGATAAAATCATTGAACTGCCTCATAAAACAAGAAATTATGTGGCAGGAACCCTCAAAGTGCATTAAAAGCCTAAAAACATCCCGGCCGCCGAGCCACAAGAATTGTGTAACCAAATAGCGAAATATTGCGCATGGCGCTCAAAATGCTCTGGCTACAACCCTGGGTATGATCTGTTGGCAAATCTGTTGGCAAACTATTTTGTGTTTACAAATTATGTCTGATGCAGAATAGAAGATATTTTGACAGAGTTACGTGGTATTGAAAATAAATGTATAATATTGAAAAATAATTTGGATATTTTTTTTTTCTTCTTCTTTTCAATCTGAAAAATCCCTTCCTTAATTGATGTTTAAATCCCTATAATATGCAGTGATCTTAGTAGTAAATTTAATCTGGTATATTTATGATAACAGTTTTAACATACAATCCGTGTAATCAGGGTTGCATTTTCCATTTACCATATTGGAAGACGGGCTTTTGCTTACTGTATAAATGTCACATTTATCAAACATGTATTGAAAAGGTTTTCACAAATAAAAGCCCAAACTGGGTTGTCATTTGCTAGTTATAACAAGAGTTGTTAAGACATCTTCTTTGCTGGTGAAAGATGTTGTGATAGTTGTTTACATTATGAACTATCTTAATTACGTGACCGCATCACTGCTAGGTCAGGTCACTTTGCAACAAGCTAGGCGAGCACGCACTAGCAGACGATCTCATAAGATCGAGAATCAGAAACAGTTAATAAAGAAACACGTTTGAACGAATCGTATATTATTACCCTGGTGTGGAATCACTTCATGGTAGGCAGCGGTTTGGGAATTCATCGTGTAATGTATAAAATACATAACATTTGCAAGATTTGTAAGTGACGTTTCTATTGACACTGTACTGACTGATTTTACGGTGCCGAATTCTGCAACGGTACGACGAGGACAAGGATACCTTGAAACAAAGTTAAATGTGTAAGATCGACATTTCGACTGTATTTGCATTGCCATTGACTTGGAGATTTCTTTAAGTACGGTCATGTGATCCACGATAACGCTTTTAAAAGAAAAAGAAATTGTGTGTGAGTGCCAAGTTCTGTGTGTGTTTTCCGGTATTAAAAGCAAATGTGAACAATATAGCCCAACAGACATTAACAAGGTTAATGTACTGAGTGATTAGAAATCAAACTGTATAACTCTCAACAGAGAGCTCTGATGGTCCAATCAATTGGTTCACTGCAACTCAGAAAACATGCATGCAAGTTTGAAGAGCTAATAAGCTTCAACCAAAATAAGATACAGAATATGCCATATGCCATATTCAATATGGTATTAACGTTTTCCATGCAGCAGTCGTCTGCAGACGACAGTTCCAAAAGTGCACAATTTTTTTCGAAAAAGTCACAATTATTGAATTTCATCACCATTATTTGGAATCACCATGAGAAATGCATAAAATAAGTACACAGATGCCTAGTATTGGTTCAGTAATCCTTGAAGTTGACTTGGAAAGTTGGGAAAGGTTTCTGACAAATCTGTTTTGTGTATGGTAAAACTAATAGCCGCGTGGACGTGGGGAGTGTTAAACTGCAGAGAAGGAAAGTTTATACTTACCATGTCGTTATAGTGCTTTCTTTAGCTGGGGCAACCACCGGACTTGCATACATAATTTTCATTCGTAAACGATCACTTCCTTGCAGGACTAAGAGGGCGCTGGCAACTGTTATGTTTTCAAAGTTGACATTATTTACTTCTATGATTTGAACCCCGGCTTTGAGTCCACTCCTCTCTGTGTAGGTATTGGGAAGAATTTAAATAGAAAACTGTTGTTATATGCATGCTTACAAAATAATACTTCATAGGGTTTAATTATGGATTGTAATGGAAATATTATCGTTGCTATGGAAATACACATGGTTTCTTGATGGTTAGATTACACTCAAAAATTTAAAAGGTAATGAGAGCAAACCTCTACATGCAAGACTAAAGACCAAGAAAAGTTGCTATATTCTTGCAGTGAAGAGAAAACATCAATGCCATTAGAAGTCATGTTTCTATAAGAATATCAACACATGTCTTATACACTGAGCCAAAAAAGAAACGTATAATTTTTTTTAATTTTTTTTTAACAGATCACCAAATAAAATTCTGTGCATGAAAATGTACCAAATTTGGATACAATATTACTAATATTACTATTAATATTTGTATCCAAATTTGGTACATTTTCATGCACAGAACTTTATTTGGTGATGTGTTAAAATTTTATAAGTTTCTTTTTTTTATAAGTTTCTTTTTTGGCTCAGTGTATATAATAATGGCAAGGATGTGTAGGGTGCGTGTGCATTATGCATAACATTGAAATTGTAAACACTTGAGGAGCACTATGCATTTTGTCCTTGTTTACTATTCAAGCCAACTATTGAAGAGAAAGAACAAACAGATTATAAGCTACAACTCCCTTTTATTATGCAGTAAAAAACAACATAAAACTTTACCCCAGGCAGTTAGATGGCTACTATCTTAATAATAAATAAAATGTTATTATCAACCTCTCTTAAAATCTGTAAGTGTACTTTTATGCGAGATACATAACATTTAAAAAAAATGCAATTGTTCATTGAGAAGAATGGTTAAACGAAACCTGTGAATTAAGTTGGAAAATGTTATTTTCAGATTTGTCCATCAGATTCAAAACGAATCTGTGATAAATCTTTAAAAAAGATTATGCTACATATCATCATCGCTCAATATTTTTCCTTTTAAAATCTTACTCGAAGTTTCCAATTCCTTTATTTTAGGGCTATTATTTTGTAATCACTTTGGTAGGATACTTGATCTCCATTTAAGATTGGGTAATTCCTGCAATGATCCTATCTATATTCTAAAAGATTTCAATTGTTTGACAAAATAGCCTAAATTACACATTTTAACACATTTTTCAGGGAGTGACCTCTCATGAAACCTGTTATAATTACAAACATACCTGCATATATATGATCCTGGTACAACATGGCTGACCATAACTCCTGGTCTCCTAGCTGGATATCCCTTGATACCAAAACCAAGTGCACCATCCCTCAAGCCCCCCCCCCCACCCCCCCCCCCCCCCCCCCCCCCCCCCTGGTTACACCACTGCTCATGAAACCTATCATCATATCTACAAACTACTATACCTGCATATGATCCTTGTATAACATGGCTGACCATAACTCCTGGTCTCCTAGCTGGACATCCCTTGATACCAAAACCAAGTGCACCATCCCTCAAGCCCCCCCCCCCCCCCCCCCCCCCTGGTTACACCACTGCTCATGAAACCTATCATCATATCTACAAACTACTATACCTGCATATGATCTTTGTATAACATGGCTGACCATAACTCCTGGTCTCCTAGCTGAACATCCCTTGATACCAAAACCAAGTGCACCATCCCTCACATCAATGGACAGTAATGATGTGCTACCTGGTCTCTCAGCTGACCGTACATGAACTAGACAAAGGAAAAAGAAAGACAAGACAATTATATCATCACGATGATTCTTACGTTCCTTTTGTATTAACCATAACCTTCCACAGGGCCACAAATGACCTCAACAAATAGCTGTTGTGCCGCATGCTCCCTAACCTTCCACAGGGCCACAAATGACCTCAACAAATAGCTGTTGTGCCGCATGCTCCCTAACCTTCCACAGGGCCACAAATGACCTCAACAAATAGCTGTTGTGCCGCATGCTCCCTAACCTTCCACAGGGCCACAAATGACCTCAACAAATAGCTGTTGTGCCGCATGCTCGACCGGTCTTGATATTGTGGCACCTTGCCCAGGGCCACAAATGACCTCAACAAATAGCTGTTGTGCCGAATGCTCGACCGGTCTTGATATTGTGGCACCTTCCACAGGGCCACAAATGACCTCAACAAATAGCTGTTGTGCCGCATGCTCGACCGGTCTTGATATTGTGGCACCTTCCACAGGGCCACAAATGACCTCAACAAATAGCTGTTGTGCCGCATGCTCGACCGGTCTTGATATTGTGGCACCTTCCACAGGGCCACAAATGACCTCAACAAATAGCTGTTGTGCCGCATGCTCGACCGGTCTTGATATTGTGGTACGATCAGGCAAGCTTTCAAAAAAGTTTACTTTTACGAGCTCCGGGTTAACACAATCAGTTAGGTATCTGACTGACTTCCATGGCGGCAGTCTGGGTTCGATCCCCTGCGCTGACGACGAGTGTGATCTTTCCCCCAAAATCGACCTGCTTTAATTGATTTAATAGTAAAAGTTATGTAACCTTTGACAGGAGTCTTTTGCAGCAGCGAATTAATAGAACAGCGTGGGCAAGTAAGGATTATGATGGTTGTTACATGTGGAGTAGAGCATGACTTTGTATTCAGTGAGATCATTAGCATACTTGAGATTTCTACACCACGCCGCTTATCTTGTCAGTAGCGTAACTATAGGGTCTTCAATTTGGATGGGGGCATGAGAGGGGGGAGGGGGCAGGCCTGTTGTTGGCGGGTATAACCAACTATTTTTTGTATATATACATAGAGTATGTCATTTCATGGGGGCATCAGGGGGCCTGCCCCCTGCCCCCACTAGTTACGCGCCCCTGTACCCAGTGATATGGGTCTGCGAGTAAATCGTGGCTAAGCTTGGATTGTGTGCTCAGAGATTTCACTGCATATTTCTTGCCAATTTGGAAGGGACTCAACTATAATAGCCTATAGGACTAAAACTATTACCAAATTACAAATTTGAAAAAATAAAAATAAAACCTTCATGAAGCAAACACACTTATCAGATCAATATTTTGATTTATCATAAGTGCTTTAAGTATCCCCATCGAAGTGCCACGTAAAAGATCAATTATTGATTATTCACATACTCTTTGTTAGATTATTTCAGCATCACATTCCTTCAAATAGTATTTGTTATAACATCACCAATTGTCTATCCTTTTATCTTTATGATTGTCCATGTTCTTAAGGAGCCCACTTAAACTTGGGACAAGTACCATAGTTTGGTCAGTTCCAAATTGACGAAGCCTCCTTACAGCAGTGAATGAATACAAAAGAATGTGGACGCCCATGAATGCAACAAGCGCAATGTGCATCATAAGAGTGACGTGTGCGTACGGCCAAAACCGTGTGGTGTGCCTGTGGTAATAATCGGGCTTAAACTTGGCTTATTTTTGAGCGCGGAGTGATAAATAACAAACATTTCTCGCCAATTTTGAAACTGATTAAACTATAGTGGTGTGCCATCCAAGGTCTTAAAATGGGGGCTTTAAAACAAAAAAAAGTTGGTGAAAATTAGGGTCTTCAGAACTTATTTTCCCCCAAATATGTGCAGTAAGAACACAAGCTTTTTGAAAAAAATTGGGGCTTAAAAACACAAATGTCATGATTTTTTGTTGAAAAAATCTAAGAGCAGATGTCCTGTCTATCTATTCCCCTGCATTAATGCACCTCAACAGAGACCCATCTGGCTTATATTCATGTTCCGTTATCCCTAAACCGTCCCCAGGGGGTTTCAGTCAACATTGACTTTGGGTACGCATGATCATTCCAAAAATCATGGAAAAGGTGAATTTTCTGTCAACTTAATTAGGGGTGTTTTTTAAAACTACAGGGTGAGTCAAAAAAACTGCAATAATGGAAAGAAGCCATTTTGTTTTCAAAACCAAATTGATTTTTAAAACTTTTAAACGTTGCTAGAATGACGTATTTAATCCTAACTTTGTGTGAAAATGAAGTCGATCGCATTTTTCGTTTGTCTTTGGTGACCCTCTTTGCTGCACAACCAACTTTACATGTTTGTCCACGAGCACAGTGATTTTCAATTGAAATGGCACACATTGCATTTTCATATCCCGCCAACAAAAATTTGGAAAATGTCAGTTTTTTACTAAAATTTAGAACATTATAAGCTTTCATAGCATGGGTATGGTAAATTGATTATGTGAACTCACATGTAAACAAGAAAGAATGCATCAAATTCTAATAACATCACAAATGTACTCAAGTTTCCAAATTTGAATGAGAGACACATTTTGCAATCTGATGAATATTTTGGGTATCTAGTGAACAGACGTGTGAAATGGGTGCACTGGTAAAAAATTCACCAAAGGCAAACGAAAAATGATATTGACTTCATTTTTTCACACAAATTTAGAAACAAATAAGGTATTCTTATAACGTTTAAAAAAATTCAAACTTCAACTTAGTTTTTAAAACAAGATGGCTTCTTTCCACTATTGCAGTTTTTATGACTCACCCTGTATGTCCGCGATTTCCAAACATAAGGGGTCATTTTGGAAGCTCATTTTGGAAGCTATATCTGCGATTTCAATAAAATTAGGGGTGTTTTTGGAGAGGCTATGTCCGCGAAGAAGAACAAAAATTAGAATGAGTATTATGTCATACCAAATTGTCCCGAGAATAGGTAAAAGGGGTATTTTTAACCAGGGATGTGTCCTCGTTTTTGTGTAAAAAAGGGGGACTATTTAGAAAGTGTCCTTGAAATGGTGAAAAAAGGGGGGGGGTATAGGGTGGTATTTCAAGATCCCGGAACGATCATGTGTTACCCCTCTGAATACAAAGAGAGAACACAGGAACTCGTCCCATATCCACAAATCACTACATTGTTATCAAATGGTAGCGCGCACGGTTCACAAATCACTACAGTGTTATCAAATGGTAGCGCATGGTTCACATGTCTATCTCGTGCCACGTCAAATGGTCTCGGAAAAGTTATCTTTTTCGAGCTGACCCATATGCGCAATCAGTTTGATCCCAGGCGCTTGCAAAGAGTGATTTTTCAAGAAGAAAAAAACAGACTTATTTTTCCTCCCCTGATAATCTAATTGACAAAAACATGCCTGGGGAGTTAGGCTTTTAATGTCTCTTTTATCCTGTACTGTTATTTCATACATGTTTTATGATGCAACAATGATAGGTGAAATCAAATCATAATGACAAGTGAATATCATTCTAATAAAACATATCTACATCAAATACAATTCCAGCTGTTAATCACACAGTATTAATAATATTACATCAGGGTGTATCATTTTATTAAACATCATGCAAATGAATATCATTGTATTTCCAAAAGTATTTGTCATTCATTTGGCACACCAGATGATGAGCCCTAGGTCATTATTATTATTATTATATTATTATTATACAAGGCATTTATATAAATAGCGCTCTTACACAATGAGGTACCACAGCGCTTTACAGAATAAAATACATGTACAGAATTGAATACATACACGGTAAAAAGTAAAAATACATACACTGAAGGTAAAATTACATACACGGTAAAAGGTAAAAATACATACACAATGTAGTTTTTAAAATACAAACACATTAAAACAAGTTAATGAGAAGAACAACCAAAACAGATTACAAATTACGCAAGAAAAAGCACACACAACAAGAGGTGCCACGCCCCGGGGTTTGAACCCACGACCTCTCGGTTGACAGGCGAACGCTCTACCAACTGCGCCACAGGAAGCTGTGCTGGGCGAGTGTATTTGCCCAGCTATATAGCCCGGGGCCATTATTTCACCCAAAAACCTCAGCGCCAGGTGGAACCGACAGGCTGGGAAATGGGATTTCATGGGATACGGGGCTGTAAGGGTTAATAGTTTTCTGAACTGGGTAACAGAAGAAGCATGACGGATATTATGTGGGAGCTTGTTCCAAAGCATAGGAGCGCTGCAGAGAAACCTTTACTTGCAGAAACAAGGTGTGTTTTAGGCATACTAAGAAGTCTAGTGTCAGAGCTCCAGCGAAGCCCACTCCTGCCAGGCATATAAGTGAAAAGAAGTTCCTCAATGTATGGTGGAGCACAGTGAGTGAAACATTTAAAAACAAATAACAAAATGTTGAATTCAATCCGTTCCATCAAAGGAAGCCAGTGTAATTCTTGCAAATATGGAGATGCATGATCACATTTAGAAGCTTTGAAAATAAGTTTGGCAGCGCGATTCTGAAGACGCTGAAGACGTTTAATTGTGGACCTATTTTCTTCTATTAAAAAATGAAGCATGTTTTTTTTGGGTTCCAGATCACTGATTGAAGCTTCAAATGTTTAATCATCAAATAGGGTCCAGTTTTCAACCATCTGAGAAACAAATGACCCCATTTTCCCATGAAAAGGTCCCCTGGGTGTTGCACGACTGGAAACTATCCTATTCAGTGGCGTAGCCAAAAGGGGGAAGGGGTGGCGATTGCAACCCTCCCAAATATTTGAGTCTGTCGGTTGAGATTGACATATATCGGTTCATTTGGCAAGAGGAATCATAGAATTTTGACTGTCCAATTAGTACAAAGATTGCATGTGCACCCCAAAAATTAATTTCAATATTTGTAGAAGGTCATTTAAAGCCAAAATGTTACTCGGCCATGGCAAATTAGTGAAAAAGAGCAAATTTTCTCATGCTACACACCCATTTGTTTAGCCGGTAACGTCTCGTCATTTCACTTTTATTTCTTGACTCCCTCATAATGAAAAAACCTAGCTACACCACTGATCCTATTTAAGATCATTTAGTGACACCCTGTACCTGGACCCTGTACATACATCACATTCTATAAGTATAATTCACGTCTAATAATACAATAACTTCGTTTCTTCCACTACGCTCTGATGCTCTGACTTCCGATCCAAAACAGTCATCTACGCATTTATCATGTAGGCCATTCACCGGACATCAATATCCTAATAATAACACACTAATAATCATTAATCATCATATCCATCAGTTTTGAGCAACAAGTATATTTCATCAGGACAATACTAGATCAATGTTTAGTGTGTTAAGTACAGCATTTAACTACGTCATAAGAATGACGATTGATCAATTTTTACACTTGAATGATTATTTTAAGAAAAATCATTATTTATTCATAGAATGTTTGCCTATAGGAATCAAGTATTGATGGATATATTACTTTCAAACAATAACTTGAGTATAGTATCCCACTGTTGTAAATTCTGACGAACACCCTTTATTTTTCTGTGAGTCCCAGACCTGACATTGCATGATTACATTTTGGGTGCCCTATTCTTCATGTTAAATATATTGCTCGCATTGTTTTAAAAGCAAGCAGCATAAATGAGTCAAATTTGAAAACAAAAGCAATTTTATTTGTAATGAATTAATGTTTAAGCGCTGCACTAGAGATGAAGGTTTCTTAATTTTGATAATGAACCTATACAAAATGAGGCTTTACTATAATACTTCCTCTTGACAGTGACTTTAGAAGTCAGTTTACAGACACGTATGTATCTTCTGTCTTTCTAAGCATGTGTGTGTATGCGAGCGCCTCAGAAGGGCGCGCATGCGCATTAATTAACTGCAATCAGCAAATGACATAATGATGTCACTGTTTCATGGGTGTGAAATAATCTATAATCTAAGGCACTACAAGTATTCAACAAATGAGCAACTTTGATGTGTAACTTGTGTTGAGCACTTTTGCATGATTTACATCACTCTGTTGATTTCAGACTTTTCTTTTCAATTTTTGATGGTTACTTTATCCTAATGCATTACGTTGGTTGGTACTGTTATTCAAATTTCTTTGGCCGCGGCAATATGGTCTTAATAAATGGACAAAACATGGGGACAATAGTGTTCACTGTCAAATTAATAGAGGTTAAAAAGAATAACAAGTAAACATCTCTATTTAGTTAACTCATTTATTAACCATGAAAATATGTGCCAGTTCCCTAAGATGCCCACACCCCCCCATTAATAGCATGTTTCAGTTCTTCAAGGATAAAATTCAGTTCGCGAAGCAAAATATTGCATAAACATTCAGTTATCCAAGACCCGACCCGAGTTCGACGCTTAACTCCCCTGGGCACTACCGGCCTATCTTACAGTGGTTCTGATTGGTATATTGCAAGATATACTCATTTGAATAGCCAATTAAAATGCAGCTTGTAAATTGTTTCACTCCAATCTTTATCAGGGATACAAGTTACAACTATTGTAAAAATGTCTCTGATTTGTGCAATAAATGATGTATCTATCTTTCTGACCAATCGGCCAGTAGTTCTCAGGGGGTAAACCCCACCACACCAACACCAAAACTTAAAATTTGATAACACCCCCCCCCCCCCAATCTTCAATCATGTCCTTATCTTGACCTTGTCCTTAACCTACATTGTATAAAATAAGAGTATACTAGAATCTCATTTAGTCCATTGTTTAACTGAATCAATTACTGCAAAACATTTCAAAGACTACTATAAGTACAATTGATTCCATTGTGACAGGTATGGGTTACACACCATCACCTAACAATAAACCACAGCTAGTAGTCATGGTAATGGTACACAAAAGCTCTACATGGATAGTGGCTGCATGGGAACTACATGTTATTCACGGAATCCATTATGGTATATTTACATTAAATAGAGCGAGTATAATTTGATACATTTGTATGTTTTGGATTTCTAAACATTTTGTTTTATCATGGTTTCACACAGATTTTTAAAAGGCCAATGAAACTCGATTGTTAGTTTCGGTAACATTTTTTCAGTTCATGAGGTAATTGACCTCTTTTCCATATATTTACCTGACAGCCGTAATTTCACCTCAATTTTACATACATCTTCGCTAGAAAAATTAATAAAAAATGGCAAATCTCAAGAAATTAGACCCATCGGTTTACCAAAAATAGGCGGTTCTCAAAAAAGAAAGTCTTGCCTGCTTGCGCATAGTGCCTGATAACATATTTTTAAGCAGAGAACAGCTGCCCGTACTGGAAACATTACTACAAAATATATTTTTATTTTGCTCATTTGCTTCCATACGTATAACAATGGATTTGTTTCTTTAATTGTGTTAGTCAAGGTGTAATCAATAATGATGCATTTGGCTGGATGGCTCACTAAAACTAACCCATATTCTCAGTTATATATTTTGTTAAATCAATATCCATAACTGTGTTTACATGGAGAGAGAGCCCTGGATTTATAAGCCCAATTGGGCTCATTTTGCAAGACCAAACATGCATAACCAAGGGATAGGGTCTAGGGAATGCAATTTTTAAAAGCACAAGGTGTTGGCTGATTTCGGGAAAAGTGCTTTTGAGGCAAAGTGTGCTTTTTTGCACACAAATATGCCGTATTCTATAGACAGCACTTGCACCGGATCTTGGGAGAAATTTTAGATGGCAACACTGCTTCCCAGAATTAAATTTTAAAAGACCATTTATAATAATATTAATTCAAGTGTGTATTAGCCATTACATGTGTTAGAGCAAGAGAGTATTTCAAAAGGTTCAATCTAAATGGATTAGCAAAATTGTATTCAATAATTTGTTCTGCCTGATTTACCCATGTGACCAATCGCGCCAAAAAGGACATGTTGTCGGCAATTTACACAGTTTTGAGATACAATGAAGAGGCCAATATATTTGGTGAATAGGCCAAGTAAAACAAAACAACAGTTGATCGTCCCCGTCCGCTTCCCTGTTTTGTGCCGCATTGATTTTTGATTTTTTTTAAAAAATGTTTTAATATTTTTTTTATAGTAAAACTTTTCGGAAAATTGCATGTAAAACTATTAAATGTTTAAGTTGCTCCAGTAAAACTATTAAAACTGTATCTGTCTGTACATTAAATAAATGCATATACAATGAAAAGAGGCTCAGACTGTAAAATCTTTACTTCAAAAAGCCGGCTGCCATCTTGGAAAACAAATAATAAATATTAAATAAAAAGCCCCTCCCTCATCCTTTTCTTTTTAAAAATCCGGACGATCAACAGTTCTTTTGTTTTACTTGGCCTTATAAAGAAAAAAATAAACAAAAATATGCTTCTTCAAATCATATCTTGTGATTACAAAGTCTGATTACCTTCAACATGGTGTCATTTCAAAGCTTAAAATGTGTTCTTTCAAGCCATACCAATAACTCAGGCCTCCAACAAATCCATTTTGATGTAACGGGTCACATAAGCCTTTTGGCAGGGGGATCTGACAACCCCCCCCACCCCACACCACCGATTCCCTCTTATTACACCCCTGCTCATGCTACATGTACCTATTAAAACAGATTATTCATTTGTGGAAGCAGTTTTCACAGCTTTTTGTAACCTTATAACGGCACAAAACCATGATTTTGAAGTATCATGATTATGAATCGTATCGCTCTGTATTACTCAGAATATATTAATGATTTATGACCGGAAATGTAAATTTGCAAGAAAATCTACTTTCTAAAAGAAATCATGAATAGAGCCCTGGCAAGATGCAAGATCACTACGAATACAAATTGAGAAATATATCCCGCCCATGCCCATATCATGCATATCATGGCTATTTAAAATACTCACGGAGCAAATAATGACCCTAAATACATAAGACCATTGTATGAAAAGTATACCCTTTTTCATAATTTTGCTTGTTTTAATACCCTATTCATGTTACGTACGTAATGTGCCTCAGCTTGAATAACTACCCTAATTACGTGACTTTTTGGACACGCCTGATACCCCTCTTGTAATGATAACTGAGCACCCTGGGAAAATAGTCTGAAAAAGCCCTGGATTTGGCATGTGTTTTATTATATCTTGGTCAATTCTGTAGGGTTTTCAGCCATTTATAGCATATAACCTGTCTCAAGTCATTATCTATTATCAGTGCAATGTTCACAGCTTTTAGATGAAAAATGAGAGAGCCTTTTCAGGATACATAATACAACCCTACACAAATTATAGTAAGATTCAGGGTTCCTATGTACCTTATCTATTGAAACAATTCATTTTTGGTGGACAAGTTAACTTGGCCACCATAGAGACCAGTTTGGTCGTAATAAAACCGAAAATACCTCCAAATTCAGTTATTCAGTGCGAAATTAATATTTTTAGTATATTTTATATTAAATGTGTCTATTCCCGTTAATAATATGGTGCTCTCATTTACAATGTAGTCTTTAAATAATAAATAAATATCACATTTAATTTTCGATTTAGTTTATTGACTGAGAGTCTGAATGATCATTGTAACTCCATTGAAAGTAATGAGAATGTGTGGTGTAGTGGTTGAGATCATTGCCTGTCACGCGGAAAATCCGGGTCAAATCCGCGTGGAGTCACTTTTTTTTTGGTATAATACATTGGTACTTTTTGATGTTCCATTATATTAATTAATTACAATATCAATAGTTTGTTTTATTAACGAGACTTTTTTGGGGGTACGATTGAGCACTTTATTTAATGTTATTTTTACAAAATGTGTCATAAATTACGTCGTTCGACTCAGCTGAGGAGCACTTTATTTAATGTCATAAAAAATAATGATGTTCCATTATATTAATTACTTACAATATCATTAGTTTGTTTATTAACGGAACTCTTTTTTTTAATCTATTAACCCTAACTCCCACGGCTATGTTTTTGCGTGTATCGGGGGGAGGGGGAAAAAGTACAATTTTTTTAACCCGAAAAATCACCGAGCACCCCCCAGGATTCGATCCCGGGACCATTCGCACCCAAGTATGTGCCCCTATCAACTGAGCTAACTCCCCAGCGCACATGCGGCCACAAACTTTGTAGCCACATATATCTGCGGTAGGTGACGTAATCGAGCCAATGCAGCAGCACGCGCGTGGAGATAGTTTATTTTGGATGATTTTGTATGGTCTAGTGGGGTTAGGGTTATGGAACATTGAAAAATTGTGTTAATTAACCCTAACTCCCACGGCTATGTTTTTGCGTGTATCGGGGGGAGGGGGAAAAAGTACCATTTTTTTAACCCAAAAAATCACAGAGCACCCCCCGGGATTCGATCCCGGGACCATTCGCACCCAAGTCTGTGCCCCTATCAACTGAGCTAACTCCCCAGAGCATATGCGGCCACAAACTTCGTGGCCACATATGCCTGCGGTAGGTGACGTAATCGAGCCAATGCAGCAGCACGCGCGTGGAGATAGTTTTATTTTGGATGATTTTGTATGGTCTAGTGGGGTTAGGGTTAATATTTTTTTGTTTTTTTTGTTTAATGAATATAAATTATCACGATTTTCTTTTTTTGATTCGGCTGTTGTGTTGTGATGTTCGTGATTTATTTTTACAGAACGATTGACTATTAATAATTATCCTGACGCACCGGGAAATCCAAGTTATTTTGTTGCATTTTTGAATCTGTCATAAATTACGTTTTTCTCGTAATTAATAAACATTGGTATTTAAATTAAATTATAAATTATGATATTTTTTCTTTTAATTTTTTTTTCTCCATAAACTTCACCACATATCGCTCACATAACGTCTCGGTGATTTCCTTCCAGAAACAACACACTAGTGATCCTCTTGCCGACTTCCACAAAATTCAACAGATCAATTCCAAGTCTTCTAATCCTTTGGACACTAAAAACACTTGTCCACCCAGTTTTTTAGAAGACCTTGTTTCCATATTTCATATTTCTCTGCAATCTCTCAAAGCACCTTTAATACTGTCACACTTCAGTCAAAACTGTCAATAATACTCATCATCAACCTATACTGGCATGACTAAAAATATTGACAACTATTCCTGTATGTACAGAGACAGAAGTCAAGTTTGATTGACATAATATTATTGATTGGATAAGTTACTTGTCATTTGAGTACAATAGGAAAGGACATGAAGTGAATACAAATTCTATAATTACTACATAGCGGCTCAAATCATATCAGAGTTGATGAATATCGCAAGCTTGAAAATCAACTATAACTCCATAATTTAGAAGAATTTTGGAGAATCTTTATATCGGGTAATCTAACAATTAAATTGTGTCATATGCTAGGTCTTTCAAATGATGTTTTTACTGCAAGTAATGATTTTCACTTACTTCATATATTTGATGTGTTTTGTTAATCATGGACCGCACGTAGCATTTACCTTGCATGGATCTATGTTACCATGTAAATATCTGTATATATTTCCTTTTTTATATTTTAAAACATTGTGTAATGTTTTTTGGATGCATTAGTCGAGAAGACTTTTGCCAATGTATGTCCGAATAAATAAATAAATAAAAATGTGGGTAATCTTGGATGACCTTGGTGTTCTCTCTGACTCATGTGCATTTTATTTACCCTTATTGTTTTGGGGATATTGGGGGAAGGGGCAAGTGGCATACCATGGATCTGGAAGTCAGTAGAGCTGAAAATGGCCAAATTGTAGACAAAAGCACAGTAGGCCTACAGTTACCGACTGAACACATAGTGCACACAATGCGCTATTTTACACTTATTTGGCCATAATCGCGGTACATTTTATCTTTAAACAAACTTCCAGGCCATTTTGCAATAATAACCTTCTGAATTTATAAATCTTTTATGTTGCAATGTTTATGTATGTTGATGGTTTCTCATAGCATCTAAATGGATGAGGTCAAAATGTTGGAACTGATTATCATAAGTTTATGTATTTTCTAAGTATTACCACCCGAACTATAAATGGTTTATGCCGGCGATCGCCTACTTTGAGCCTTTTTTACCACACATGTTTGGGCAGATCAGGTCTATTCTTATTCAGTGACGCATGTATTTTTCCCTCCGCGGTGGCAAGACCAGTTTGGCAGGGGTTCTTCTTTCATAATTTCTGTGCTCTACGGACTGAAAGGTTGCTCTCGTCTTGGTCTCTTTAATTTAAAAAAGATTTTCCCTCCCTCCCTCCCGTTTTCTAGAACAAGGGGGCTGGGGTTAACCTTCGGGTTACCCACGCAAGGGTCTTGGGCAAGGGCATGTTCTTTGTCTTTGCAATTAGTATAACTAGATAACCATTTTGAATGTCCGGTAAAAGATCAATTGAAAATATCAATTACAATGCAATCACGATAACTGTATCAACGGCTATACATGTAGTAGTTGATAAATTTAAATCCAACAGGTCACAATTGTTTGTCAGGATTGCCACTTTTGGAGACTTTCGGGACGTGAGTTATATAGTTGGAATATTTTCCCACCTATTGTTTAATTCTCAAGAATTTTGTGATTTGGTAAGAAAATTTGTGAATCATTAAAAAAAATTGTGAAAGAAAATTTGTGTTGTGATTTGTTTAGAAAATTCGAAGTATTGCGCGAAGAAGCGTATTGTTGTTGTTGTTGAATCTTTCTTTATTGAGGGTAAACAGCTTCAGTGTCAAGCACTGCTTTCCAAGCAGGCCCTCATTTCATAGAGAATAATACATAATTATTTACAAAATACATGGAATATAACAACTTTGCAATTAGTATTTAACTAAGATAAATTGAAAATATCAATTACAATGCAATCACGATAACTGTATCAACGGCTATAGAAGTTGATAAATTTAAATCCAACAAGTCACAATATAATGTTGTTTGATCTTTACTCTTGGAATTTCCAGGGGTAGGTGTATGTCGGTGCGACGGTAGGGTAGAAGTTTTCAACGCTGCTGATCTCTGTTCGAATTTCAGATAAGGTGTCTTCCATAGTGGAATTCCTCATAATATATATATATCTGTATCTGATTTCTAAAATTGAGGTGCATACAGTACACTGAGCCAAAAAAGAAACGTATAAAATTTTAACAGATCACCAAATAAAATTCTGTGCATGAAAATGTACCAAATTTGGATACAATATTACTGCAATGTATTGATTCAAATGCCAGTTAATAACCAATTGTTTGCTTCAATGACACAAGAGAAATGTGCACCGACTCATACAAAATCTTGCATCACAGGTCACAGCAAACAATTTCAGCAACATAAAGTTAAAAACATTTCGGAGAGTCAAAACAAACTCATATCCAAACAAACAATGTAGTCATTAATAACGGGTATGTCCACCTCCAGCATGCAGGCAAGCTGTACATCTCCTTCTCATGCTTGCAATCAAGTTCCTGATGGTAGCCTGGGGAACATTGTTCCATTCTTCCTGTAGTGCTGCAATAAGTGTTTGTCTATTGACAGGTGGATTGTCTCTTCTTGATACACGTCATCCAAGCTCATCCAATCCAATATTATATTGTATCCAAATTTGGTACATTTTCATGCACAGAATTTTATTTGGTGATCTGTTAACATTTTATAAGTTTCTTTTTTTGCTCAGTGTATAATTGTGTTTGATCTTTACTCTTGGAATTTCCAGAGGTAGGTATGTCGGTGCGACAGCAGGGTAGACGTTTTCTATGGATGCAACATCCTAAAATATGAGTATACCCCCCTCCCCCCGGCAGGATACCCTTACTCACCATCAGACCCATCATGACCTCCCCTCCTGGTGTCTGTTACTATCCGTCTTCTGCCAGAACCAGATGGCTTCTCTGGCGTCATCCGGTCAGGATGGTACGGGTGCAACATCCTAGAATATGAATATACCCCCCTCCCCCCGGCAGGATACCCTTACTCACCATCAGACCCATCATGACCCCTCCTGGTGTCTGTTACTATCCGTCTTCTGCCTGCTCCAGATGGCTTCTCTGGCGTCATTTCATCAGGATGGTATGGATGCAACATCCTAGAATATGAGTATACCCCCCTCCCCCGGCAGTATACCCTTACTCACCATCAGACCCACCATGACCTCCCCTCCTGGTGTCTGTTACTATCCGTCTTCTGCCAGCACCAGATGGCTTCTCTGGCATCATCCCATCAGGATGGTAAGGATGCAACATCCTAGAATATGAGTATACCCCCTCCCCCGGCAGGATACCCTTACTCACCATCAGACCCATCATGACCTCCCCTCCTGGTGTCTGTTACTATCCGTCTTCTGCCTGCCCCAGATGGCTTCTCTGGCGTCATTCCATCAGGATGGTATGGATGCAACATCCTAGAATATGAGTATACCCCCCCTCCCCCCGGCAGGATACCCTTACTCACCATCAGACCCATCATGACCCCTCCTGGTGTCTGTTACTATCCGTCTTCTGCCAGCACCAGATGGCTTCTCTGGCGTCATTCCATCAGGATGGTACGGGTGCAACATCCTAGAATATGGCGCCATTCTATCAAAGTCTGGCAGGTGGGACAACGGGATCAAATAACGAATCTCTCGTAACAGATCAAGTTTCTGTGGTGAGTCGAGGGCGCCACATAGACACACAATGAGCCGACGAACATCGCGGTAAGTTTGGTACTGTTTCAGGATGTCATGGAGGTAATCTCGTTCCTGATTGGTCAACAGGATCTTACTTTTACGACGGAATTCCTCAAGGTTATGTCGTTGTTCGTCTGGCGTTAATGCATACATTGTGTAAGTCAACCAGTCAGATGGTGACAATAATTCAGTTACATTTTTGGTCAATCAAGGTGCTTCTGGCCTTATTCTACAGTGTGTTTATTATTTGCACCGAATGCCGCTTACTTAGTGTCTACCTCCATCACTGATCTGCAAGTAAAAGGGGAAATATTTTATTTTAAAAAGTTGTTATAAAAAGAAACTGATGTATGAGTGAGACATGTGAGACAAACAGATTTTTAATAACTTAATAAACATGAACTTTTTTTGTAGGGGTGTGCTGCCCTGACCAGGGTCTCAAAAAGGGGGACTAAACTGAGGGAATTTTACGACGAAAAGATTTTAGAACAGATTTTCTCGAAAAAGTAGGACTTAAGAACTAGTTTGTTTTTCATTTGATTAGTAAGTAACTTAATAAACATGAATTCTTTTTTGTAGGGGTGTGCTGCCCTGACCAGGGTCTCAAAAAGGGGGACATTATTTGCACCGAATGTCGCTTACTTAGTGTCTACCTCCATCACTGATCTGCAGGTAAAAGGGGAAATATTTTATTTTAAAAAGTTGTTATAAAAAGAAACTGATGTATGAGTGAGACATGTGAGACAAACAGATTTTTAATAACTTAATAAACATGAACTTTTTTTTGTAGGGGTGTGCTGCCCTGACCAGGGTCTCAAAAAGGGGGACTGAACTGAGGGAATTTTACGACGAAAAGATTTTAAGAACAGATTTTCTCGAAAAAGTAGGACTTAAGAACTAGTTTGTTTTTCATTTGATTAGTATTAGTATGCAAATTTTCAATAAAATGTGGTCGTAAGAGCTGATGCAGGCTCAAAAGGGGGGTTTTAAGGGAGGTGTGTGTGTGGACCCTCAGCATAGCCTCCGTAAAACTGCTGTAACTCCTTCATTATTCATTTAATCTATATAAAAGTATACATTTTCTTGCAGAAAAGGGTTCAATGAATCCAACCATGATACTGAAATTTACCACTTTGGAGAAAATCATAAGAAACACGCTTTTTAACCCAGTTTAGGTTTGCAAAAGATAACTAAAAATAAATTTTGTCACATTTTGTCATATACTAGTTTTATTATAATCCTAATAAAATTCCCTAGGAATGGTTTTTCTTTGCAAATATCTTATACATTTTTTGAATTTTAGACCAAAAAGTGCCATAAAATGGATTCATTGAACCCTTTTCTGCAAGAAAATGTATACTTTTATAGATTAAATGAATAATGACAGAGTTTAAGCAGTTTTATGGAGGCTATGCTGAGGGTCCACACCCCCTTAAGAGCTAGCAGAAGAGGGGGGGGGGGGGAAGGGGTCTTCAGGGCGGCACATACCTATACCCCTTTCCAATGTCCTCCTACTCCCCGCCCCCCCCAAGATCTTACTTACACACCATGCCCTTTACGTACCATATTATATTTACCTAAGGCCAACAACAACAAAATATGTTGGTTCCCGACCGACCGTAAAAATCGGGAAAGCGTTTTTTCATTTTTTTATTTGAGGTTTTTTGAAAAACCTTTTTGTCACCTAAATGACCTCAATTGACCCGTATGTGACCCCACTCTGAAATATTTATTATCCATGCCACCAGACTTTGTCTTTTTAATATCAAAATTTAGTTAAATTATAAACCTCAGTGTGATTTGGTCATTCTTTGGAATTCTAATAAAACATAAAAAATCGACCTACCGACCCAACAAAAATTTGAGGTGAAAGGGCAATCCAACTTTTGTTTTTTAGGCCTACAATACTTGTATTTCACAGTGTAACTTGTAATTTGTGTATTTTACTCTTTTTCTTGTATTCTTTTGTATGCACCACCTTCAGGTGGGTGTGGCTAAAATTTGAAAGTGTTTTCCGAATAAAAAATAAATAAAAAAGTGTAACTAGTCAATAAAAAAATCATTTTGTACAGGCAAATGTATGACCAATCAACTTGCAATAAAAGCTGAGACGAATTTGTCTCAGATAAAAGGACATGCCTCCACGGACTACTTTGTCTTAATGTGCTGCATGACCTCAATTGACTGCAATTTTCAATCAAACGTTGTGAGCTTGTTAGCCTCACAATTTTCACCAAAGCCTGCCAAAATTAAGTTAAATATCGCCTATGATAGTACTACTCATACAGGTCAAATTTTTCTAGATTTCAGTTGAATTTAAGCTTAAAATTATGTCTTTTAAATGTTGAAAAAGAACCTTCACTATTAATACTCCACACCATGGCAGTTAGTATTGATCCACTCAAGTGTCTATTCACTACCGAAATACCACCTATTTGATGGGAGGGGATTAAGAGCATGGTCATAAAATTGATTTGACTTCACCACTGTTGTGAGGTCAAGATTGGTTGACCCTTGTTCACTGTTTTTATAGTGTTAACAGCATTTATTTTTAAATATTAACAATTTTGATGACATTATAAATAATGTTTTTTTCTTGTGAATTAGATATGCACATAAATTATAGTATTTTGCTTTATATACTTATTGTAAATTATGAACAATATTTTGTTGTATTTTAAATTGGAAAGTCATTTAAAATACTGGTGTACGCACAGTACGGGCCTAGTATCAAGGAGTTATTATATAACCAGAGAGATGTTAATACTAATACACCTCCCTGATATAACTATGATAACTCCTGGCTAGTATTAACTATTATGTGACCAGTCACATCAAAAAGGACGTGTTGTCGGCAAACACAGTTTTGAGATACCAGTTTATATTTGGTGAAATATAAAGACAATATAGGAAGAAAATAATATTTTTCAAATCATATCTTCTTGTGATTTCAAAGTCCGATTACCTTCAGCATGGTATCATTTCAATGCTTAAAATGTGCTCTTCTAAGGCATACCCCTAACCTATCTTTGTCAAACTATCATCGGAAATGGTATACAGGTTTGAATTGAGTTAAAACTTCCAATGCTAACAGCTAATTTTAATAATATTGCATATTATATTTTTTATAATTAAAATACAGCATTCTAGTGAATACTCCATTTATAGGTGTCTTACCGGCCTTAGAATATAATCAGTAATCAGTTATACACATAAACCAAGGAGTTATATAAACTAAATAAATAACAAATATGCCAGCTAGATCGGGTCTATCTACTGACAGACTGCAACAATACAATACACGTTATACAGTGCAGTAGCTTGCAACGCAAGCCGTACGGTAACCACGGACGCCAGCTAGCAGTCATTCATTGCCTGATTTTAGCCAATTTAACCGTCCATAACAGCAGTACGATTTACTCCTTGAAGAGCTTATTGTCAAACTTAAACTAACCTTAAAACAGTTGGAGAATCAGACTTTCAGAACTAACATTTATTATGTAAACATTGTCGCGTCCATCGAGAGGAGTCCATTTTGATTTCGTTGACTTCTTGGCACTTTTGCACTGCTGCTGCACAAAATCGAAAGTCGTTTTAATTGATTGATTGGTTGGTGCAACAGGTGTGATCGATAGTACCGGTGATGGCGCACTTGCTAAACAGAAGACCATGCAGGGAGTTGCGGGTTGCTCGATTACTAAATGTAGGAAATGTTGAATCCCATTTTAGTTTTAATCTATTATGGATTTTGATTATTGCACCCTCAAACCATTGGAGTTGGAAAAATCATCTCCAGTGTAAGTTTATTTTATCCATCATTTTAAACGGTTTTATTATGTAGCCTATACGCATACTTTTACTTTGAATAATATTTTAATCGTGAATTTCATTCCAAATTTGGGGCAAGGATTGAAGTGGTACCGTGATTTTGCCAATTTGTTTACAAGTTGTGTGGTAATTTCGACGAGTTCAATCTAGGGCCGTACTTGGAAAACCAAAACTCATTTATTTTTCATGTATGCGCCTTTAGTTAAAATATGCAATCTTCCGTAGATAGCTAGGCTACAATCAGGATGGTAAAATCTCACCTTTCCTGCTATAATCTACGCCATGAACATGTACATGAAGTGAAAGGATAACCTATATACAATCATTTCATTTGTTCATAGATGGGCAAGACGCATCATTTATGAATGAAATTAAGAAACAAATACTGCAAGTTGAAACTTGCTGATCCCCGGTCGTGAGATTCACGTGGGATCAAAGGTCATATTATAGGTTGCACAATCTGAATGTGCCAAAATAAACACTATTTTCGTGCTCAAAAGAACATTGTCGTCTGTTCAATGAAGTGTTACATTGACCACTGCAGTTTAGTGTGATCTATTGATTTTTAAGCACAAAATAGTGTTTATTTTGGCACTTTCAGATTGCGACCTCCCCATGTTTTCAAGCATGTGGCTGAGCACTGGAACAATGGATTGCTTCAAATTGGATATCATTGTAAATATGAACACATCAGCTTTTAAATGATATATTACACATATAATCTTGTGCTTGAAAAAATATTCCAAACTTTTTTGAGCAGTTTAGTTGGTGGTCTAAATCCACATAGTCTAATAACCACATGGCCTAATGCCCTTTTTGTCTAATATCCATTTAGTCTAAATACCACTTTGGCTAAAACCCACTAATAAATATCAATTTGTCTAATAACCATTTTGTCTAATAAATATCAATTTGTCTAATAACCATTTCGTCTAATAAATATCCATTTCGTCTAATAACCATTTTGTCTAATAAATATCAATTTGTCTAATAACCATTTCGTCTAATAAATATCCATTTTTGTCTATAACCATTTTGGCTAGGTACCATAGTTAACTATGATAACTCCTTGTTCTAATTTTCACTTTGTCTACTGACCACTTTGTCTAAAGCCATATTGTCTAATCACCACTTTGTCTAAACGCCACTTCGTCATCACCAGTTCGTATATTCACCAATTTCATAACCAGTTGTACCAGTAACCAAGGAGTAAATCCTAGCAGTAACTTGCAATGCAATGGTCATTGAATGGTGGCAACGTCAAACAATGATAGTGGTAATGAGCTGTCACCTCATACTGACAGTATGAGGTTAACACTTAGATTGCATGGGTTGCTTAGTTTCATAAATTAGCCCGCAAATGATCAAGTTTTCCATCTTCTTGCATTACTTGTAATGTTAAACTAGTCAACACAAAAAGTAACTGACTAGGTATAATAAAATGTGCTGATAATTCTTTAAGTACAACTCCTACATAAAAATATTTAAGTTATACTTTGTGAGTTATCAGCACATTTATTTCCTGGTCAGTTTCTTTTTGTGTTGACTGTATGTTTTGGTGTGGATGCGAAAATAAGTAGGGTTAGCTGAAGGGCGTGACAATTACCTCATGTCTATGGACAGGCATGAGAATGAAAAAACATGAAAAAAACTGAAAAAACTGAAAATGTGCGTTAAATCGGGCTAAAAAGGCCCAAAACAGCCTGAAATTAAATGAAAGTGCGGAAATTTGGACCTTAAAAAAAACTGAATTCAGTTTAAAAACTGAAAATTCTCATGCCTGTATGGACTAACACATTTCTATCCTGATGAGGATCTGTGTCAAGTACCCTTACCCAACGATTATTGTCACCAAGTTTGGTTCACATTGAAGCAGGGATAGCACTGGGTCAAAAATGTGAGAGGTCCCATGACATTTTTCAGGACCCCGTAGGACTTCTAAAAACAAATTTAAGAGGTCCCCCAAGAAATTGAGGGGTCCTGAAGTTTGGGTATTTGAAAATTTTACTTTTTATGGGCAGTTTTAATGAATTTATATTGTGAGCAAAGGATGGATATGTAATTTACAGAATTTCTTAAGGTTTATTTCCATTTCCATGCATCGTCAAATGTAAGGGGTCCCTTCAATTTTGATCGGGACCCGCAAGTCTTTCTAATTTGAAACCTGACGCGTCAGTCGTCACTATTAAAAAGTGAGAGGTCTAGGACGCGCAGACGCGTCAGAATGCGACCTGCATTGAAGTTTGACTTCACACATGAAAGGCAGAGCCCTAAAAAGAGCAGGTCAAATGAAGATAAAAAAGATTGAAGAAAACCCCAAAAGGAAGCGGGAGGCTAAAACCAGCCTATCCCGGGAAATACTATATAATACTAAGATAGAATAAAGAAACACCGAGTCAGCCACGGGGCGGTTCTCAGATTGGGAGCAGTTTTCTAGGCTTTAATAGAATAGTCCTCATATAAGGTACATGTAGGACTGGCGGGAGGCATAGTGGATGCTAAACATGTCTATTTGGCCTAAGTTGTTTTCCAATAATAGAATTGATTTTAAATCATAGAGCAGAACCTCATAGTTCCTGGAGTTCTATTGGCCGAGTCAAACATTTAATTTGAGATTTCCTTTAATATCAAGCCCTTACTGAACTAGACATGCGTGCAATACCTTGGTCAGACGATTTTGGGAACTAAATTGTTAATTTCAATCAGACGCCGAAATATGTCCAAGTCTTCAAAGGGCATACCAACCAACAACTTTTGAATTCCAGTTCCCAGGTTATTTCCTTAATTTCTTCTCATCTCTAACTTGAATCAAATCCCCTAACTTGAATCAAATGTTCAGTTCCAAAATCTTCAGACCAAGGGCTAATAATTTTTATTTTTAAAGAAATTACATTTTATGCAGACGTTATTAGAAAATAAACTGGCAACTGGAATTGAAAAAAAAAAGTTTGCCGAAGTTGTTGGTTTTATGCCCCTTTGACTAAACATATCTCGGCAACCGAAAAGTTGGATTGAAATAACATCTTCAGACCAAATACTAATATTTTTCATTTGACTAGTAGCTAGAGCCACCTTAATATAGTTTCAGGTTATTTTTGTATTTCTTTAAATCCACCCATCTTGCAAGTCACTGTTACCAGCTTCCGACGCTTCTCCGAATCTGATGAACATTGTAAGAAACTAAATATGAAGTTCAGATTTTACTTGCTGGAAATATTAACGACCTCGCAAATGGACAGCCTTGGTTCAAGCATCTTTCAATTTATAACTGTTAATTATGAACATACCAGAACCCGAAAAAATGCCAAATATGGTACAAAACCTCATTGATTTGGTTACATTTGATAAGGCTTAATTAAAAAATCTTATGTCTCAAAGCTCTTCAAAACCCGATGCGGAATGCGTGGTTTTGTTTTTTGGTTTTGTTTTTAATTTAAAATATTGAAATTCCTGTTTATGGCATATTATGTGATCTTTTCCAGAGGGCGCCCTCTATTCATGATTTTTTTTAGAAAGTAGATTTTCTTGCAGATTTACATTTCCATACATAAATCATACATACATTCCAAGTTACAGAGCGATACGATTCCTAATTACCTCAAAATCATGGTTTTAGAGTGAATTTACAGTGAAAAATATAAAGTGTCGGGATTCCGACAGTTTATTTTCACTCTAAAACCATGATTTTGAAGTAATTAAGTATCGTATCGCCCTGTAACTTGGAATGTATGCATGATTTATGATCAGAAATGTAAATCTGCAAGAAAATCTGCTTTCTATTTTTTTTCGATGTTGAGGGCGTTCCCTGGAAAGATCACATAATATACCTTTAAGTGACTTTGTATTTAAAATGATGTGATCAATCAAAATCGGAAAAATCAGTGAAATTTAAGGATTTTTTTTTTTGTTGTTGAAAATTTTAAAAAAAAGAAGATTTTGGTTTTTCTAATGCGCATCAATAAACTAACTAACGCGCGCGGGAGCTTAAGAGACAATTTATTTTTTTAATTTAGCCTAAATGTTTGCCAATTCTGTGCCAGTGGAAAGCACATCTTCTTTTACTTTGATTTTACCACTTGCAATTAATACCATTTATTGCTGGAATGGGCAAATATTGAATTTGCTTTTTAGGCAATATTTAAATGATATCAAATGTGTCAGTTAATCATTCTTTCTTTCTTGTATATTATGCGATCTTTTCCAGGTAACGCGCCCTCAATCCTTGAGAAAAAAAATACAGATTTTCTTGCTGATTTACATTTCTGATCATAAATCATAAATACATTCCAACTTACAGGGCGATACTATATATAATTCCTAATTACTTCAAAATCATGGTTTTAGAGTTATATTTAACCTAATCCGACAGTTTATTTTCACTCTAAAACCATGATTTTGAAGTAATTAGGAATTATATATCGTATCGCCCTGTAACTCTGAATATATTTAGGATTTATGATCAGAAATATAAATCTGCTTCCAAAATAAATTTTAGGATTGAGGGCATCTCCTGGAAAAGACCACATAATATACCTTCAAGTACTACCATCTTAGTTAGTGTACCCATTTGAATAGCTGTCATCCACCAATAGCACTCTGCTTACTTGGTCACTACTAGGGCGGTACTTTATGTTCCAACTAACCCCTGGCCCTCTCCCCTACAAGGAGATGCAAATAACACGACTTGAACAAATAATGTATTTCTTGTGGTGATTTATTAAATCCATCTAGGCTTCTTTTTTAGAGGCGGTTTCTAAATAGACGTTTGATCATTATTTGGCCAACCAAACTTTCAAATCCTGTTGGGTATCGAGCTGAATACTGACCGCATGCTATCAATGTGAAAGTTAGTTCTATGAAATGCAATTTGCGTAAGTATTGTTCAGCTCGGATTTGAATTGTTCAACAGTATCATACAGCGACTGTCCCTCCGTAACGAAAGGTTGGTTAGCCCTGCGAGTTATGTCTAATCATCGTCTTCCTCTTCATCTCCTCCACCTCCACCACCGCCTCCGGTGCCCTTGCGCATGTTCTGGCGCTTGACACGTCCTGGACGTCCACCACCGTATGGTGAGCGCAGGGAGAAGTCAATGTGTTTCTGTGAATCCAGACGGACCAAGTAGGATGGGATGTTCACAACTTGTTTGCGCACGCTGTAAAAAATGACAGAAACAACACAAGAATTAATCGAAAAGGTCAAATCAAAAGTCAAATCATTAACAAATATTTGAATGAGTTACATTTTGTGATATTCTACACTAAAATAATGCTGAAGCAAGGCACTTGGCCAACTAACTAAGCCCAGTTGTGCTCTGCAGGTAACTGAATTGAAACATTTGTCTTGTTATGAATACAGGTGCTTTTTGGCAGGAGCTTGATGACCAATGTCCAATACATTAAAAGAATTGACTTGTTTAACACTAACAACTAAATAAATGGCATAACAATATTCTTTGCATATTCACAAATTTCCAAAATCCTGATTGCTGAATGTGTAATTTCTTGTCATTATACAATGTAACTTTAAATATGGTGATCATGTATTGTCAAATCAGTGGAAGCCATAATGTTGATGATCACAATTTGAAATGGTAACATGCCTCAATTAATTCACAAGACATAAGTACCTATTCTGGGCTGCTTTTACAACATATCTTCAACAAGACATAGGACTAGCGTCCAAGTGGCCTTGCAAGAAACTTCTATACAACATGGTAGTAACACTAGCTGGCAGGATATTTGATCAACAAATCTTCCACAAGACATAGGACTTCAGTCCAAGTGGTCTTGCAAGTAACAACTGGTTGCAACACTCTACAGCACAACGTACAACAAATCTTCGGCAAGACATAGGACCGAGGTCCAAGTGGCCTTACAAACAACTCCTGTACCATAGGTTGCAGCACTCTCCAGGAAGATGCTAACTGTCCAATAAGCCTTGTTGATGTTACTAGACATAAGACTACTAGATATTTGCTGCTGATGGTTAACACAGAACTGGGTTTAGTTTCAGACTGAATTATGCACGCTACTCTCGCAAACCCTCAAACCGAGTCTGTCCTACCAGCAACAGTATATCTACTGCCCAATTGGTCTTAGAGAATATGAAACATGTACTTCGAAGATTCCACTTCAGGGTACTGCATCCTTCAGACTGACCTGTTACGTTTAAAAATGAAGCACAACTTAGTTTAAATAAAATACATGATGGGCACTTTGTCAAAATCTTAACAAAAA
Organism: Ophiura sarsii; assembly: GCA_035610835.1. Taxonomy (NCBI): domain Eukaryota; kingdom Metazoa; phylum Echinodermata; class Ophiuroidea; order Amphilepidida; family Ophiuridae; genus Ophiura; species Ophiura sarsii. Next base: position 73,798,126 of record CM069451.1, on the reverse strand, counting down.
ATCTTAACAAAAAAATTGCATGGATACACATTTTTTCAAATATTTAACAATTGAGGTGAATGAGGTCAGACAGTATGAATACAAATGGCTCTCACTTGGTGACTCTTCACCATAGAGCGCAGATTGTGTGCATCATTCCTCATATAATGGATAAGAATTCAGTGGAATATTTTTGAATTTCATCACACATAGTAATGAATCTTAATAGACAAAATGTAAATGAGAATAATTACATCCAAATTTGAGCAAAAAATGCAGTTTGGGTGTCTCGGCTAAGAGACACAACCTGTTCTGCAGGCCTGACAGACGACCCATTTTTTGCTTTTGAATTTAGGATTTTAAAATACAAATTATTTGAATTTTTGAACAGCCAGAAATTGAGGGCAACAAGGCAACTAATAACTAGGAGGGACATCGATTTATTGAGCCCTGCCCATGATCTTACCGGATATGTCTTTGCCTGATGAGTACACGAGCATGATGGATACTCTTGGCCAATCCCAACTTGAACACCTGAGTCTGGAGACGTCTTTCCAAGAAATCCTCAATACGAAGACCCAACACGAAATCAAGCTTCATCTTGGTCTCATCCAACACACCAATACGGACCAGACGACGGAGGAGTGCATTACCTGGAAGAGTAAAGAGACAATAGATATTTCGCATTACATCATGATTACAGATAATATTGGACATAGTTCATTTACAAGACACAATTATATCATAGGCCTACTTAACAAACTATAATTAGATTTCTTATTTGGCACGAAACACTTGTCCACATTGTTAGGGAACATCAGTGAAAAAGAAACTGCACACCTTGCATTTAAGATCGGACAATCTCTCCAATTTTCAACATGTCGACTTGTTTCCACAATTATCAAGATGGCATACGCACATCCTGCATATTGTAAGCCACAACCCTCAAGACAATGTCTGCTCCATAACTGATACAAGTTACAGCATGATTTGTGTAACAAATATGTTAACACTAGGGTTACTATAGGCTAGTATTATTGTTGGTTTAAGTTATGGTTTTGCACTTACCTTCAAATAGACGTTTGGGGTCTTTCTCATCTTTGGTCAGCAATTCACGGGCAGCCTTTCGGATCTTAGCCAATGTATACTTGACACGCCATACCTCACGCTTGTTGCGCATACCAAATTCACCGATCAATTTCAATTCCTGATCGAGACGTTCCTTCTCAAATGGACGTCTGGGTGTCACATAGGTTTTACTGCATACAATTTTCACCATCTTGACAGATTAGTTCACACCTGTAAATCGAAGAAAAATGGTATATGTCTGGGTTATATTTTGTTATGTATAGGGCGATTGCACGGAAGGTCATTAGTTCAAACCGTCCTCCAGAACAACTCATGCATGTATGGAGTACAATACTATTCACTTGGATCAATATCAGTAAACAGGTGATTGGTATTGTACTACATGCATGCATGAGTTGTTCTGGAGGACAGTTTGAACTAATGACCCTTCGTGCAATCGCCCTATAGCGAATGGATTTAATTGATGAACTCTGCCAAAATCAAGACCTGTTCAATCAATTGACAATACCCTGGTTCAAATCCAAGCTAAACATTTACTACACGTTCACACTTTGTGTCCAGTCCACCCTCATCAGCAGTTTATAGCGAAAATTCTTGGGAACCCAAGTTGCCCAACCCCTCCCATGGAGGAAGAGGGTAAGAAAGAGCAAACTTTCCCTCAAAAAATGCCTGGCATTTGGCAAGGAGCTTTCTAATTTCCCATTTTTTCCAGGCCTGATCATGACCACGTAGAGGGTCAAGCACTTTTTGACGGGGGAGATGACGAGCCCGTCATTTGAAACGACGTTTCTAAGTCGTAACCTTTTCACAAACCCCTAAAATTCGCGGCATTTGCTAATAACTTGCATTAATCATCTTCTGAAGCGATTTTGTTGTAAAATGTAATTGATATTGTTATAATATGAAGGTAAGAGGACACAGTAAGTTATTTCAGCTATTTGGATGCCATTTAGTAATATACTAAGCTATTTGGATGCTATTTTGTATTATATTATATGATTTAGTAATATACTGAGTCACTGAGTCCACGGCACGGCCTCTTTGTTCCGTGTTGCCTTGGCTCTCGCAATTAGCCCAATGATTATGGCGAACCCTAGGCTACATCCCCCAGTCATCAATATTACCGTACGGACGCTAAAGCTGTACAAATATCGGAGCCTGCAAGATAGCGACATAAGAGGGCGGCTGAGAGTTACAGTCTAGGTGAACCCTTCAATATGATTAGCCCAATGATATGGCAACAACCCCTCGACCTTTGCCATGCACTGTTAGTGCAATGCAGTGCTGTAGTGGTGTATGCCCGGGTGTATACAACTGCGTGTGTATGAATACATCGATGGTATGGACGGCCGGAGACATTTTGGAATATTTCTTGAGACATTTTGGACGTTGTTGTTTGATACTGGATCATCAGATTTCAATTCTCGTAGGAAATTATATACTGGTATGTTATTTTTCAAGCCATATCGGTGTATAATTTCACCAAGAATATGTAATCTAAAACCATCATGGAATAATACAACGCTACGGCTTGAATGCCTTTGTTTGATTGACTGAGATGAATACCTCATCAAATCTCCAAATAACTTGGTAAATATTTCAAAATAAATAAGAAAAATACTTGTTGTTGTAAAACTTGAACATTGGCCAAGGTACCAAATAAAAGTGTACACCCTCCTCTATTTAGTTAAAAAATCTGTAGATTCTAACTCTTCTCAGATTATTGGCTAAACTATTTTAAAAATCATTATTCACCTCTAAAAAGTGTCAACAATTTGTTTAAATCGCGACTGTTTGCGATGCGTAGTATTCCCAATGACTATGTATCGCTAGAAAACCTGTCGACTTCAGCCCCTTAAAAATCCACATTTATCAATAAATTTTATTTTCTGTCATCGATTGTTTTTATAATACACATCATTTGCGATAAATTCTGGAGTTTCATAATAATTTAGTCATGACTTCGACCAAAAAACGGCAATTTCACAACGTACTTTCAGGGTGGAAATGTTGGCGTATGGTATACATGCGTTGTGCAGAGATTTCCGCGTAGCTGACGGCCTGCAGATGGGTCAGTGTGTTGTATACGTACACTGCGTGCACTGATGCCCGGGACTGATAATGCTGAGCATGTTTAGCAAAGTCTAAAACCGCCGCAAATAAAATGGATAAGCCTATTTTCATTTTCAAACTTTAAACAGAAGGTACCAGTCTTTCATAAAAAAAGTTTTACATAACCTATTTCTCAATGTGTCCTTATAATATTTCTGAATGATTCGGTGTCCACCATACAACTTTAATTACCCCAATCCAACTTCTTCATCAATGTTAACCATACGTCTTAAAGGTTGTTGACCCTATTCTAGATTTAAGGGCATCATCAGTGTAATGAGAAATGGGACCTTTCATTTGATATCAAAAACACTTTTGAATCCCTTAGAGTTAAATTGTTAGGAAACATAGTAGCAACGCTGTTTGTTAATGTCTGTTCTTGAACTTTCAACAGTCTTCTATCTCCCCCGTCCAGTTTTTTTTAAATACCTTGTTTCAATTAAACCAGGGTTTGCCAGTTTCTTCCAAAGTGGAAAAAACCCTGACCAAAACCAGACAAGTTTGGTACCATTTAGAAGAGGATTGAAAAAGAAATCCAACAGTGTTTAGTGTTTATTTCACTTTAATAGCTATGAAGGATACAGGGCTGTCAACTCTCACTCTCCCGCATTAGGCGGGAGACTCCTGCCCAGACACTCTTTCTCCCGCCTAGCATCTCCTGCCTCAACAAAATTACCTCAATTAAAATGTTTATCAACACATTTATATACTAGCTTCCGTCGGTACATTTGCTAGCCCCCCCCCCCCCCCCCCACTTATCAAGATTTCATCTGCTGGCGGCAAAAATATTGTGCATGTTTTACAATTTTTTGTTTTGAGTCTGTATCTCTCCCTCCCAGCAAATCCCAAAAGTTGACAGCCCTGATATGTGCTAATGTAAAGGTCGGCTGACAGACAATTAGAGTCTTCAATTATTTTTTAATAAAAAAAGGGTAGGAAATTGCTGCCGATTGATTATTTTTTTACTATAAAAAGAACAGAAAAATGCACAAACAAGAGCAAACATAGAAACCAACTTGGTATGATTCCCACTTTTACAAAGTTTCAGTTCCATTTTTGACAGAAAATATTATGTAAACTAATCATTGCATTACGAATATCGCTACAAATACAATACCAGCCCAATTGGGCGACCTTGCTGGATCATAAGTACTAAAGTCTAAAAGGGAACACAATTGCCAGTTCTTTCTTTGCCCAATTAGTAATACCACCATTTCAACGAGCAACTTCTCTATAAATTGCTTTGCGGTGGTTCATAATGGAAAAAAAAGTACAACATTCAGATTGATCTTTTTCCATGTGAAAAACTCCCAACATTTTTACTACCAGACTCAGCCAGTGCCACATAAACTATAGACTTTGACTTGAGCAAATTTGATTCATATATTATCATACAATACATCGGAAAGCAGAGAAAATTTCTAGAGTCAGCAAGATTTAGATGCATCAAAATCTGGTCCACAGCCACAGTTAAACTTATGCGGACATAATTTATTATAACTTTATTTTTGACAAAATTAACAGCATCTTTTACAGATATTTTTTATTCTTTGGTTGCCTTTGGAATATTTGATATTTTTTTCTTCTGGAATCCTCTTTTGATTTGGACAAGGTGTATCGTAAATAACATACACACAGTGACATTATGATTATTATCAGGAATTGCAGTTTCACCGGACCCTCTCCCACCAACACAGTCCACGTGTCGGCAAACTGGTTTTCAGGATTAAATTATCAACTATAATTTCATTTCACAATCAATTCTTATTTAAGTCATATTCCCGGCCTTGCTTAAAAAATTCGAAATCTTAAACTACCTCTTTGATAATATATACATAAACAAGTACATTATACTCGCTGATAGCTGAAAAAACGGGATATTTTGAGCTCGTTTTGTACCAACGTACCTGCTTGCGCAAGACTGCCAAGGAAAGAGGGCGAGCATGGCGCTAGGCATGGGCAATATCCAATTTTATTAGCGGTATAATTGGGAACTCATCATTCGCAGTCAGGGGTGTTGCTTTGATTGAAAGAGGAAAAACCGTACCAAAAAACCCGTGGGAAAAAAGAAGGGGGAAAAACCAACAACAAACAACAATAAAACAAACAACAACAACAATAAGTTGTGTCTTCAGAATGACACGGTAGGTTGGGAGGCTGCGTTTGCAGCACACTGACTAGGGTCCAAATCCACCAATAACAGTATACTTGGAATTTGAGGACTTTTTTTTTAAAGAAACACTGGGTGGACCTGTCAATAATTTTGTATAGCTCCAACTTTTCATCCATTTTTTGTTTGGTAGTTCGAGCTGACCTGAAACTCACCTGTGTCACTTTTTTCACCCGCGTCAAAATTTAAAAGATTGCAAAAACAAAAACAAAAACATTATTTACGTTCAAAAACATTATTAGTGTAGTCAGTTTTATCAATTTAAAACATATTTTTCACTTTTTTTGTGAAATGAAACTGGAACTAGCCTATACTAGGCTCAATTAAAAGCGAAGGCCTAAGTTTTTATCGGTTTACTTTCGTAAATAGGCCTATCATTTAACAAGCTCCTGTATCAATATGGGTTATTAATTACATGTCAATGAAATCTGATCAAATAATGAATAATGACAAATGCAAAAGTCACCTCATGTGAAACTCGTAATTGACTTGCATTGCCTTATCAAGGAGTTATTATATTAACTATAATAACTCCTTGGCCTTATTAAAGGTATATTATGTGATCTTTCCAGGGAACGCCCTCAACATCGAAAAAAAAATAGAAAGTAGATTTTCTTGCTGATTTACATTTCCTATCATAAATCATGCATACATTCCAAGTTACAGGGCGATACGATTCTTAATTACTTCAAAATCATGGTTTTAGAGTGAAAATAAACAGTTTATATTTTTCACTCTAAATTCACTCTAAAACCATGATTTTGAGGTAATTAGGAATCGTATCACTCTGTAACTTGGAATGTATGTATGATTTATGATCGGAAATGTAAATCTGCAAGAAAATCTACTTTCTAAAAAAAATTACGAATAGAGGGCGCTCTCTGGAAAAGATCACATAATATGCCTTTAACGGGTTATTAACCCGGCCGGGTACCCACAGAACATCGATTATACCCTAAACGGGTCACCGGGACAGGTCACTTCACGCTCTCTCATGCGAATTCTCGAGATTCCATTTCTCTATGATACAAAATAGTATTCATAACTCAAAATGCAACGATATTTCAAGCGATAATAATTTGGTTGAACACTAATGGAAATGTTTGCGCAAATTTTCAAAAAAGTTTTTGAAGTTGCTTAATATATCGCCCATCACTAAAAAGAAATGAGAGCCAGTGGGAGCGTAGTAAATTGTCACACTGATTGATTGATACAGGCATATTAACTTATTAAGGCATCATAGCATCTGTTTTTTATCATTATTTTATATTGGTTCGATTTATAGTCTATTAGTACTCGTATAACTATGTTTTTATATATAATTCACCACGATAATCATTTATATTCTTAGAATTATTTTCATTATCGGATGTATTTCAAAGAAGTGAACTGGTTTGGGCTATTCTATTCACAAACGAAGGGATTTACTATGTCAAAGGGTGCTGGTCAACGTCAAAGGTTTATAGATTTGATGTGCAAAACCACAGTTTACTATATGTATATAGGGAGATGAGTGTGTTGGTGCAGTGGGTGAATCACAAATGAGTCGTTATTATATAGTGGCCCTTTAAGAGTGAATTTTTTCTAGATTGACAAACTTTTGGACACACATTTTTTAGATTTTGCCTAAAGTTTGGGAGGTGAAAGACATTTAGTAGTTATGAAAAGAAAAAAAATCAGCAACCCTCTGTTGCCATGGTAACGAGCCTATCTTGTTTTAGGTCATTTTAGGGGGAAATTCTACTAATTATACTGATTTCAGCAACAAAAAAAGTCAAAATTTGGCAGAACCCTACACCAAGGTGGTACATTTTTTGCCCAAACTGACTTCATGAATGAGTTGCCCTATCTCTGGTCTAACAACCAACCGATTTAAATAAGTCAGTGTTGCCATATTGATACCCTGTTGCCATGTTAAAATATCACATTTTGAGGAAGTTGAAAAAGTCAGATATTACTAACCGACTTCGGGTGGCTACAGTTCCCCTCGAGGTGATTTGTTTTTCTTTGTACTTTGTTTTTATAACAAAGACCTAATACCCTTTGAGTTAATTCAAGAAGAAAAAATGGGGAAACCCGGCACTTGCGTATCACGTGACCTGAAGTCACATGATCCAATTCACGGGAAATTGCATAGCCGGGTGTATATGGGGGGTTACCGTGCACCCCCAGGACTCCCCCAAACAACTTTTTTTAACTTCCTTTCACTGTTTTAAAACATATTCAGTATGTTACCAAAATGATTTGGGTATGCTAAGGTGTTATTCAAGATGGCGTCGAAAATGGCCGCCAAAAGGTCAAATTTCCTGAAATGACATTACATCAATCAAAATCGGGATCAAAATAGATTGTGAAAGTATAATTTTAATAGTGGGATGTAAGTATTAGACCACTAGGAACTCATATCGAGTACTTTTGCTTTGTTAACATACCTAAATCCAAGATGGCCGCCAAAATGGCTGCCAAAAATGCTAAAATTCCATACATTTGGCATATATCAGCCCAACATGTATGATCAGAGTATAGTTTTAACAATGAGATGTATGTGTTAGACCCCTAGAAGCTCACATGCGGCATTTTTGTTTTGTTTACAAATCTTAAATCCAAAATGGCCGCCAGAATGATGGCCAAAATTGGTCAAAAGTCCATAAAATGACATAATACTATCAAAATGAATGATGAAAATATAGTTTTTAACAATGGGATGTATTTATTATATCACTAGTAACTCATATTTAGTATTTTTGCTTTGTTAACATACTTGAAATCCAAAATAGCTGCCAAAATGAGTCCCAAAATGGCTGCTAAAATTGTCAAATGCCATATATTATAAGGATAATAACAACCAGGATGTATGATGAAAATATAGTTTTAACAATGGGATGTATGTATTGTATTAGACCACAAGTAACTCATATCCAGTGTTTTTGCTTTGTTAACATACATGTACTTAAATCCAAAATTGCTGCCGAAATGGGTCCTAAAATGGCTGCAAAAATTGTCAAATTCCATAAGATAGGATACTATCAACCAGAATGTACGATGAAAATATAGTTTTAAGAACGGGATGTATGTATTAGACCACTAGTAACTACTATCCAGTATTTTTGCTTTGTAATAACATACTTTAAATCCAAAATGGCCGCCAGAATGATGGCCAAAATTGGTCAAAATTCCCTAAATTGACATAATATTAACCAAGATGTATGATTAAAATATGGTTTTTAACAATGAGATGTATGTATTATTTCACACTCATATCCAGTATTTATGCTTTGTTAACATACTTAATATACAAAATGGCTGCCAAAATCGGTCCCAAAATGACTGCCAAAATCGGTCCCAAAATGACTGCAAACATTTTCAAATTCCATAAAATAGGATGATATCAACCAGAATGTACGATGAAACTATAGTTTTAACAATGGGATGTATGTATTAGACCACTAGTTACTGCTATCCAGTATTTTTGCTTTGTAGTACTTGAAATCCAAAATTGCCACCAAAATGGTCGTTGCAAATATAAAAATAGTCTATAAGTGTGTATTTTGTATCACATTCACCAAATGATATGTTCTTTTATGACACTAACAATAAATTAATACTGCTTCTCAGGTATTTTAACCTTTGGTCGACATCTTAGATGTTTTAAAATACTCAAACTAGATACAGCCCCTAGGCTTTATCATATACAGGGTGGTCCAAAAAAACCTATACCCAACTTTGGAATTTGGTTACGACACAATTTGTTTAGGTCATTTAACATCAACTTAACCATCTGGCAGCCATTTTGGAAACTGAAACAGAATAAAAATTGTCACAGAGGTGGGTCTTATCTAAATGCAATAGCTTAGCAGTTTAGAACATACTATTTGGCGAATTTGAAGCAAAATACACACTCATTTTGGAAACCATTTTGGATTTTAAGTATGTTATCAAAGCATAAATACTGGATATTAGTTACTTGTGGTCTAATACATACATATACATTCCATTGTTAAAACTATATTGTCGTCATACATTCTGGTCATTATTATTCTTATCTTATGGAATTTAACAATTTTAGCAGCCATTCTGGGACTCATATTGGCAGCCATTTTGGATTTTAAGCATGTTAACCAAGCAAAAAAACTGGATATGAATTAATAGTGATATAATAAAATAATACATCCCATTGTTAAAAACTATATTTTTATCATTCATTTTATTAATATTATGTCATTTTACCAATTTTGACCATCATTCTGGCGGCCATTTTGGATTTAAGATTTGTAAACAAAGACCAAATGCAGCATATGAGCTTCTAGGGTCTAACACATACATCCCATTGTTAAAACTATACTCTGATCATACATGCTGGGCTGATAAATGCCAAATGTTTGTAATTTTAGCATTTTTGGCAGCCATTTTGGTGGCCATCTTGGATTTAGGTATGTTAACAAAGCAAATGTAATCGATATGAGTGTCTAGTGGTCTAATACATACGTCCCACTATTAAAACTATACTTTCACAATATATTTTGATCCCGATTTTGATTGATTATAATGTCATTTCAGGAAATTTGACCTTTTGGCGGCCATTTTCGACGCCATCTTGAATAACACCTTAGCATACCCAAATCATTTTGGTAACATACTGAATATGTTTTAGAACAGTGAAAGGAAGTAAAAAAAGTTGTTTGGGGGAGTCCTGGGGGTGCACGGTAACCCCCCATATACACCCGGCTATGCAATTTCCCGTGAATTGGATCATGTGACTTCAGGTCACGTGATACGCAAGTGCCGGGTTTCCCCATTTTTTTTCTTGAATTAACTCAAAGGGTATTAGGTCTTTGTTATAAAAACAAAGTACAAAGAAAAACAAATTACCTCGAGGGGAACTGTAGCTACCCGAAGTCGGTTAGTAATACCGTTAAACTTCATCTATAAGCACCCATTGACTAATAGTTAATAAGCTGAAAATAGATAAAAAGGTATGAGCGCCCTCTTTTGATTATAATTGAATGGCTATTATTAAATCAATTTATTTCCAATAAGATAGAGGGCCGTCCATTTATACCGACCCATCAATCATACATGTAGTTATAAAACAGTATGTGACATAGCAGTCCCGTTTAGATCAATTGGTAAAGCCGACAGTTTGGGCTTCATGTAGGGCAATTGTGATTGCAGGTTCCAGATGACAATTCCTGGTTCGAATCTCACTTCAAGACTTCTTCTTTTGGAAAGGTCATAATTTTCAAATTCTTGACAGTGTTTTATTTTTATCATGAATGAACAAGGAATCTATCTTTTTCGTTGGTTTTTTTTAAATTTTTTTTAAATGAAACCAAATTTAATCAAACTGGACACGCAAGCCATGGCCAGTCAATAACGTTTTGACTGTTTGCCTATTGTCCTCATTGATTCGAAACGCGATATTACACGTGTGCCATACCTATTCTTGGAGAAACACAAAGCACAAAACAAATAAATCAAAACTGAGTGGAAATAATAAAAGAAATCACGCGAAGGACTGATTTACGGCACCATCCATCTTTTTAAGTCTGTTTAAGTTTTTCGGAACTATAATACACACGTTTGACGGATTGCCTTTAAATTGCACGCCTAATGAACATGTCGTAGTTTGAGCAGCTCACGTGGTATTGAAGGTCATGTATTACATTCATGTAAATGGTAGTATAGTGGCCACGTGTTATTGATTTATAACGGATTAGTTTTAGGATTACGAAACTGTGTCTATATACTAAAGAAGTCCTCTGCACTTATAAAACTCGCCCATTGCTTGTGTGTTGGATTTCGATCACGACAGGAGCATGCGCAGATGCGATTTTTGTGTAAGTGGTCTGTGATTTTGTCAACATTAAATTTTTACTGTGATGTGATTTGTCGATCTGCATTAAATGCAAAAAGAAACAACGCCCCCGGCTGGCCTCGAACCACCAACCTTTCGGTTAACAGCCGAACGCGCTTACCAATTGCGCCACGGAGGCGGTTACTTACTAGACTGTTTTGGTTTGTCATGTTCACCCGTACACTTCCCCGTACACTTTCTTGCAAAGTCGGGCATCGTTTTTTCTCAAATGTTGCCTGCATATTGCAGTTGTCAGTTGAACTTGGAACCAACGTTTAATTTGAACTGTCTATTTTCAATAAAAAAATATTCCAATACGGGAAAAAATTCACAAAAGCTCACATCATTTTACTCGACCTAGAATTTCAACCCTACAATTTTGGCGTTACGAAAATATCGATGATGTGAGTGACGTCATTTAATGAGCTCATTAGCATAATTTATGTCCGTGAAATGTACAAAGCAGTTTGATAAGTGCTCTGCCCCAAATTCTACAGACATGCTACATGCTTGTATCGATCAACTGTGAACCATATACATGTACATGTACATGTATACATGGTGTCTCTAAAAACTCGAATCAGGAATTGTCATCTAGAACCAACAATGGCCAACTACTCACAAAAACCACAACTTAACAAAAGACCATAAGTAGCAGAACTGAAAAGCAGTGAATTGTAATCAACGTATTGTCTCATTGTACTCCATCCATGCATGTCTTCACAAAAATACTAAGTCGTTGAGGTTGATTTAAATGTTTGTACTATTTATAAACGATTGTGATAACATTAAAATTAAAATTAAAAATAGTAGAAAGAGAGAAAAAAAGAGGAAAAACCCTCATTAAAGACAAAGATAGATTCACTATTTATTCATGGTAAAAACAAAGTTAAGAATTTGATATACACCGTAAATATTTATGAACTTTCCAAAAGAAGAAGTCATCAAGTGAGATTCGAACCAGGTATTGTCATCTGGAACCTGCGATCACAATTGCCCTAGCCAAACGTCGGCTTTACCAATTGATCTAAACGGGACTGCTATGTCAGATACTGTTTTATAACTACATGTATGATTGATGGGTCGGTATAAATGGACGGCCCTCTATCTTATTGGAAATAAATTGATTTAATAATAGCCATTCAATTATAATCAAAAGAGGGCGCTCATACCTTTTTATCTATTTTCAGCTTATTAACTATTAGTCAATGGGTGCTTATAGATGAAGTTTAACGGTATCTGACTTTTTCAACTTCCTCAAAATGTGATATTTGAACATGGCAACAGGGTATCAATATGGCAACACTGACTTATTTAAATCGGTTTGTTGATGTTAGACCAGAGATAGGGCAACTCATTCATGAAGTCAGTTTGGGCAAAAAATGTACCACCTCGGTGTAGGGTTCTGCCAAATTTTGACTTTTTTTATTGCTGAAATCAGTATAATTAGTAGAATTTCCCCCTAAAATGACCTAAAACAAGATAGGCTCGTTACCATGGCAACAGAGGGTTGCTGAATTTTTGAATACCATTTTTTTTATAACTACTAAATGTCTTTCACCTCCCAAACTTTCACCTCCCAACTCCCAAAAATCTAAAAAATGTGTGTCCAAAAGTTTGTCAATCTAGAAAAATTTCACTCTTAAGATGATCATTTTGAAACTATTTTTGCTACGAACTATTTCATCTTACAAAGGAGGCCGGAGGGGACTGGGCAGGGACTGAGTTACCGAGTAACAATTTGTCTTCGTATGTTACTAGTAGGGGAAGGGGGGGGGGGGCGGTTAATCAGGTATAACTCGGGTTACTGTTATCATCCTTTTTACTAAAAGTAAGGGTTGCTTGTACCGATAGTCACGTGACATCATTGTGAAAATAGCCCAAAATGGTTAATAAGACAAATTTACAAAACTGATCATACGTTCCTTTCAGTCTAAGGGACCGTTCATTATTTATGGTGGAGGGAGGGGGGGGGGGGGGGGGGGGGGACAAATTCGAGACTCGTATGTTAAAATTACCTAAACCCCCTACAGCTGAAATTAAAAATTACATGACCCCCCCCCTGCTAACCCGTAGCTTTTTACACCCACCCCCCTCCCCCTCCCCGAAAGAAATCAACTTGTCACATACTTAAGGGGCTGTCTTTACCTTTGGAATTTTGTTCATGGATACGTTGGCAAATTTTGTTTGTGCCCTATCTGAACGGTCAATAATTTTATGATGCCCCTTCTTTTTATTGTGTGAAATCAGTAATGGCGAGCGTAGCGAGTTGGAATTTTCTTTTCATATTTATAGATTTTGGGTGGTTTTGTGAGTCTTTATAATCCGAACAAGTTAGAACATTCTGAGCAGGAACGTATAATCCAGTGAAACGTTCTACTTTTGATGATGAGGTGAAAAGCATGCAATAAATCACCTTAAATCATGAAATTGGATTTTGTAACATTATACACGTCACACCCTGTGGCTCTAATGTCTCGACCATTGATGATTATATAGATGTTTTTCCACCATATCGTCGATTTGCTGTCCAGAAGTCGTCTCATTGTAAACGTTTTTGAAGTCGATAGGTTTTAAGAAAATATGCGCGAAGCGCAGAAAAAAATGGCATTTACACTCCAAAATAGCCTCTAAAATCACTCCAATCACCACCATCTTTATAGTTTAAACAAATTTACACAACCCCCCTGTTCAAGAATAAAAAGTTACATAACCCCCCCTATTTCAACATATGAAAGTTACATGACCCTCCCCCCTATAGTTTACCCCGCCCCTCCACCATAAATAATGAACGGTCCCTAAACCTTTGTTTTGAGGACTAAATCATTTGCTATGAGTATGATTCGTCTGAACCGATGTGTCAATAAAATAAACTTATGATACTTAAACTGTAGCCTAAGTCTTACCATTATGATACTTAAACTGTAAGTCTTACCCTTTCTCAATGAAAATTTCAAACATGTGGGTCATTTTTATCATGTAATTTCAGTACTAAGGAACATCATGGTCTCTGGGCACTGCAAATTGACAAGAATCAGCATTATATATAAATCAAGCGCCAATATTAACACTGTTAACACATGTATCTTAATGCATACCATAAACTTGTCTTTCAAATTTCCCACCATTATAACATTGACTTCTCTAACCAGTGCCCTGAGATCACAGTATTCACAGTGCTGAAATGTAATGATAAAAATGACCTACATGTTCGAAAATGTATGTGAGAAAAGAGTAAGACTTACAGTTTAAGTATCATAAGTTTATTTTACGTGTCACGGTTCAGAGATTTTCAATGGTGTGTAGGTAATTATTGAATGCCCCCTCGTATAATCATGATAAATCATCGGTCACTTTTTCCTTCTTTGAAACTTTTGTACACGAGTGGCACCCCCTCCCCCGGGCTACTTTTTAATAGATGGTGTGACCGGTGACGTAGTGCCCGGCGGTTTGCGTGCGCACCTACAGGGAACGGTGCTTTAATTCACACTTGATTGATCATTACTTAGCATGCTTACGGTGTAATAGTGCAGAAGTCATGGTATGCATCCCTTAGCACAATGAGAGACCAGGTACTAAATCTGGTTGCCCGGCGGTTTGCGTGCGCACCATAAGGGCATGTGCTTTTAAAATTGGCGCTCAGTGATGTGTGTTTTGCTTTCATATAGTATGATGTATGCAGTAGTCATGGACTAGTACCCCTAGCATGTCTTTAGACCAGGCGCTAATCAATATGTAAACACTACTGATGTAAACAACGGTCACCTCATCTATAGAATGATTTTTAAAACCGGCCGGGTACGGGGCCGGTTGTATACGAGTGGGACTGCTTATAATAGGTGTGTGACGTGTGGGTTGCGCGTAGGACGGATGTTTAGCTGTGGGATGGGATGGGGTAAGGTTCATGTGAGAAGGTGTCAAATAGAATCGAATTCAGAGTGCGTCTGAGTGGTTTGAAGCTTTTAGACTGTGTACATCCCCGGGTGTACATCACTGATGTTGTCTCAAATAAATTAAAGATTAGCATTCCCCCTAGGATTAAAACGGCCTTTAAACATGGACGTTTTCTTGACAATATCACATTTTAATGCTTTATCATCATGCTTCTTTTCATTTTAGAACTTATCAGCTCATTTGAAGCCAGAGTGCAGTATAAGCATGGTATAAGCGAGGCCCCATAAGGCCCGCCATAAGGTAGTTTGGCTTCCTCCTTACCCGATAAAATAATAGCCTTGCTTTTAAATGGGGGGGGGGGGGGGGGGGGGGGGGGGGGGGAGTGGTAGGAGCACACATTAACAAGATGAACTTTCTCCAGCCATTACCCTAAGCATAACGGTCACTTTGTTTGGTGGGTTGTGAAATGGTCAGTTTTTATTGTCCATTTTTATTTTTCAAAATCCTGTCGATATCTTACAAGTTTACTAGGGGTCAAATTGTGGAGAAAAACAAACTCCTCGTTTATGGTAAATTTTGGTTTCAGAGGAAATTTGCGTTTAGGGAGTGTCATGATAGCTGCTAGTTGTTATATATACATGGGGTTGGTTATATGCTTAGCAGTTGATAAAAAACTGAATGTTACTCACAGCCTGTGGCGCAGATCCCGGGGGGGGGGGGGGGGGGGGGGACGGGGGGACACGTCCCCCCCCCCCCCACTTCCTGACACAATAAAATGTCCCCCCCCCACTCTTTGTGGTGATACATCAATCAAGGTTGGCGATCGAGTAAAAAAATGGCAATGTCCCCCCCACTTTCAAGATTGGATCTGCGCCCTTGCGGTCACAGCAGCTAGCTATGGCAAGTAATATGATCTTTTAGTTCAGACTCTCGAGCCTACCAAGCCTATACTAAAGGGTTCAACAAAAAGTAAGTCACCACCCCCTAAAATTTGATCACTTTTTTATCCTTAACTCCACACACAATTAGCCGTTTTGAGAGATTGAAACACTTATGAAAAGGGGCAATTTTTGGCTACCCACACAAAGTGTTCCCTTCTCAATATCATGTCTACTTTTCCCAAGATAGTCACATTTTACCAAAGTGGCACTTTTGAAGATGCAATACAATAACATCATGGGGAAATGCGACTATTTTGACAAAAGTAAACACGCTACTGACAAGGGAAAACTTGCTATGGGTAGCCAAGCATTTCCCCTTCATAATAAGTGTTTCAATGTATCAAAACTTTTCAATGTATCAACACTTTTCAATGTATCAAAACTTATCATTTCACGTTGAGTTATGCAAACAAACGTGATCTAATTTTAGGGAGGGACTTACTTTTTTTAAACCCTTTATCTCATATACACAGACACACAAAAATGAGACAAATCTCTATTTTCTGGTATTCTTTTTTTAATTCATTTGTCACAATAACAAAATCAATAGATAATAGTAAACAAAAGAACCATACAAATATTGTGCACACATAAATACAATATTATGAGTTGTGTGTAGAAATTTATTGGGGTACACAAATGTCATTTGTGTTCACATGTGGCAATTACAAGAGAGGCAGGGGTAGGTATTCATTACACATCTTTCTCTTTCATAGCCCTATCTCAATTCACTAGTTATAACAAACGTATTTTCATGTTTATTTTATGTGCAACTGATATCCATTATCCAGGGTATACTGAGCAGATTGATACCATCATAATGAAGGTGAGAGAGTTGACATATAAGATTCTTCAACAGTAAATTACAAAGTATACTTTGTGTTACTCAATGCCTATTTGAGAGTTGACTTATATGCATACATAATAATAGCATTTCTGCCAGTGATCTTTGGTTCCATGGGAGGGACTAATGCAACATTGGTGTTATGCCTCCTAACAACTGGAGGTCAAATAGAGTAGGCCTTATTTAGATCAGAAACGCCGCTCATTTCATGATCAAAATGTTGGCTCATTGCATGATCAAATTTTTTTCGTTTAATACATGTACATTTTCATACTTTTAAACTATTCTATGGGCTGAAACTCTTATCAAGTATTTACTGTTTTACTTTTGTATTTGATTCTTTTTTTGAAATATAATCACATGTTGGCAATGAGGAACAATCTCATTTTACTATGTTGAGTGGCTGATCATCTGGAAGAAAATTAAGACATAAATCATCTGGCAACCTCGAGTTTAATGCTCATACATCTTGAATCATTCACTAATTATCTTATAAAAGCTGACAAAGGGCCTTGACCAGGAGCTACTTTTTACTATTTTGACAAAAATGGCTCCTGGTCCTATACTTTACTGTGCAAAGTTTGGAAAACACCATGAGCTAAAACTTGGCAACCAGTGGGTAAAAAACTCCAAGGTGCCTGCTTAATTTTTGTTAAGCAGGCACTGATAAAGTTTTTTTAAGCAGGCTTGCAAAGGGCACACACGTTTCCCTTATAAAGATGCACATAATACTTCTCACCATGAGTCAGTTAACCCCCTGAGAACTACCGGCCGATTGGTTAAAAAGATGGTTACATCATTTATTGCACCAATGAGAGACATTGTTAGAATAATTGAATCCCTGATAAAGATGGAAGTGAAACATTTTACAAGCTGCATTTGATTTGGTTATTCATATGAGTACATCTTGTAATAAACCAATCAGAACTGCTGTAAGATAGACAGGTAGACCCCAGGGGGTTAAAAACTTCATAGTATTTCTCTTCCTTTAGCCGGTGGAGTAGACAAATGCAGTTTAGTACACAGCATTCAATCAATAATACACAAGATGTGACCGTTTCATAGAAGGAAAATATTCACCCTTTGCACAGTCCACCATTTACGAGGAGAGCCTCGAACTGGTATCGCATTGAATGGGATTATTCCATATACTGTAAAACAAGTTAATTTCGCGGCAACTTTTTTTTCGCGAATTGCTAATCATCACTAGTTTCGCGGTAACTTAATTTCGCGAAAGTAACATTTCTACCACTACTGTCATCGTCACACACATAAATTCGCGGCAATATAATTTCGCGTATTTGAGCTTCTCGCGAAATTCGCGAAATTAAATTGCTCGCGAAATTAACTTGTTTTACAGTAATTATGCAACTAGTTCGACTCTCTCTGCACAATATGACTGGTCATGCAGTGAGACATTGTTCAATCTGATTCCAGTTCGAGGCTCTCCTCGCAAATGGCGGATCTGTGCAAAGAGCAAATTGGTGACCAATTTTAGTTATCATTGTTTGTATTACTTCAAGCACCTATGTCATGGAAGATCTTCTATTACTATTTCATAAGGTACTGTTACATCCGCGTAACGCCCAAAGGGCATTTAGTATTCAATGAAATATCCTGATGATCTCTTACAGCATAAGGTCATATCTCACATTTAGTTTATCCCCAATATACTTGCTTTTATCATAAATTATTATTAATATGTGGACTGATATGAACAAATACCAATATACTATCATAAAAGGAATTACCGTATTATCCCTATTAAGCGCCCAGGGCGGTTAGCAAAGTCATTTTGGGTGGGCGCTTATTATATTACCCCCGATATTACCTTTTTTTAAACTCATTTATCGTTGAGACTGTCGAATTCGGCAAGGTTGCGAAGACATTTTTTCGGTAACATACCAATAATGTTTTAGCTCATAGAAAGAAAAAAAAAGTATGATTTTTCAATCACATTCCATGAATAGTTGTGAAAGACAAATCGCTAACGATTTGTTACAATTTTGTTCAAAAACTGCGTAAAAACAAAACAAAAACTTAGCCGAAAATGCTATCAATATTTATCTGGTTTTCATGTGGGCGGCCATCTTTGCTTTTCATTTGTGGTGAAAATTCCTACTGCGCATGTCGCAATAATTTTTGGTGGTGCCCGTTTCTGAACAAATAAATGGCACAATGAATGACTATGATACACGGAACTGTTGCACTAGTCATGCTAGTGGAATTACCACGTGCGATTAAAACGGAAAATTAACACTCGCCAGTCGCTGTACAGGCAGTGGTATCAGCGCTACTGTACGCGTATCAGTAGCCTAGTGCCTAGTGGGGTCGGGGAGAGATGGCGGCGATCTAATCACGGCTTTTACTGGTACTGCTTTAGTGAAGGACGCCGTGAAGAATGTTGTTGTACAGTGCTACGGTAATTAAAAAGGTGGGCGCTTATAAGAGATTGTTTGTTGTTAGTCATTGTGAAAAACAGGGGTGGGCGCTTATAAGGTCCTGGGCGCTTAATAGGGATAATACGGTATATTAGTAGGACACTACATGTATGTGTGAGATACACACCTAACAGAATCAGGATTTTTTTAACCAACCAAAACATTTAATACATCCTATCATACAACACTATTTTTTGTCTGTGCATAATTTTTTAAAGTTTAAAAAGTATGCATTTAAGCTCAAGAATATCTGCCAATGTATCAGTCTATATTCTAGTGACAAAGGGAAGAAAGGACAAGTTAATAGCAGTATTGTGTATGACTAAGTCACTTATCTCAAAGTCACAAGTCAAGCAACTCATCACATAGCCTATATGCCTATAATCAGTTCAATAAATTCTCAATTCGATTGTCACGCTTGAGGGGGTTTGGCGTAGCGTTCCTTAAACTGGCGCAAAAAATCAAGCTCGATAACTGACAGTGCCAATCTCAACCGACAAGACTCAAACGGATAGCCCCCTCGCGCTACGCCACTGTATTCCATTACATTGGGCATGCTTACTCTACACAACTTATGCAATCACACACCAGTCGCATTAGAATTAATAGAAATATCACGAACTTATTGAACTGATTATAGTCAAGATATTCTCAATTTGCCTCCAGTCAAATCAAATGAAGTCCATCCAGTAGGCCAAGAAAAGAAGCTTCATTGTCTAGCACAATTCAAGTCACTAACACTTTGTTCACATGTTTTGAAAAGTCCGAAACAGCGACTGATGTCGAGTGTTTGCTTTTAATTATTTGAAGGTCATATCATGTCATTTTAAATGGGAACCAGTGGTAGCATTAAGGAACAAAAGTTTGGGGGTCTGTTTTCACCCAACCCTAACCCAGTGCGGGGGTGAAAACTATTTTTGCCATATAGCGACCATAGGCTACAGGCCCAAAGGTTGGGGGTCTGATTCCCCTGAGCTTTCAAAAAGACTCTATTTGAGTGGTGAACATTTAATTTGGGTGGGTCATGCACTCACAATCGGGATTTAATGCTATCCCTGATGGGAACAGCATAGAGACTTGAGTCCTATCAGGTATAGTCGGTCGGACGGGCATTTTAATATCTTTTTCAAAATGTTGGTGAAAAATGTTGGTGAAAGTGTGTAGAAAAAGAAATATATAAATTTCATATTCCAAATAATATGGATTGGTTGGTCCAGCAGAGCTGGTTTATCTCCCTGCAATGGAGTACGCCCTAATGTCAATTGAAAATTTCATCCTGTAAATATTTAAACATTGCTATCAGTACAGAAACAGCACCAAATGATTGTCTATTGAAATAATCATTAAATTATGCAAATGATATGCACCATACTTCAGATATACAAATTATTTGTTTGCATAGTTGCATTCAATTACCATATTCTTCACAAAATTGTATTATTTTACACATAAACATTTCGAAATTAAAATAATCCCATTGAAGTTGAATACAAAACATTTGCGGTCTGCTACAACATATACATGTATACCATGATAAAAGAAAGAACAATTTTAGCCCTCCAGGTAAATTCCAAAATTGGATCTAGCACAGGAAATACAAGGATTGAGAATAGAAACATTAAATTATAGGCTATCCCCATTGTTAAAAGGTAGCGCTTGTATGTTGTCCTTATACCGAACATTGTATGGGCGGCCAATGGGGTTAATATATGAATAGTCTAAAATCGGGTAAAGAGATAAATTATAATTTTGTATGAATACTAATTTGCAATATGAATATTCACTAGCAATATGAATAATTAATTAATTAGCAATATGAATTATAATGTAATACCATGAATATGAATGATCCACATTGAACTGAAATGGTCCAGGTTGAACCGAGATGATCCAAGAGGATCCCAAATTAATCATGAATATTCATATTACTAATTAATATTCATTACAAAAAAGTTATCATAATTTATTAATCTATTACAAATTACAAGACCTTATTCAATATTAACCCGATGGCCGCCCATACATTGTTCGGTATAAGGACAATATACAAGTGCTACCTTGTCAAAACATAGCAG
Source organism: Ophiura sarsii (assembly GCA_035610835.1). Classification (NCBI taxonomy): domain Eukaryota; kingdom Metazoa; phylum Echinodermata; class Ophiuroidea; order Amphilepidida; family Ophiuridae; genus Ophiura; species Ophiura sarsii. The sequence continues at coordinate 73,776,727 of CM069451.1, read as the reverse complement.
TTTTTATTGACAGCAGTTGCATTCATGATGTCAACCAAAGCATCACAAGTTTTGATGGGCGTTACATTCTCATGCTGAGATGGAGAAGGATCTTAACCCTTTGAACATCAAACCAACTGATTTGAACTGGTTTGAACTGGATTCTCAACTGATTTACTCAGTTGAAACCAGTTCAACAGGCTCAACTGTAATTTAGACCAGAGGTACATTAACAAAAACCCAAACACACAAATACCCGACTGATCAAATCGCTTAAGCATGACAGAATTTCCACAATTTTGTTTTTGTTTTTAAGGCCTAATCAATGAAATTGACTATACAACTATACATAATGCATATAATTCCACTTCTTTTGTTTTTCAAGACAGGATTTTTTATAAGGTACAATATCAAATTTTGATCCAAAATATCTGTGCAAACTGTGTATGCATAGTTTGCAACCTTACAATGCATACAATGTATCACCTGATTGTTCATTTATGAGATGTTACTCATTTACTGCTCTGGTTTTTCTCGCAATATGCTCAAAATATCAACAACAACAAAATCCCAAACACCATAAACAAACATTATTTATCAAAGTTATAAAGTAGCAGGGGTGTATATGACTTGAATCTGGAGTGAGTTTGGGAATTCTTTAACCCCCTGGGGTCTACTGGCCAATTTGGCTTCAAAGCAGTATTTTGATTGGTTACTCATAACATTATATCATCTAATGAGCCAATCTGGGATGCTGCATGAAAGGTACCAGTGCTACAGCGAGTCAACATACAGAGAAATAGACACACTATTTTGATTGGTTACTCAGTGGGTTATATCATGCAATGAACCAATCAGAGAGACTGTAAGAGTAGTCCCCAGGGGGTTAAACATGGCTATGTATTTACCTATTGCAAGGAAATATAATTTCTACAGAATGAATTGAATACGACACAACATGGCAGTGATATAACACATTATTGATACTGCCACCCTAAAATGTTGACCCTATAACTTTCGCATTACAGCACTCATAAACCCCTCAATCACCAATATTTTGTGATATGTTCATATTGTGTTGCATATCAAAGGAAAGCTAATGTTTTGCTAAGCTGTCAATCATACACTGCAAAGCTCAGTCAGCCAATCAAGAGCACAGGCAGTCACCCAATCGAATTACTTTAAAATCATGGTTTGAAAATAAACTGTCCTGCTAGCAGGACAGTTTATTTTTTCAGTCAAATTCACTCTAAAATCATGATTTTGAAGTAATTAGGAATCGTATCGCTCTGTAACTCAGAATGTATTTATGATTTATGATCAGAAATTTAAATCTGCAAGAAAATCTACTTTCTAAAAAAATCGTGAATAGAGGGCGCCCCCTGGAAAAGATCACATACTATTACTATGCCTTTAAGTCAGCAGGGCATGTAAGCTCATGCTTCTCCTTCCTTACTTCAGTCCTGATGAAGTCAGAGCTACTTCTGACGAAAGCTCCACCAACAAAGTTATCTGACGGTGTACTTGTTCAAACCTTTCTTCTTGTAATGGTTTTCCATGGTGAAATCTTTTCTAATCAATTAATAAATAGATTACTTCATCTGATCAAAAGGACCATCAAACACAGCTTTCTAACAAATTCCGCAACAGTGAGGGTTATTGGTAAAGGATAACTAAACATTGAAACTATCTAAATTTAAGTGGTTTCAAACAAGTTCTTCTGATCTATTTCTTCAAATATACTTTATCCAAAAAATAATTCCCAAGTTACATGACACACAATTGCATACACTTCTCAAATATAGATCTAGAGTGTATCCCACAAAAGATGCACCTTATTTGAGCACATTATGAATCGAAGAGATGAAGAGTAATGTGTAAAAATAAATTAAATCTAAATTGGATGCACCTTGAAAAATCAATAATAAAATCAAATATTTCAGCAATAGATGTATGTAATCCATGTATCATCCATATTTGCGGGAAGTCTATTTCAGAAATACAGCCCTTTTCGTACCTCCTTGGTACCATCGAACAGAATATTATTAGCCTCTGCATACTCATATGATATTTACACACAATGCAAATGTTCACATGATTCCGAAAATCGTGTGAAACATTTTGCAAATTTTGGAAATGTTGATAATGTAAACAACAGTCGCTTACGGCCTCTTACAGCCACACGCGGTCAGTAGGAACGATCTTGTTTATGGCCGAGTTGAGTGTACAAACTGATTTGTTAAAACGTTTTGCTCTGTTGTCAATGGTAAAGGGGGATCTCCGGGGTCACCCATAGTATATCCGAGGAGTGATAAAACCTAGTGTATATTAACACTTACAACGCGGCAGGCGGCTGCAGATGACATTCCAAAATGTCACAAAATGTTTAAGAAATATCAAAATTATTGAATTTCATTACCATATTTGGAACCACCATGAGAAATGCATTGACATAAGTACAAACATGCCTAGTATTGGTTCAGTAATTCTTGAGATAGACCTTGAAAGTTTGGAAAGATTTCTGAAAAATCTTGGTTCGATATGGTCAAACTAATAGCCGCGTGGAAAGTGTTAAGTACATCTTAGGTGGGGTGTTAAGTTTTTGTGTCTTTTCCATTTGATGGTTCATGTTCTCACTACATCACATGTTATACAATTCCACGGCCAATACAACCAGGTTTGACAATAGACATGTTAAATGCTGATATGACAACATTAAATTTGGCAACATAAAAATAAGCAATTTAAGTAAGAGGTATTGGTACAACTATATACATGTACATAAATGATATCAATATACACGTCTTGCAACCTTCCCTTTCATTATTACCCATTGTGTTCTATTTTTGCGCTTGGCCTTTATTTAGTCGGATGAAATCAGTGACCTCATCACGGTTTGTGCACAGCCCGTTATCTGACCAAGAGACTGTTATTAAATAGAATTTTGATAAAGGTCTCTAGCTCAAATAATAGCCGTGGTCACATGCCATGTCTAAGTGGCTCACATGAGCAGGTGATACATAAGATAGACATTATTACATGATATTGGACTCTTCCTACTGCTTTTGTTACATTGGGAACATAAGAGAAGCAAAACAGTACAATGTGTCAACTAACTCCGATCATATGCAATTCCAAATTGTTATGTGGTTTTTGTCTCTCATTTTGCGCAAAAGTTATCCATGCGCATGCTTCTGATTTTGGCATACACACACGCCACGCATTTGATGCATAGTACGCCCTTTTGCGTTAAATACAAGCCTTATGTACGCTGACATTCTTCTGTATAAATTTGCTGCTGTAAGGAGGCTCACCAATTTGGAACTGACTGGACCATAAACCATCAAGCAATACAGGTTTAAAGGTAGATGACCCGATCACATTCCGATTTTCAACTTGAAGTTTTCTATTCTACATGAAAGGTCATCCTTAAAAAAGTCGTGTTCCAAAGTTTGAGTTGCATAGCTCTAATGGTTCTTATTTTACACGCACAAGATGCTGTGAACTGTACCCATTGAGTAGTACACAAACTATATCGGTGGTTACCACCATTCGCAGTAATTCGACGTTCTTTCATCGATTTCTCCGTAATTATACCGATTTAGGCCGTCAAATTTCAGTATGATGATGAGAAAAATACGAGCTTTCATTTGATATGAAAATCTCCGTATGTTTGAAATAATTCTGTGTTACGAAAATGTGATCGGGTCATCTACCTTTAAGATTCCTTGCATCACATTCAACTTCCCATTCATTTACAAGACATAAATTTAATAAATGGTCATAATGATTGGTAACACAATGCTAAATGTGTCAACATAAAAAACATCTGGTGAAGTTTAAATTCCTTGTACTATTCAACATCTCATACTGTTACCATATCAAGGTCCTATTTCATACAAGTTTAATCTTTAAAATGGACTTGAGAAGAGTGATCCTTGGACTCTTCATAAGCCGGTTTGGGAAAATCTGCTAATTTGAATTGTTAGAGGCATAACATCAGGGTTGAGCACCAGAAGGCCGTAACTCAACTTTTGGGCAAAATGAGATTTTGGTGCCAAATTTTGGTGCCAAAATAATCCATACCTAGATTTTCAGATCCATAAAGAGATAACTCATAAACACTCTTAATTTGATTAAAACTAGAGTTATAAGTTGGGTGCTACAGTGTAATGAGTCCCGAATATTTGAAAGTTGATTATCTCAGAATAGCATTTTTTGAGTTACGGCCTTCTGGTGCTCAACCCTCGACATGATGTTTAACTCATGAAATCTCAACCATTCTTATGAAAAGATTTAAAATCTTGAAGAAGGATCAATTTTGTTATCATTAATCTTTACTTCTATGAAATGGGACTCTGGAATGGCACAAATCTATCAAATGTGGTTACATACATTATATACCATTAAATTCAAGAGGGGCAGGGTGTTCAATTCTTTGCACCATATTTAACTTTCACTTTTCTATTTGACATGTCAAATTTGGCAACATAAAGATACAAATTGTATATCACAATATACACAATATTTAAAAAGAGTTTTTCTCGTATGTACAGTTTGTTGAGGTGGACAATGGTATGTTGTGATTGCTATGCTAACACCTTTCTAAACTCCTCAAACAAGTTTGGAAATATTTTTCAATTCTTATTCAGATGTTTTGTAATATATTCATATTGAATTGTGTTATTAGCATGCCAATGGAAAGCTGATGTGTTCATCTTTCCAATTATACCACATATGTAGCAATCACCTGTTTCAGTGCCTAGTCACTTGCTTGAGAACATGGGGAGATCGCAATTGTAATGTGACAAATTCACCACCATTTTGCGCCAAACAAATTTGTCATCTGTTTAATGAAGTCTTACATGACAAACACTAGACCTATACTGTCATCAAAAAAAGTAACTATACAGGTAATAAATGGGCTTCTAACTCTTGAAATATATATCCTACCTAAAGATATTAAATTATAAAGTTGTTGAGAAATTTGTCTTCTTTAATATGAGATATTGCACGCTAGGATTGGGTGATTATTGAAGAAGTGGCACTCAAAAATGTAAGGAGAAGTCCGATTTTCATTTTCACATTTTTTTTTCTACACACGGACCAATCTACGGGTACCTTATCGATTATTTGAAATTGTGACTTAACCTTACATTTTGGATTGTCGCTTCTTAAATATTCAACCGATCCTAGCGTGCAATATCTCATATTAAAGAAGATAAATTTTTCAACAACTTTATCATTGAATATTTCTAGGTAGGATATATATTTTTAGAGTTAAAAGTACATTTATTACCTGTATAGTTACTTTTTTTGATGACTGTAGTTTAGAGTAATCCATACCGTTGAGCACAAAATAGTGGTGATGTTAGCACATTCATATTAAGACCGCTCCATATTCTCAGCTGAGCACTAAAAAAGTGATTGCTACAAATATCTCACTGGACAGTTTAACACATCAGCTTTAGATTAGATTAGTGTGTAACACCCTGCTAACATTATAAGGAAATAAAAGAAATGTCAGCAATTAAAAAAACAAATCCGAACTTATTTAAGGGGTTTATTTTATAACTGTCACTATTTTTTTCTTTGTACACTTTTGAGACTGAGAACCAATCAAGACAGATGATGTGCAGGATATACCCAGCGCTTGGAGCACAAACCTTTTACGCGTCATTTAATGAAATAACAATGTATAGCCCTCATTTAAACCAATGAAAAACAGGTCCTCAGCCGACACTTTTTCATCCTTTTATATCAATTATTGGTGATTTGCATGGACTTTAAACAGAAAAGTAAACCTGGCATAACTCAACATGCAAAGTCCACCAATAATTCCACTTTTGTTGTTACATCTTCCATTCCAATCCAAGTATCATGATATAATGCAACTTTTTCTCGGTGTAGATGGTGGATCTGTAGCATTTAATATAGTTCTTCTTTTCTTGGATCTCAAGTCCGTTGGAGGAAGCATATATCTGTACATATGATTGGCATCGGCAAATGATTTCAGTCTTGAACACAATGTTGGAGGCAATGGTAGTCTGTCTATTGTATAGGTAGATGTACAGTTCACTATGACACGGGAACAGCAGTCTTGCAGGCTTAACACTGTAAGGGATACAAATCATTGAAATCAGGGTTAAAATGATAATATGAGGTAGTTGGGATCCTATGGCTGGACATATCAGCATCTAATGATATGATCTTGCATGTCAGTTTAAATCATCACCTAACCATGCCAAAAACCAACAGCAGTGGCCCCGCTTTTCCAGTCTAATCGTGGAAAGGTATATTGGCTCTGAAAAGTTATATATTTTGGGAGCCAAACTACCTTAGCGTGATGCATGATCACCTAGACTCCTACCGCAGCAGCCTGGGTTCAAGCCCAGGGGCAGCACACCCCATTTTACTGTCATTATTTGTCCCAGTTTCCCCCTGTTAGCTTTATTCCTACAAACCACCCATATGGGGAAGGGTTTATACAGAACATCAGGAGAAGTGCTTAAATATTGCAGATAAACTTCTGATACCAATTTGATTTTTGAGTAGTTTATGTTACTTTCTCACACAAAACTAGGAACAAGAAACAAATGGAACAGTGTAATACGTAAAATATAACGACTCTGACAGACTAGCATGAATGAAATAAACAAAGACCTTCAAAGTACACGGTCTTCACAACCCTGTCCCTCCCTATTGTGGTGATTGTCTACCTACTAGACCACAAAGAATGTGTTTATGAAAGCTCCAGAATTATTGAGTGCTAGTGTTAGTGCATACAAAGTCTTTTTTGAGAGTCTCAAGCTGCTAAAATAGTAAATATCAGGATAAATGTTGGCCTATTGGTATGTTTCTAGCAGATCATAAGACTATAGTTCAGTCAATTCCAAATTGGCGAACCTGTTTACAACAGCGAATGAATAAATTAAAAAAAGCGTGAGCGTGCAAAATGCTTGCATGGTGCAACATGTCGCAGCGTCATCGTATGAGTAACACTTGCGTATGCCAAAATCGAGTGTGTACTCTTGGATTACTTTTGCACGCGGATAGATAGAAACCGCATATTTTTCACCAATCTGGAACTGATTATACCATAGCGAAACGTAATAAATCCATGTGAGGATCACTCAAAGGATACAAGCAGAGTTATTGTCATGAATAAATAATATAAAGACTTCAACAAAGTAGTGCGAATGAAATTACTAAAAGGTCCTTAAAGATATAGTCTCGAATCTGGTTCCTCTCATTATCGCGGCAAAAGTTTACCTACTGGACTGGACAGTGACTGTGTTAATGTGAGCAGCAGAATTATGAGCGCTGATATATACAAAGCCTTTAGTTGGGAACCTCAAGCGGCCAAAAGAGTAAATATCAGATATAGAAAAATAATAAACAATTGTGTACCTTTATTTGTTCTCCATAACCTCTCCATCCCATTTCTCTTAAGTACTACTCTGGAAAGCTCCGTTAATGACTCTGTTACGTTAAAGTTGCACAGCGGACTGACTTCAAAATAGGCCATGTCGTTCTTGATGGCATATGCTTGCCCTTCTTCTTGGCTCACCTGACGTTTGTAAGCTAAATGTAGACGGTTGCCAACCAGGATTTTGGGTACACCAGGAGCATGCTGGGAAAAGAGAAAAATATGATACAATTTGAATATGTGATAATGGACGCACGTCACATGAGGTATGAGGTTGAGCTCGCGTGAAGTATGTGAGCTCAACCTCATTTTAAAACGGTACAACGGTCATCCGTGGTGCGCTCTGATAGGCTGGTGCTCAAATGTGAGAACTGAAAAACTTGTGGATAAACATGACTTTATTCACGCCCCACTGCGTCAGTGGCCTACGGGACCGCTGCGTTGGTGGTTACAGCGCAGCGTGATGATCATTAAAAAGGCTTCAGTTTAAAATTGACCAATCGGGTGCTTTTTGTGAGTTTTCAAGCATACGTGCGCAGCCTGATTGAAGTGCGCCTACGTATGTAAAACTGGGGCCAGGAGATTATGTGCCGTAGATCCATTAAACCCTTACATTGTAGGTCCACTCCTACCAGCTAGATCCTTTGGGAATATCTCAAGGTTTAGATTTCTCCATTTTAACTCTATTCCATCTGTCACCTTTTGAACAGCTGCAAGCCAGTTCACCCTTACCTGGGTGAACTGGCCAGAGTGGACCTTTAGGACATTTTCCCAGAATTACACCTTTCAACATACAGGGTGAGTCAGAAAGAACAGGCACTTTTTTGGCGAAAGCGCCACAGAAATATTAAGCCTGCATATTCAAAACCAAATATAGTGTTAAAAAGAACACATATTTGGTTTTCATTCCAAAAAAGAAATTTTGAATTCAATTTTTGCATCATAAAGTTGCAACCATTTGAGTAGAACCCGGTATTTTAAAGCCAATCCACGGAATGGCAATAACCGATTATATTGTTGGTTGCCTGATTCAGAGATGCTGATCAATGAAACTCGTGAAAAAACTGAAAAGGCACATAATGTTGGATACAATATCTTCAAATTACTGGAAATAAATAGATCTGTGTAATTATGAGTAATAAAAAGCCTGAAATCAAGAAGGAAAAATAAAAGGAGGCATATCTACTGATTCAGGAGGTAAACCCCATTAGAATAAACTGCTCACAAAAAGTATCGAAACACTTAGAAATGATCCAATATATAACGGCTCGAAAGGGTATGCATTGATAATAAGCAAATAACCAAGTGCATAATTTTGTTTTGCGTATTTTGACACCTCGATCGATGAGATACGATGTTGCAGAGCGGAGTTATTGTCATTTCAATGGTCGTGGGTCCAGTTTAAAAAGTGACAATCATCCTATAGATAGAGGTTTGCATTACTGTTTAGAATGATCAGATTCGTGCTTTTCAATAGGGATGAGTGTCACTTTTGAAACTGGACCCACGATCATTGAAATAACAATAACTCCGCTCCGCAACATCGTATCTCAACGATCGAGGTGTCAAAATACGCAAAACAAAATTATGCACTTGGTTATTTGCTTCGATTAATGCATACCTTTTCGAGCCGTTATATATTGGATCATTTCTAAGTGTTTCGATACTTTTTGTGAGCAGTTTACTTTCAGGAATGGCTTGAGAATTTGACCATTCCGTGGATTTGCTTCAGATTTTTGGGGCTTTACTCAAATAAAAGTAACATGATAACGAAATGATAGATTTTTAAAATTCTTCTTTCGAATGAAAGCCGAATTGTAGGTCTTGAAAGTGCTACCATTGATTTGGAATATGTATGCCTACATCTTTTGTGACACTTTTGTGAAAAAAGTGCCCGTTCTTTCTGACTCACCCTGTATAACATTTCCTATAACTGTAGTGAAATCAATTGATATGATTTCATATTTCATACCTTGAACTAACGAAGGATTACAGTAATTAAAAGCTTCTAGCAAATTCAGGGTTATTTAGACTTCACATAGTACAACATTTTGAGACATTTCAAAGAGCATGTTGAAATCATGAAAAGGATGGAAAAGGAGGACAATTGCCCGGGGGGGGGGGGGGGGGGGGGGGGCACTCAACTTTTTTGGGAGCAGGGGTGTGCCGCCCAGGGTCTCAAAAAGGGGGGCTACAGAACTGAACTGAGTGGATTTTATGACGAAAAATAGAGTCTTAGGAACTGATTTTTTCAAAAAAGTAGGTCTTGAGAACTGGCATCAATTTTGATTAGCAAGAACGCAATTTTTGATTTGTTTTGGTTTTAGAACGCAACATTTTCGAAGAATTCAGGCTTTGGAATGCAAAAATTCCCGATTTTTGTAATTTCAATAAAATTGGGGTCTTAAGAACTGATGCAGGCTTAAAAGGGGGTCATAAGAACTAGCAGCAGAGGGTGAAAAAGGTGGTCTTCAGCGCAGCACATACCCTTTTCCAATGACAGTGCCCCCCCCCCCACCCCTGGACAATTGTCACCTCACTAGAATATGGGACACAAATAAATGTTAAACTTACCTCATCAATCTCTTTGATCCATCTATCGATTCCTTCAAAGGCCCATCTATTAGTGATGTCATACACAAGTAGGATACCTTGAGCACCTCTGGAGTAAGATCGCAAGATGGTACAGAATCTGCCTTGTCCAGATGTGTCCCTAAAAATACAGAAAACAAATCCCATTAGGCAACATAAAAAAACCCACCTCTGTTCTATGGATTTTCACACCTCTCAGGTAGGGTCGGGCATCAAATATTTTGTAAATTTTCAAGATTTACTTTTTATTTCAAAATGTCCCCAACATTTTTTCAAAACAATTAAAAAATGTTAATTTTTTGTTGTTGAAAAATGTGTAAACAAAAAAAAAGGGGGGGGGGGGGGACATTCTCAAATTCAATGCCCCCCCTCAGTGTGATTATTAACCCCTCTCATGAATCACAAAACACTGCATAGGCAACCCAAACTTCCTTAGCTTATCATTTCATTGAATTTGTTTGAATTGCTGAATGGAATGAATTCTTAACTGTCACAATAGCTGTGTTCAGACATGGACATTTTTCTCCTACTGCCGCAGGAAAAATTCATATTCGGGTCGTAAAGTTACGACTACCCGCGTCCAGACATGCTTTTTACTCCGACCATGCTCCGACTAAACAGTTCGCATTCCTTCGATCTTCGCGGGGGGCTCAGAGTAGCTCAGAGTATCTTCCGGAAATAAGAGCGCCCGCATACATGCATATGTTGACCTAGGAAATTTAGACTACCTGGTTGACCTAACACGCCAATTTCAGCGCGAGATATATGATCATGGATCCAATTTTACATGAGATTTACGGAGGCGATTTTGCAAAGCACATGCGCTGAATATTCATTTCCATATACCACCTCATTATGCATTATTCATGAGTACTAAACGCACATGTTCGTATTATATACAGTGTATCTTACGATATGTAATGTACATGACTCGGGGTCAGAATAAATCATTACGTCACCAGACTTAAAAATAACAACAATAACATTGTCAGTGACGAAATCGGATGATGCATTTTGTTTGTGTGTAAAAACTGCGCTACTATACAACAACAATAAATAAGAAATAGGCCTTCAACTCAGAAATTATGACTTTTAGGATGGCGTTTCTGAACAGGTTGTGAATTTGTGAAGGAATAATTGACCAATCTTCACTACTATCATAGCTTATCATAACGTATGTATTTTTAAGCGACTTGCAATAGGTTTGGTCTGCGAATGACGAGCCTGTGTGTGGAAAAATGGCACAATAATCATCGAAGGTCATCGCTCCTCCGACCTATTCGTGGGAACCGTTCCACACGGGCACGCTACTCCGACTGTACAGAGATCCTCGAACCCCTGCAGTGCGTTACTCCTGCTTTTTTCAGGAGTATATCGGTCGGAGGAGTTTCCTCCGAGTAGCGTTCAGACAGGCACTACTCCGACCTGTAATCCGACACTCCTCCGACTAGAGCCTACTCCGGGCTTCCTCCGACCTCTTCCTCCGACTGTCTGAACAAGCCTTGTATGACCTAAAATGGGAATTTGTTGCACACCTGTATCGATACTTCAGAAGATAAATGATGCATGCAGCCCATGAGACAAACAATACAATCATATTGTATAGATATTTATATAACAGGAGCTGAACGTGAAGCGTATGTACAAGGTTGCAAGAAAAATCTTGAACAAAATGTTGTTTTTCCCAACAGAAAAAATAGCGGAACTTTAAATTTGAAAAATACATGACAAATCCTGTGCATGAAATGATCTAATCCCCGTGGTTTCAGTCAACATTGACTTTGGGTACGCATGATCGTTCCAAAAATCTCGGAAAAGGGGGGTTTTCTGTACCATGTCCGCGGACCTTCCGCGGATATTTATGTCTGCAATTTCCCAAAATTAGGGGTGTTTTTTTAAAGCTATGTCTGCGATTTCCAAAAATAAGGGGTCATTTTCGAAGCTATGTCCACGATTTCAAAAAATTAGGGGTGTTTTTAGGCAATGTCCACGAAGAAGAATACAAATTAGAATTGAGTATCATGTCATATCAAATTGTCCCGAGGATAGGAAAAAGGGGTATTTTTAACCAGATGTGTCCTCGTTTTTGCGCAAAAAGGGGGACCATTTAGGAAGTATCCTTGAAATGGTGAAAAAGTGTTGTTTTTTATAGTCAAAATGTCCGGGGATCTAATACACAGACGTGAGAATGAACATAATTGAAAAAATCCTCAGAAGTGTGTGAAAATAGGTTTAAACAGCCAAAAACAGGCTGAAATTAAAAGAAAATGTAGACATTTGAAAAAACAAAAACATAATTCAGGTTTAAACCTGGGAATTATCAGTATCATGTCTGAATACAGAAAATGTTTGTTTGGCTTTTAACCAAAATAAATTGACTTAGAATGGGCTATAGCTGTCATTGGCCTTTGAATCATTTCATACAATGTCACTGGCCCCTGAATTACCTTTCATGATGAGCAGCGATATAAATCGTCATTGTTGAAAACATCCTTACTGAATGCCTGCTTTCCACGAATTGAAAAAAGATGCCATGTCATCGGTAGTATGACAGTTGATATCTCTCACACTAGGAAGTTATTACCAATCATTAGGGGGTTATACCAAAGATATTTTATGCTTATACCCAAAAATGTAACAGTATTTACCATGTATACTGTTTATGCGGTGTGTTCTATGTTCATGTAAATCATGTAAATGCCTGATCACAAATTTGATGTAAAAATGGTGAATCTTTATTCAAAACAGAATATATTACTGTAAAACCATAAATATTCATGTGCATTTAAATTTCGCTAATTTCGCGAGGCGCACTGATTCGCGAACATTTCATGCCACTTATATTTCCAATCTACCATGTAGCAGTGCATTTTAAAGTTACACAATGTAATTCTTAAGTTTACATTAACAAAATTATCATGACGTAAATTAGGCCAGTATTACTGATTCGTGACATTTTTAAACTCGCAAACATTTCTAGTTTTACAGTATCTAAAGCTATTTCACTGTGTAAATTTCTCTAGGGTGAAGATGGCATGCAAACTTTGTGTGAGTGAAGTTGTTTCAGGCAGTAAAACAAAGATATTTTCGACATTTTTCAGCAAAGAAACTTCCAAAATGTTCAGTAAAATGTTCAAGGTTGAAAAATCAAATTCTATCATTGACACTAATACTAGGTAGATCAGCTCACTGGAAGAGTAGTGATTTCCAGTTTGGAGGGGTACGCCCTCTCACAAACCAGTGAAGGGTTCTTCACCCTCTGTATTAGGGTGAGTGAAAACACTATTTTGTATTAAGGTTATTACATCATTCGGAAATACTATATCAAATTTGATTTCATATTCTGTATTCTATCCTGAGAATGACAAAAGATGTTCATTTTGTGAGCCCCTGACTTTAGGCCTCTCACAATCGATGTTGAGTTTCCTGTTGCCGCCCGCGTCCAAAAACGGGCCTCGTCACTTACTTTAATTATTAATTATTTACACTTTCTGCCACAAAAAACTATGTTTCTTCATCGAAATTCACCTTTTTTTACCCGTTTTGTTACTACAAATCACGAAATTCATTCGAAAAGCACTTACAATACATTTATGATGGTCAACATACAATATTGACCTTTAGAGCCAGTCGATTCATCCAAATACTGAAGCGTCTATTACAGTTCTATATCACAATAATTAAAATATCAAATAATTAATAATTAATAATTAAAAGTCACCTCATCCCTTTTTTAAAACCTGCAACAGGAAACTCAACATCGATTGTGAGAGGCCTTATGGCAGTGCTTATTCTCTCATAACAAGAAAGCTGTCATGTAACATATCATTCATCCTCCCTCTCAAAGCAATTTTCTTTTCTACAATGTTTCATCGGAGACTGGTTTCATAGTTAATGTGTCCATGTGTCACAGTATAGAATAGACTGCAGGGAATACACGATTGCTACACTTTCAGTTGCACTCACTGAAAGTCTGTGTTAGAGTCTATAGCAATCAAATCAAATCTGTGGCAATAACATTCTTGGGATGCCCTGCGGTTTGAGGACTGTGGGAGAGGCCATGAGATATGATTAATCATAATATGATGCGTAACAGAGAGGGGAGGGGTTCTCAGCACGGATATGGGATGAACCACACAATGTGTGTTCATATGACTATTGGGTATCAACATACAAAGGCATTTTAAAACGTAAATATTTTCAAAGACCTCAGAACTGGTAGCTTTATGAATTGCATGGACATCCTATATTCTCCCATAGTGAAAAACAACTTGTGGACGATACAGTTTATCTTTAAAAAGAGCCATGAAGCCAAAGAGAAAACAAATCTCTCCTAAAGGCCAGACCCACCATTTATTTTTTAATTTGAGGGGAGGGGGATTGGAAATTCTTTAAAACAATTGCTTGCACATTTTTGAAAATATCTGACAATTTTGGAAATTAAAAAAAAAATGAACATTTTGAAACCGTCAAAACCCACAAAAAACACAGCCTGACCGACCAAGAACGGAGAGGTCCGAATCCCGTAGAACAGGTTTTTTTGGTTGCTTAATCTTAATTTTTCCTAACAAAATTACAGCACAAACACGCACCTACGACACAGTATATTTTTCACTCATCACTTGTTCATGATAGCTGTGCCTCCTCTACTAGACAAACTCCTAATTGTATTGACATCTCTGATAGAACTGATCCAATGAAACCTAATCTAGGTGCAAACTATCCATGTATTCTATTCCTACTCAGACTCGACCTTTATCATGCGTAATTGCAGTATATTAATATAGCACCGCCAGCCAGCCTGGTGAATTTTCAGGCAAATAATCTTAAAACCATGTTTATAATAAGCAAATTCAAACCGTAAGGCCAGTGGTGGCACTACGGGGGTGGGGGCATGGGGCATCCCCCCCCACTTCCCCCAGTCAACTAAAGTCCAACCCCATTTTGTCCCCCAGCAATCGAAAATGTTGACTTTTAAAAAATGTCAAAATTACTTAAAATAAGCTTAAAATCGGTCTAAATGTCTAATTCAGCCCAAATTAAGCTAATTTCAGCAATTACATTAAAAGCCAACATTTTCACACACTTTGTGCTTTTTTCCCCACCCCTTGCCAAATTTTGTTCTTGCCCCTAACCCCCCCCCCCAAAAAAAAAAATTGATGCTGGTGCCACCACTGCATTAGCCTTGGCTAAGAATTATTGTAATGATTTCAATTTATTTCAACTTCCTAAGTTTTGTGAATTAAAGGATGCTGTTTTCCAAAGGTTTACAATTGGGAATTCATGATGAATTTAAGATAACGGAGTTGATGAGACCTGATTCTGATGATTCACCAGTGGCAGCGAAATTACAGCGCTTTGAACCATTTGGAAAAAGGCGCTATATAAATCCAGATTATTATTATTATTATAGGTGGACATATTGTTTATAGATTCCAACGTCTACATACGGTTAGGATTTAGGAATTTATGTATAACATTTTATTTACAAAACATGGTATAGATAGTCTGGGATACCCTGTATCTTCAATTGTTATCTAATCTATAGCCTAATCGATGCCATAGTTACCAACGTTATACACACTATTCGCTATCTATAGTCCAAATTTCAATCTGAAACCAAGATTTTTGTATGTTGTATTGTTCAGTAATCTCTTTAGAATGAGTCAGTTTTAGGATAGAAGATTACTGTTGTAGCAACCATTGAATTTCATTGAATATGAACCCCCCAAAATAATCTTTGAATCATCTGTAACTAACCTAAATATATTCATGAATAAGCATCGAGCATGTGCAACCTTTTCTACCACACGGGCCGCATTGCGACTTTGAGATCTATTCACGGGCCGCAGCGATTGTCAAACATTCCAAAACACGTCCGGAGGAAGAGTAATAGGGAGAGGGGAAGTCCATTGCTCATGGAATACCCGCTTCTCTTCTTGTAATTTCCTCTTTTTACTCGTTTCATTTCCACTGAATGGTTGAACCCCCCAAAATAATCTTTGAATCATCTGTAACTAACCTAAATATATTCATGAATAAGCATCGAGATAAGGGTCTAGATGTTTCATTTCCACTGAATGGTTGAACCCCCCAAAATAATCTTTGAATCATCTGTAACTAACCTAAATATATTCATGAATAAGCATCGAGCATGTGCAACCTTTTCTACCACACGGGCCGCATTGCGACTTTGAGATCTATTCACGGGCCGCAGCGATTGTCAAACATTCCAAAACACGTCCGGAGGAAGAGTAATAGGGAGAGGGGAAGTCCATTGCTCATGGAATACCCGCTTCTCTTCTTGTAATTTCCTCTTTTTACTCGTTTCATTTCCACTGAATGGTTGAACCCCCCAAAATAATCTTTGAATCATCTGTAACTAACCTAAATATATTCATGAATAAGCATCGAGATAAGGGTCTAGATGTTTCATTTCCACTGAATGGTTGAACCCCCCAAAATAATCTTTGAATCATCTGTAACTAACCTAAATATATTCATGAATAAGCATCGAGATAAGGGTCCAAGTTTAATTTCCATTGAATGGTTTGATTTTAATATATTTCATGTTAACCCTAATATTCCTGTGCACTGCAAATCACTACACTAAAGTTTGATCAGTTCCAAATTGGCCAATCCTCTTTACCCAAGCGAATAAATTGAGAAGGACGCAGGCGCGCATGAAGGCAACAGAGCACTCTCCATCATGTGTGATGCGTGCGTTCCCTCCAAAACCGTGTACGTGTGCACATAATCGGGCGCATACGCTTGGATTACTTTTGCACGCAAAAGATAAAAAACATTTTGTTGCCAATTTGGAACTGATTGGACTATAGGTGCTTTTCAAAGCTGACGCCATGGGGGTAATCATATCATAAGTGGGTATTCTAGTGCTGCTCCCTTTGATCACATCTCGCTATGCTCGCAGCACGGAACTAGTGCTATACCTAAGCTTAGGGATTTCCCGTGAATTTTTTAGGGGAAAACCGTGGGCATTTTTTGTGAAAACCGCGATTTACCGTGTTTATTGAGATTTCAAGAAAAAAACGCGCTGAAATTCCTTGATTTACGGAGCGGCGGTCGTATTTTTAGGCATTCGAAAAGCCACCGTAAACAAGTACCAATTCCCGGCGGCCTAGGCGGCCTTTCTTCCTCATTTTTTTGCCAGTGACTAAAGACAGCCCGTAGCTGCGTTGATCTACACGTGTTGTTAGAAATTACGCATGAAAGTAGTAATAAAATCTATATTTTTCGTACTAAATGCAAACAAAATGTTTGGTACGATGTTAATATTAATAATAAAGCTGTTTTGCGCAACCATTTGTACAAATAATAGCCCAATAAACATTTTTTTAATACTTTTCATTCATACTACATGTACGTTTTTTAAGTTACTGTATGTAAATTATTATTTTGTTTTTCCTTGCGAGAGGTCATGACGTGACCTGAAAACATTTATAGTCGCACGTACACAAACCTCATCTCAACCAATCGGAGAACCCCGATCTATTTACAACATTATTATTGTAATTTATTCATCATCATGTGATTTATTTTCATCAATGAATTTTGTTTGCTGTTGTCTTGTCGGCAAACCTTATCTCAACCAATCGGAGAACTTCGATCTATTTACAACATTATTATTGTAATTTATTCATCATCACATGTCAATGAGTTTTGTTTGCTGTTGTCTACAATGGCGTCGTTCATGATTACTAGCACGTGCGTGTATGTCCCGGGGTGTAGTATTTTCGGTACCATATTTTCTTTACAACAGTAATTGTATGCAATCGATATGAATGAATAATCACCCATTGAACGCCCTGGATTAACTTTTTTATCAACTAGCAACCTTTCTGAAGGGGGTGGCGTTTGTAAACAATCTCTTCGTTCTTTTGAATTTGGTTTGAACAAGTCCATGGTTTGAAGTAGGCCTACCTATATTTCTTTAGAAGAAGAAGACGGTCTTTTGTTTATCTCATTCAAATAAATTCTATATTATACAATTGAACTTCAATCAGTCGTGTCAAGTAGGCCTAGAGTTGAATGCACTGTACATTGTGCGTCGATATCGTCTTGAAAGGAAATA
This sequence comes from Ophiura sarsii, assembly GCA_035610835.1. Lineage (NCBI taxonomy): Eukaryota > Metazoa > Echinodermata > Ophiuroidea > Amphilepidida > Ophiuridae > Ophiura > Ophiura sarsii. The sequence continues at coordinate 73,758,635 of CM069451.1, read as the reverse complement.
TTTCAATAGGAATTCGGAAAATTGATTTTTGCTATTAAATAAAACTGTAAAAATCGGCTTGTCGGACAATTATCGCGGCTGAAATAACAATTCCGCGATTTTACGGTACTGTTTACAAAATCCGCGATTTTGATGATTTTAGCATGAATACCGTGAATTGCGGCATGAATACCGTGAACACGGGGAACCCCTAAGCTTAGCTATACCATACCCCCTGCCACATAATGCTCCATCTCCTCTCCTCCTCACATACTCACCATAATTCTAACTTGACACGTTTTCCATCTAGTAAGATTATCGTTGTTCTGTGTTCCACCCCTGCAAATTCAAAATAAGAAATATTGAAATTAGATGAATATTGGTTACTTTTTAAACAAAATGTTTGTTTAATCAAAAGATAGTTTTAAAGGAAATGAAACAAAAGGTATTCTATTGGAAATACCAATACATAATCTAAGGATTGCATATGTAGGGAATAGCTATTGCCAATTTCGACCTGTCTATGATGACAAGGCAAATTTGTAAATATTTACCTCATTAATCCGGAATATTTTGCACAATCATTATCATCTTCATTATATATTCATCATTTCCTGTTACACTGTCCACCATTTATTGATTCATGGAAAGAAGTCCATCCATATAAATAAGAAAATATAAGTAATTCCCATTGGTTCAAAGAGTAACGGCAACATTTATATGAGACAATATAACATGGGTAGGTGAAACATATTTGTATTTATTTGTATTAGCGGGCCACCCCATGGTATCCATTTGTTCCATAAGGTGAAGACCCCCCTCCCCCCTATTTTACGGGCCCGGCCGACCAACTTTCTGCGTTTTTAAATATTTTAAAATATTTTTGTTAGAATTTTTTTCTCAAATCATTTAAAATCAGCTGACCCTACTTGACAGGTCCGTCCGCCCGTGGGTGTTTTTTTCCCCGTCGCCCAACACATACATGTACTTCTGCAGGGCGTCTTACTGTGCTTCTCCTGCGTGCTTATGCTGCGCAATACGCTGACGCATGGCATACTCCGAACAGGGTTGGATGGGATGTTTGTGGGTTATTCGATACTACATTATAAACAGGATAAATGTGGACAATTAAAGGTACACATTTTATTAGATAAATGTCTAAAGTATGACTGTTTAAGAATGAGAATAGCAAGGTATTGTTTTTAGACCGTACGTGCGTGTTGTTCCACTTAAAAAATAATACTACCGCCCGCATTTATGCCAGACAATATAACATGGGTATGGTCTATAAAACAATACCTTTATTATTTTCCAATTACAATCTGCAATCACTCCATCTATCACTCACAACTAAAGTGATCTGGAAGCACACAATTTCAGTAGTCCATGAGTATGAAAATAGTCGACAGGTTTTGCTTTCGCGGATTATTTTTTCACAAACGGTATTTTCACAAATTTGAACAAAGTGGACAGTGAAAGATTATGTGCAGAGTCTTCACATACACTTGTCATTTATGTAACAGCGCATGAATGAACAATTGCAAACAATAAAAATAAAATAAACCCCCTAAATTGATTAACCTTGATTTTGAGATTCATATGAAAGCCCTAAATACTCATGTGAGCCTTGATTGTTTATACACAATCAATGGATACAATCAATTTGTAAGCATTAAGCTGTAAATGACATTACGCATTCAAAGCACTTTGTACAGTCACTTATTTGTTGGTGGTTAATTTTATTATTAAAAATATTATTTGACAAAGTATTAGTATCAAAATCATGGTGAATCATGGAAGCATTATATGTGTATTGCAATTGTTTTTTGTTACCATTGGTCCACTGTACACAAAATAGGTTTAACGATACACACCACTGATGTAGGGAGAGGGAATTTGTAAAAGCACTAAATGTGCTGCCTGTTTTTCTATCCCTACACTAATATTTATAAGGCTGCTAAGCAACCTATTGTTCTAAGGATCTGACAATTCATATTCTGTCATTTCCTTTTTTATTTAAAAGTAAAATAACATAACATCTTATAATATTGTATACAAAATATTCAGGAAATTATTTTCAGAATTTCATCTACATTTTCAAGTTTTAAATGACCTCTCCTCCGCCACAAAAACAAACTGAGATATTACCACTGATCTATAGTCACGATAGTGGTCTGGTCACCCATTTCATTTTTAGTTGCCTAAGGTGTTAGTATTCAAGTGCTTAGTGTAGCATCTTTCAATTCACTTGACCATAACATTTAACCCCGCATTTAACATTATTAAGGTATACCCATTGATGAAGCTCTTCTGCACACTCTCTAAGGACATTTGGATGAACACCGTCCATGCCACGTCCATTGACCATAACATTTATTAAGGTATACCCATTGATGAAGCTACGTGTCACTCATGGGAATAGGGCACCAATTTACTACTGATCATTTATTAACCCTAACCCCACTGAATCTCACTAAATCTCACTGCCAGAAACTATCTCCAGGCACGTGCTGCTGCATTGCCGCGATGACGTCACCTACCGCAGGCATATGTGGCCACGGAGTTTGTGGCCGCATATGACCTAGGGAGTTAGCTCAGTTGGTAGAGGGACAGACTTGGGTGCGGATGGTCCGGCGATCGAATCCCGGGGGGTGCTGGGTGATTTTTCGGGTCAAAAATAGCACTTTTTCCCCCCTCCCCCGATACGCACAAAAAACTAGCTTTACTGGTTAGGGTTAATTAAATGTCAATTTTTGATGTGCAATAAATCCCTAACCCCACTGAATCTCACTAAATCTCACTGCCAGAAACTATCTCCAGGCACGTGCTGCTGCATTGCCGCGATGACGTCACCTACCGCAGGCATATGTGGCCACGGAGTTTGTGGCCGCATATGACCTAGGGAGTTAGCTCAGTTGGTAGAGGGACAGACTTGGGTGCGGATGGTCCGGCGATCGAATCCCGGGGGGTGCTGGGTGATTTTTCGGGTCAAAAAAATAGCACTTTTTCCCCCCTCCCCCGATACGCACAAAAAACTAGCTTTACTGGTTAGGGTTAATGAAAAGTGATTCATCAGGGTAATAAAATTATTATTGCTTTCACAGAATTCCACTATCATATGCTGGTACTGTATAATGACAAGAATCCAGCTTGTCTCAATCATGATAGAGTCCTATACTCCCCCATACCGACGCCAATTATTTGACGCCAATAGTTTGCTGATTTTTCAATTCTTGAATAGGGTTAAAGGTGTATGTTCCAATCACTTTAAAGCTTTTTTTCCCCATCAAAGTATTTTGATATACATGTAAGAAGAAACCCCATATTTGTCTCATTTAAAATATTTCTATAATATTTTTGGCTCAAGATATGTTCCATTTAGAAACAAAAGGCTAAAGGTGATTAACCACCAGGCCAGTTTGTGAACTACTCAATGAGCAAATCTTTGCATGGGGAAAATGCAATCATTGTTCTGTTGTGGATTGGTATCTATGCACTCTTCTTCTAATAGTATTTCAGACTATTATATCAGTATGTTTCAGTTCAGAACAACTTCCGCTGAGTACTAAAAAATATTCTCCAAGCGCGGATGTGATATGTGATATCGACTGCGCTGAGGGACGGCTTACTGAGTGGGATTGGACGACAGGCTGACGTGTGGAGGGGCCCCGGATTGATTTCCGGCGAGTTAGTTAGTGTTTTCTCTTCCAAAATTGTGATCCCTGTTAAAAACCCAGTTAAGGGGTTAGGGTAAATACCCAACAATGTCTTGCTTCGGTATGTCCTCTCCTTTGAAACTCCAAAATAAATCCGTTGTATGGTACTGCAACCCTGTGGGGTCAATAATATCATTAGTCTGAATAGACCTTGCTTCAACAAGGATGTGACTAGTCTAGTCCACAGCTTTCCATAAGTTATTATTTACCCGCTAAGTGGTTTCCTTTTATCTTGCATTGTGTTATTATTAAAACAATTGCTTGTTCAGCTCACCACAAACCGTCTTAAAAATTGTAATAGATACCCTTAATATATTGCTATACAGCATACTACCTTATGTGTAAATTAAGCTAGCAACTGCATTCATCATAAAACAATGGTTTCAATTCCTGTCATATGTACAGGTATCAAAGGCAGCTCCAACCTGAACTGAGTATTATTGTCAATTAGTAACAATAGGTTCTAAATGTTAACATGGAATATGAAACCTCAACATAATTTTCTAAAGCGAAGCAAACCATGCTCAGGTTTTATAGTTAAAGAAGGGGTATTGTTTTTCAAGCATTATCCATTTTAATATCTGACATTAACACTGGCGGTCAAGTGGAACAATGATACCATAGGCGGGTAGTTAGGCTAACACAACACCACATATTTGCCGTACATGGGCAATGTAATAGTCTAAAACAATACTTTCTCACAAATTTTGAGCCTGAACAAAAATAATATGTACAGTATTGGCTCAAAAGGACCTAAAAACTGCTTTCGATAGGGTATGAATAAAAGCTTGATTATTAACGTTACACTTCTAAGCATGTATTGGTTTTTTTTAATTACAATATGTTTAAATAACTCCCAACACATTTACGAGGGAAATTTTAAACAACCATTTTTTAGTAAGTCATCTCAGCATGTGAACTGATAAAATAATCATTTTGTTTCTTGTTCTTGGCCCGAGTACACTGTCAAACTCCTTGCCCCCTCCCTTAATCCCCTCCCCTTCTTCTACCACAAGTTTCAGCTATACCAGACCACCAGACGCAGCTATATCAGGAAATCAAACATTTATATAATTCCAACTAAATTTATACTTATTTACTGTTTAATTAGTTTCCTGCATGTACACAAGGTTTGGCACACAAAAATGATGACTAATGGTTTGGATTCAACTAGTTAAATGTTGTCTTGGCAATTCAGTTTCTATTATGTCAATTATTTTATGTACTTGTGTTAATTGTGTATTGTGTTCCATTGGCTTGATTTGTTAATAAAGTACTGTAACAATTATTAAGTAAACAAGGGGAAAATCCCTGCTCCCCTGACTGACCCAACCTTAGAGGTACGTTTGCCATTGCCAACCACCCCCCCCCCCCACCCCCCCCTTGTTGCTTTACAATGTGCCATAATTAATACCTCAACATCTTTAACTGGATCTGGGAATTAAAAAATAAAAATTTCAACAAATCAAAATTCCCATAATTTTCCCAACATAGTCAACAACAAAATAAATAAAAAAATTGTAAATTCGAAGAATAAAATGAGTTGGTCGGGCCCTTACTTTTTGAAGGTGAGGAAAAAAACTAACCCTGTTTTACAGGCCCGACCGACCCACTTTATGTGTTCTCAAGAAATGTTGTCTCAAATCATGTAAAACCAGCCCTCTTTCGGCCGAAAATGTGTCGAATGTTTTCTTCTTTCACAATTTCTTTTTAAAAAAAATCCAGATTTTTGCAGATTTTGGTGACATTTTAGTTAATTTAAAAAAACAAAAAAACAACACCAGACCCACCGATCCTACTTGATGGTCGGTCCGTCTGCCCATAAAACAGGGGGTGTTTTTTTTCCCCGACACCTTAAAGCAGGTTTTTGTGTGGCCTAATGGCAGTATTGATACCAAAGCCCTCCCTGTTAAGAGTGTTTTTATTTAGCATTAATCATAAGTCATGGTAATATCTAGAATTAGAAGTCATGGTAATATCTAGAGCTTGATGACAAGCCATGCCTTTGTGGCTATGATAATGATACCTACAGTAGAATATCTTCAATGAATTGATGCACAAATTGCTTGCTCTAGATATCCTACTTCTTGACCTTACAAATCCTTCTACATTGTGTAGTTGATGAAGAACTGGGTTCAATATTTGAGATGATATTACACTGGTTGCCTCAGGGCATTTTGTAGTGATAGTAGGTCATGTAAACTAACCTGAACCTTTCTGTCTCTTAGTGAGCAATTTAGTCACAAAAGAAGTAGATAGACTCTGATCAAAATGACAAGCAAAAAGTCAAATCACTGTCAATGGGACCTGCATGGAGAGGGGAGGGATCGGGGAGAATTTTGTTCTGGGGTTTTGAGCTAATCCTTCAAGCATATAAAATAAAATCCCTTTTTGTTTTCAATTTCAATTACAAATTCATGGCATAAGAAAAGGAATATTCATAAATTGTAAGAAAGATACATAAAGGCATCTTACAAAGTGAATCAAGCCACAGATAGTCATGGTTTTGACTATCTGTGAGCAAGCTGAGAGGGGCCTTCAAGCACACAGCACACTCATTGAGGATACAGTTCAGGCGCCATACTTTATCACCAAAATTGAGGTTTTGTGCTTTTGTACTGCTTTCCTGTGTGTTTAGAATTAAAATGTGAATTACAACTGTTTAATATTAGCGTTCTGATTATAAAAAAATAATGCTAACAATTGCTATCTTTAAATTGAAATGCCTTTTCTACACTACACAGTGAGTATACCAGCTTTTAATTGATATGTAATAGGTAACCCGCCTGAAAACATTGAACATTATTTGCCTCTAATGTGGTCATCAATATCATCTTTGCTTAAATCAGATCTTCTAACCAGGTTTGGACGGGCTTGCCTAAATATGGACTGTTTTGAGGATCAGCAGGTCGTCCGAGATTCTTGCGTATTTGTGTTTTGATTTGATTAGAGGGAAGGGTGTCAGGGGTCAAATTGGATTGGAATTGATCATCACATCAGCTTGATGGTGTTGCTATAGCATGCTGTTACTGCGGCAAATATTTATTATTATCCACTTATCCAGCATTCACGATAATATAGAAAAGTTAACATTTGTAGTCGGAAAATAAACATGGACCAACACAGCAATTGTCTTCTTCTTCTAATTTTCCTTAACATTTCTGCTGGTTAAAAAAACTTATTTTTTAATTTAATCTTTTCAGAGCAACGATTAAGATTTAGGCCTATTCGTAAAAAGAGACCTACATTATTAATGCAAACATTTAAAAATCCTGAATTAGGCAAAAAACAAACAAACATGTTTAGTGTCCTGCTTTTTGAAAAAGCCCCTTTTTTCTCCTTTTATTTTTAAATGGCCGCCCGACACATTTTGTCAAGATAGCTGGCCGGGCTATACTTCAAGATGGTTGCCTGCTTTTTTCAAAATGACCGCCACTTGGACTCAAAAAAATTACATATTGGCTTCTTATGGGCAAGATGAAACAGAAAATGAGACCAAAATGATGTCTTGTCCCCAGTTCTGAGACATAGAGAACAAGTTTATGTCACGGGGCATACAGCTTTATACAATTACAAGGTGTGCTAAAGTCAAAAAATACGATTTTGTTTTTTTAATTTAATTTAAATTTTAAAAAAATTTGCATATTTTTTTTCAAAAAAAAAAAAATAAGGCGCCCAGAGGGGGCCCCTAAAAAGGAAGCGGGCGGGGACGCTAAACATGATTTTTATTTTTTGGCCTTACTACGATTCTTAATCATCTATATGGTTATCGAAATTTCTTCAAATATGCCATTTTTCTAGACTGAAATGTACTGTACTATCTTCGGCTTTCTGTCATCATCACTACTTTACTAGGCATCATATCAGGCAACTCCCAAGCCTAGAGGCTTGGCATCATCACTAGTAGTGTACATGTAGGCATCAAATCAGCTACCTCCCATCCCAAGCCTAGAGGCCTGGGTGTGTATAACAGGCAGCTGATACATGTTGTTGATAGGTTTGGCGCCAGAGAGTCGGGATGTACAAGTTTACCTATGATACAGTGTACCTACTTAGATCAATCTAATGAGCATCAATTAACTCGCTATAAGATCACAATGAACCCACAGGGAGCATGAAGAAGATAGTGTTATGTGCCGCATGAGACACAACATCAACATTGTATTATAAGCCCGTTTATCAGGGTTTCCATTGGGGCCCCTAGCCTCTTTCTCATATTGTATATTATATGTATTCATTTTTGCTGAATAAATTGAATTGAATTGAAATTAAAATTGAATTGAATTGTTTCTGGTACATCATGTAGGTATATATATTGTCTATTTCATTATGCTACATGGGAATAAGCACATTTTTCAATCTATTTTTCAAAAATGTTAAACATGGGTAAGAGTGAGCCAGTTCTGAAACACTATAATATAATTTACGATGAGTCGATTTTTGTGTCCTATAAAATTGAATCTTGAATCTATGTACCGGTACTATAGTTTGCTACTCTCTAAGACCTGAAGAAAAAAACCACATTCTTGCCTTATCGCTAGTCATTAGAGATCACGTTACTACCTGCTTAGTTAATAATAGTATACAAACTTGTTACTAGTTTAACCATTTACAAATTGTATAAATTCCCTACACAATCATGGTATGGTAGGTATGGTCACGTTTTCAATTTAACATTTACATGCAGAAATTGGACAGGGCGTCTATTCCATACAGCAGGCCAACTTTGTAGTCATTTTTCATTTGTGCCAAAGCGCATAACATAATATATTTGTCAATTAAAAAAAATTGTACCATTATGTGATTAGGCATAGTAAAAAAAATTACATGTTTCCCGTCCGGACTTTTTAAAAAAAGGAGGAGGGAGGGTCTTACTATTTTCCCATTTTTTGATATTTTTTTCAAGATGGCCGCCAAGTCGAAAGTGACCAACTGACTGTGTTGGTGACACTCCTAAACAGGATTTTCCACTCTAATTGCCAGAGGAATACAAATATGAAAAGGTTTACCTAATATATAGAGCCAAGTACACATTGTTTCTTTATGTTTTCTTCATTTTTCAGATTGAATGAGGAACAAAACATCATTGATCGAAAGGATGTAGGCCTACATGTATCGGTCCCCTAATTGCAAGCAATTGCTACGTGAAGTTAGGTATATCGGTCCCCATGGTACTATTTGAGAAGCCATGTCAATAATTCTGTGTCATGTATGGCATGAACATGCTATGAAATGATATAGCATTTCTATTACCAGCGTTCGAAATAGCGGCCATCCGGTCATCCGAAATGACCAAATCTACCGGCGGATGACCATTTTTTCTAGGCCGATCATCCGGTGGATGACAAAAATGATGGAAGATGAAAGTGAAGAAGAGGATCACCAGGATGCATTAGGGGCTATAATAGACCTGATCGTCCTATTGACAGACGTTCTGAAAGAACAAGTCATGGTCGCAAATGAACCAACCCTAGAAGCTGCAACGCAAATGAGGACGACACTGACACAGCTGACGACACCGACCCTGCAGCTGCAGTTGTGGAACTTGAGGCTGAGTCAGATGAGGATGACCTGGATACAGATCCAATGGAGTCGGGAGATAAGGGTGAAGAAGAGGATCATCCGGATCAGGATGCATTAGAAGCTGTAACTGAGGATGACACGAATACAACGGACGACACCGACCCTGCAATTCTGAAACTTGATGCTGAGTCAGATGTAGTCTGCTTCGTATACCGTGTATTTCACTGTCACATAATCGAACAACACCCTCTGATACTTCGCCTTGCGAAAACCGCTCCCATCCGAGAACCGACCAATACACGGTCTACTTGCATTGGATTTGACCTTTCGACCTCCGTATACTGTTACACTGTGCTACATCCAAAAAACCCATGAATATGTAATGAGCAATTTGTTCGCGTGGGGTTCAAAATTGACCAATGGCAGACACGATAAATACGCAGTATATGAATATTTATATACCGTCTTCGTAGAGAGAAGAATTTTGCTCACTTTGATCAATTCGAAATGTCGATTTTCTGTGAAGCCGCCCGTTTCGGTCTAAAATCACACTTTTGGATAATCTTTGACATTGGTCCTCGCTCGAAATATTTTCCTCAGAGATATAGTCCTACCTACATTTCCATGCTATTTTCTATCTTTCAATATCGAGTAATAAAGAAACACCTTGATACGTCCGAACAGAGACAAATAATTTGATCATTGTTTACGATAACTAGAAACTTGTGTGAAGAAGGGGATGAGAATGATACTGACGCAGCGGACGACACCGACTGATTTTTGAGCTTGCCACTGAAAAAATGCGGATAACCAAAAGTATTGACGGATGACCAAAATGCCAACCTAGGTTATCCGGTGGATGACCAATTTATTTTTCTTATTTCGAACGCTGTCTATTACACCTACCATTCCTATGGGCAAAGGATCAATCACTAAAAAAAAATATTTAAAAAAAAAAAAATATTATTATATATTTTTTTTTTTACAGAATTTTCGGAAATAGTAAATAGTAAAAAATAGGAGGCGGCGGCCAAAAAGGAGGCGGGCGGGGACGGGAAACATGTTTATTTTTTTACTAGGCCTTACATTGCCCAGAATTAAATTCTGTATTAAGATGATGCATAGATAGCTTGCTTGTTATAACAAGCTAAGGCATTGGCATATAACATTGATGACAATAATCAGTATTTTTCACTGACTGATGGAGCCAAATAAATTAAAATTAAATGATTTCTGAGAAGCAGACAATGACTCAACCAATCAACAATATTTGTACATGCCACCAATTCCTCACATCTGATGAGACCATTATATACCAGCCACAGATGATTAATATGAGAAGCCTTGCTTAGAGAAAGACGGACAGTTTTAAGATTTTGATGTAAATTTGAATTTTTAAAAATGTTTTGAATAATTTGGAAAATGTCAACATTTTTTGAAAATTCAGTTTTTCTGAACCGCCCCCCCCACAAAAGCACCTTACTATTGACCTGAGAGTTCTAAAAACCTGTAGAACAGGGGTTTTCACCTATATTGTAACTAACAATTTTGCTAATTTGTATTTCTCCCAAAAAATGTCTTTTGTTTGACTCTATTTTCTCCCCTCTATTTTTCATCTTGAAAAGTAATCATCTATTCTTCTACCCCATTAGCTTTTGTTATTACTCCAATTTCTGTGAGGCTTACCAAGTGCATTGATCTTGTACACAGCCGCCTGCATTTAGGGTCAATGTATTATTTGATGGTAATTGGGAAATACAAAATGTAGATGTACTGTATAGAGATACTGTATGTAGCAATGAAAATGTGGGACAAATGACATAATTTGTAGATACCGTACATAAAAAGGTATGGCCCCAAGGTGACAAAAAATCTGTTCGACAGGCAAACGGACCTTTGGGGGGGGGGGGGGTATTGGTCGGGGGGGGGGGGGGGGGCGGTACTGGTCGGGATTTTTTTGGGGCGGGGGGTCCCTAACATTTTTATGCAATTTGGGTGAATTTTCCACGTTTTGTTATTATCAATAATTCAAAAGTTTTAAAAGAATGTTAAAAATGGTCCATGAATACAAAATATTAAAAAAATTAAAAAATAGTTAAAAAAAAGAAGAAAATCTCAAAATTAAATTTTAAACAATGTGTCAGTAGGGCCTGTAGAACAGTTTTTTATGTTGCCTAATTCAAAAATGTTTTTTTTTGTATCTTTAAATTCATAATTTTCTATTTACCAGACAACTGCCAGGCAGGCGACCTCCAGGTTCGATTCCCAGGACTAGCCAGTTTTCCACCCTAATTTGACCAGATTGTCTCCCCCCATACATGTAGTTGTATTCCCAAAGCCATGCCCCGTGGTTAGGCAAAAAAAAGAAGAAGGAATAATGTTGCCCTCCACAGCTTTCAGAGGGGAAGGGCGGGCGGGCGGATTTTGTTTAACTTCTTTTTTAAATTTTCTTATACCAGCGGAAGCTCAAAGTTCAGCCAACAAGAAGTTGCAATCACTCTAAGAGTCGCAAATATATGTTATAAACACTTAATTTAATATTCAATGCCATTTAAAGTTTTAAATTGTTAAAAAAATGATCTGGAAAAAAAAAATCTGGAAAAAAAAAAGATCTGAAAAAAACACACACAAAAACGGAGCGGCCCTAAATCTGACGAGCGGGCGGTCGAGGACAACATTACAATTTATTTGTTGGGGCCTTAAGGTTATAGCACATATCAAATCAAACCTGAATTCCTGACTGCATTTTCATTTTGTTAAAGATGAGAGTAAGCTACTACGAGGGTCATTCAATAAGTTCTACCTCATACCTCATAACTTTGTTATTATATATTATAAACCTGTCTTATGAAATATTCCACAATTGTGTAGCTTTGACACTCGGCTACAGATTCATAGTAAATTGGTCTTAGTACTGGCCAAATTTTTCTGGAGATGCAGTAAAAATGTCCATTTAGGGTGATGGAAACAGATAAAAAACAGCCAGATATCTCCAAAGTGCAGTTCATTTTGTCAATTCTAAGAGACAAAACGTATCGATCAATTATAACCGTTCTAATTGTCAGATATCTCTTTAACAGTCTATATTATATAGACTATATATAATCAATAAAGGTGACTGATTTCTTAGGAAAATATATACCCTCTGATGATCAAAGTATTATTAGACTGTATTAGGACTAAATAAAAATAGTTCATTTATCGCCCAAATCTCCACTTTTCCAGTGCCCAAATTATTATAACGCTTGGGTGAAAATTTTGAACAAAATAGCTGTAAAGCCTTCCAGCATCATCAACTTCCTTTTACCTTCATGTAAAAATATAATAATTAATCCAGTCAAGACTAAATATCATAAGATCCACCCTACATTGTAGGACAGGGATGCCTGCTTACTAGTACTATCTTATCTAATTTGGGATTTTTGGCTATTTTTAAGAGAGAACAGCTTATGGATTCATAGATAACTTATTCTCATTGGGCTGCACTTCCTGCCTGGGTAATTGGAGGATCAAATTTCACCATCTTGTTTTAATCATTCAATAACTAACAAAAAGTAAGTATTTCATGTGAATCAAACAATTTGAGAAAAAAGATAATTTCAAGACAGACACAGAGATTCGTCATCAGCAACAGGCCTGTAACCAGGGGGGGGGGGGGGGGGGGCGTAAAACAAAACTCCCAAAATATACGTCTGCCTCGTAACCAGGCCTATAACATTCTTTTTCTTAAATGCTCATTTTCAGCTTTAATGCAAAAATTATTGTACCAAATGGATTGAATTTTCCAACTGAAGGAACACATCCACCCCCAGATACCCTCCTCGTTTTTTTGGGAAAAAACACCTAAATGAATAATAATAAATGAATAAAATAAAAACAAAATTCCTGGTTTTGGACCTAATCAACAACATGATATAGTATTTTGATTAGAATAATCCCACCTGACTTGAGATCTACACAACACTTGCTCTTTGGCAAGGGCGCATACAGGATGGTTTCAAGGTTTCAAGGTTTCAAGGTTACTGCTGCAAAGGCCTGGAACTCCCTCCCAATACACCTCAGAACTGCTCAGTCAACGGAGACTTTTAAAAGTAATCTTAAGACTTATTTATTTTAATCTTTATTTTCTTGTAAACGCTATGGTACTTATGTAAATAGCGTCTTAAATACCCGTTTGTTGTTGTTGTTGTTGTTGTTGTTGGTCGCACCCCGGGGTGCTGTGCTGTGAAAAGACGATCCCCCCAAAATGCTATTGATCAGGACCTTTTCTTGTTCTGTAGCCCCAATATTGCCTTTCTTTTCTGTTTCCTTTTCTTCTCTTATCTTTCCTTTTTTGTCTCCTTTCCTTTCCCCCTTTCCTTTTCCTGCTCTTTGGTTCCACATGGATCTGCTAGGCCTAGGCTTGCAAAATTCTAGAGCGGAAGTTTTCCACAGGAATTTTGAGGAACCTTCGAAACAATCTTTATTTAAAATTGAAACAGGAAAATAAAGCCCTGCTCATTTTTAGATGAATGAAATACTTCAGAAGATACAGTACAACACATGATGAATTTTATAATACTGAGAAAATGATTCATCTGTTTTGTTACAAGAAAAAATACTGACTGATACTATTATCTAGTAGCCTAATTATTATTCATGTATTTTGTTTGTTAAATTTGCAAACCACTTCACTGATAGGGGCACCAAGAAATATGTATGGGAATTCTGTTCACTTTAAGTTAAGCCATGAGCACTATTAAAAATGTTGAAAATTACATTTAAGGCATCCTGGTATTAACCAGGCGAAAATTTGAGGCATTATTTGTTAAAATCTGACCAAGTTTAATTGTTGACCCCAATTGCAAAACTAAAGGTCAACAACCTTAAATTCTGAATCCTTGTGCTTACACTTAAGTTGGTAAATGACTACAAATATGATTCTATAAAATAATCTTTATGTTCGACATCTATATCTGTGCATCTTGAGTTTTATTCATACTGTATCTTCAGTTCAGTTCTTCACCCTCAGTTTACGTTACCAATGTTCATGTAGAAGTAGAAGAGGACTTCACAAAATAAACCCCCTACATGAACAAAGTGGTGGCAGCAGTGGGACTATCCATTAATCATTTCCAGACTCCAAAAACATTTGAAGAAGTCAGAGCTAATCCTGACAAAAGCTTGATAGTTTAAAACTTGCCCGACGGCGCAGCCGCTAAACTCTTTTATTTATGAATACCCGCCATAATAGCCTACAGTATATCTCTCAATTTCTATTTCTGGTCACGTTTCAAGACACACTTATCTTATTATTTTTAGATGTTTTCAGAATCATAACATCAAGCAACCATTGCCTTTGAATTTCCAGGGGTCTTTATTTATAAAACTTATTTTCAAGGATCCAAAAAGATTTGAAATTTGACACAATTGGGTCTTAGGATTCAGGAATTGAATAAATAAACAATGTTATTAACACATGCATCTAAATCAGGAAGACTTTCCTTGAGGCATTTTATAAAAATACGTTTACCATGTACATGTATTGAAAGCAGTTGCTATTAACTTGTATTTGAGTTGTGATGGCTTGGAATTGGGATGGTAATGGTACTATATCATTTACTTCACATGTGATAGGTTCTATCAAGGTTCAATGCTTGTGCCAGGTCAGATCTATCATCAGTGGGATGGGGTTATTGTATAAAAAAATTGTGAAAATTATAATTTCCCCCCTCAGGTAACTGCGTTTCTTCTCCATCTATAAAATTACAATTTCCCCCTTATCCCACATTTTATCAAACCTCTTTTTGACCTTTTTCTCTACTCGCCCCCTTTTCCTCTCTTCTTTCTCTTTCTTTCCTCACTTTCCCTTTCCCCCTCTATACTCGCTCAGGTGACCGAGTTACAGAGTTAGTGAGTTGTCTACCCCAAAAGCAGAGCATTTTCAAATATACACTTTATAGATCATAGAAATTTTGCATCTAAAAAAAGAAAAAAGAATAAATTCCAATTTATTTAGCTATGGAAAATCACTACATTTGTAGCAAATGAAATATAATTGGGGAGAAATCATAAATAAATGGTGAAGTTCTAATACCAAAAATATATTAATGTTGCCAATTTTTAAAACTCTTGCATGGCCATGCAGGTAAAAAATGTACAATGTAACATACACGTAATGTACTTTTACAAGGGCCGATCAGTAAGTTCTGTCACCAAAGACTGCTCCTGCTAAACAAGACGATGTACTGTAATAAATTGTTCTTTTGAAGAATCCAATAAATCGTACTTACTATAAGTTACGTTTCGACTCCTTACTGAGCTGGAGTCTTCATCTGACTGGCAGCCTTCTGATTTGTCCTATTGGTTTATAGGCACGATTCTCGCCGATAGAGGGCGGAGTTTCAATCAGTTGGTCGTAAATGTTATTCAACTTGTAAGCCCCCTCGTCCTTATTCATTGTGTCTTGTCCTCGCCTGTGGATCCAGATGGCTTCTTTGAGCCATCTCGTGGTTTTATGTCCTTCTTTGTCAATGATTTTGGCCTCGTCCCAATTTATGGCATGATTAGTGGCAGCCACATGGTCCGTGATGGCCGACTTGTGTTGTTCGCCTACTGACGCCTTTCTCACTGACCATGTGTAAGACCTAGCCTCAAATTTATCAACCTCAGTTTTGTGTTCTTTAAGTCTTGTCCCGAATAAGCGTCCGCTCTCTCCTATGTAAGTTTTCTTACAACCGTTGCACGGAATTTCATACACAATTTCCGGAGTATGGTCTGGGTCTGCTTGTCGTTTGGGTGGACTAGAAGCGTCGTGTGTGGCTTTATAGCCGTGGCAAAGCCGTGTTTCTTAAACACTCTTGATGCTTTCTCTGATAAGCCCTTGACGTAGGGGATGACTACCAGGCCCTTGGATTTGTTGGCGTCGTCTTTCTTTGTGTTACATGTAGTTTTCTTCTCCTTTTTGCAGTTTCTTGCAGACTCGACTTTTTGGATGGAGGAGTCGAAACGTACATGTAACTACATGTAGTAAGTACGATTTATTGGATTCGTCAAAAAACAATTTATTACATAATTATGAACAATCCTGATGAATCTATATCAAGTTATAAGACAATGTACTGTCTTTATTGTGTTAGACATCCTGTACATCACATTAGCTTAGCTCTCTCTTAAATGTAAATTTACTGGGAAAATATAGCCTGTATAGAATTTTTCAGGACCATTTCTGCAGCTACTTTAATTATACCTGCCTGTGAAATGGAGCCTACATGTACATGGACAAAGACGGTCTCGAATCATGCTGCATCACAACAATGCAAGTCCTCACAAAGCTTGCCTCACCCAGACTTACCTTGATGGAATGGAAATGGTATCCATTGTATCCATTTTATAGATCTTGTACTCCCTGGTACTTCTGGCTCTTTCCCAAAATAAAATCAAAGATTGCTGGGAGGTCTTTTCAAGGATTCCAGACCTAGCTAAAGCCATGTACATTCACAGATGAGGACATACACTACTTTGGAGTACCGCCAATGCTTCAAGAAGTGATTGGAGGATGCAGTGCAACGGTGTAACGGTGTTTATAGGTGTCATCAAGGGAAGCTACTTCAAGGGAATGTGACTGTAGTTTTTGAAATTGTATGGTCATCTTCAGAAACATGGGCCAAATGACAGAATAGATGAGCTCGCGTTAATCCAAAGGTTTAACAAAGTCTGGCGACACACTGCATTCCAAAAACAACAGGTGCGCAACCCTGTCGAGGTCACGCAGATGTTGCACACGCGAGGGAATGATTTGAAATTATCAACAATTATTTGTTTTGATTATATAGTCTCATCTTTACATTGTACGCATTAACAGACTGTTATTCTCAGGAAAAAGATTTTATGAATTAAAACGCCCATGAATATATATTTTTATTTTTTACTATGATTTGAATGTAAATCATGAAAATATTTTAAATGTATTTTCATGATCTACTTTATTACAATTTTAAATGTAGCCTGTTACATGTAGGTACATTGTACTTGTTCCATTCAAGTAACATGTGGTGGTAAAAACTTGCAATGCAAACCAGTAAATAATATTTCTGCACAAATTACATTCCTATTACTATAGTATTAGAGTTTATGGTAGATCAAGAATATGAAAAAGATTTCTGTCCATCAACATGTTTGTTTGATTTATAAGTTAAACTGAAAACTGGGACATTCAGAGCTCTGTATACGTACAAACAATTACCATACATTTTCATTAAACATTTTCTAATTCATTTACAACTTATCAATGTAAACTTGTAAAGGATACTCTCACAAATGCTCGCGGTCTGGTTGACGGCACACCATACACAAATTTGCTAAGGGGAATTTGTGATAGGAAAAAATGTGTAATGTGTAAGCAATGTAGAGTACTAGAAATGTGATGCGTCAAACATGCATACATAGTTAAAGGTATATTATGTGATCTTTCCAGGGAACGCCCTCAACATCAAAAAAAAAAATTAAAGAAGATTTTCTTGCAGATTTACATTTCTGATCATAAATCGTACATACATTCCAAGTTACAGGGCGATACGATTCTTAATTACTTCAAAATCATGATTTTAGAGTGAAAATAAACTGTCGGATAACTCCGACAGTTTATATTTTCACTCTAAATTCACTCTAAAACCATGATTTTGAGGTAATTAGGAATCGTTTCGCTCTGTAACTTGGAATGTATGTATGATTTATGATCAGAAATGTAAATCTGCAAGAAAATCTACTTTCTAAAAAAAAAAATGAATAGAGGGCGCTCTCTGGAAAAGATCACATAATATGCCTTTAAGTGATCAAGATTAAATCCTGGCCCCCCTTTGTAACAGAAAACCCAGGTGACCAACCAAGAGGCAACAAAATGTTACCAAACTAATTTGCTGGGTTTTTGTATTGCAAATTTCAACAAGGTTATCAACTTTGACTTCATACATGTATGTAAACAATTAATTTATGTTACATGTTCATTGTTTGGTTCAACCATAAATCCATTTTGGGTGAACAAAAAGTCATTATAGGTATGGTCATCAGGTCTAGAATGGGGAAACAGGGGGTGCCAGCATTCTCATGGTCAGCAGGGTTGGTTACACCAAATGGATTTACTGATTTGCAGGTTCTGTCAAAGGGGACACCATCATTTCTGTACCATTGACGAACGAAGCACAAGGGATTTTGCTTCGCGTCTTCTGTGTGCGCCTTTTGTTTAGGAATGCAGTGAATTGCAAGACTGTGTTCAACCTGTCCTTTGCTTTTAGATGAATGCGAGCGTTTGAATGGATCGTGACGATCGATCAATAATTATTTGTTTGTATTCATTTTAATAGCACAGGACATTGAAGGGGTTATGTTAAAATCCATGCAAACTGTTGACGAGAATCTTCAAATTCAAGAGAATAATTCAATGACTCGGAGGTCAAAAAAACATTATCAATAACTTGCGAAAACAATTTTGCTTACCATTATACGTTCCAAAAGGCACAGTCGATGTGTCATCATCTAGACGTCCCAATATTTCACTTTTACCAACATCACTATCTCCTACCAACAGGAATTTCAGTAAATAGTCATACGAACGCCTATTTGCATTTGGCGACCCGTTAATCATGTTCATATTTTGTGTGGTTCCCAGCTTTGCCGGAATGACCACTAAATCTTTTTGCACCGGTTTCTGGCACCAATCAAATTGAACCGGTAAAAACAGCAACGTTTCTTACAAATAATTGCAATTAAAATTCAACCGAAACTTATACGGTTTCCTATAAATATTGCATCCTTTCGTTTATGACATTGTTGATTCAAATGCTGAGTTGCATATAAAATAAGTATATTAATTGAAAAATTCTCAATGACTCTGAAGTCTGGACAGTGCAGGCTTGTTGTTGTACATGTAATGTTTACGCCTTGATTGTAAATAAAAGATTGTCGCCTTCATGATTCACACGTCAGAATAGCTGCGTATATCAGCTTTTGAAAGCATCTATCTCTCCCTTCTCGATGATTTCATGGTTCTTGTAAGTGTTCTCTTACCGATGAATGCATGATTTGCAACGATTTCTGTATAATTATCTCTACTTAGCGAATTTTGTCCAGCTACGATTCTCAACTAATCACAAATCACGACAATGTATGATAGAATGGGTCAACCTGAAATGTCAATCAATTAGCAAGTTCCCGATGCTTTTGTGGCTTATCGATGTTTTGCACGCATATAAATACGACCATAAAAAATGAGGATCAGCGATGAGTTGGCTATTTTCCCGTGCATTTGTTGAACTTTTACCAGGATGACATATTTAGAGATTTAAATAACAAAACGTATTGATTTCAAACTAATTACTATGTTATTAAAATATAAATGAAATATAACATATTTAATAATGAGATTAATTTTTTTAAATCTTACACAGATGATAAAAAATTACGATTCACAGAGCGTGATATAAATCAGGTGTGCGCTATGTATGCGATAAAAAAATTGACTTATAAAAATTTCCTTTTAAAAAGGAATAGACTCACACAGTGTGGGAAGGGGGAGAGGGAGGGGGTGCGGCGCCTACTAAAATTGGCAGTTTTATTATTATTATTTATTATTCATGGTATTGTCATCGCAGCCATCCGGCTGAATTGGCACAATATTACAAATTACAAGATACACAAAAAACCATTATGGGGGCGCACCACCAAATCTCCGCATTTATGTAATTAACGCATTGATTCGGTTAATAAGTTTTAACATTGAAGTCACGATTTTAATAAGAAGATAGGCTTGAAATTGCACGATATTCGGCAATTTGATTGAGATATAAGTTAAGATTATATAGCCAACAAATCATACTATTTTGAAAACGTTAAGCTCGCGGAACGTTTGAGCGGATGTTCACGGCAGCCGATACCCAAATATGATCGAGTGATGTGTATCATTGAAAATAGGGTTGCGGTGCTATTTATCGCTGTAGCGGGGAAAGTCAAGGGATAGGACCATGTTTTGATCGGTGATTTAGAGAGTTGAGATAATTTTACTTATTTTGAGAGCAAACAGTGTCTCTCAAGTACTGCAGAATATTTCAACATTTGACCATGAAAATGACTCTAAACATGTCTGAAAATGCGCCGCGCATAATTTACGGAGTGTCCCACGCAGAAATATTCAACAGGGTTTTCCAAATTTTGGTAATATATTCAAAAATTGAAGACAAATGCTTGCATTTGATATCAAACACTATATCTCAAGTTTTGCAGAAAGCGCCACAATAGCACCATGAACATGACCGTCAACACTCAAATTTCATGAAGCGTTTATTTGGTGGTGCGCCCCCTTATGCATACAATCTTGTTTGTAGACATTAAATAGGTATAACCATGATCATGCAAGAGAAAAACTAAATTCTTTTTGAAATATAGATTTGTTTCATTTTAATAAATACATTCATAAAATAAATAAATAAATAATATCTTGGTCATTTTCTGTTGAGTTCATAAATAAAATAGCTCATTATTCCTCCTGAATGCCTTACTCCATCCTGAAACCACCATGATGGACGAGATATGGAGCTATTCTGGTTCAACAAGTAATATAATATCCAAGGGCTAATTGTTGACAATCAAGGTTGAGCATTAACCTATCTATGATTATGAAGAGATATCAATCAAGTCCAAAAGATTCCTGCTCAAACAAACAGTTTCTGTCTAATATGTTGGCGGTCACAAGTGCTAAAGTCCAGAGGAGTATTCCCATTCCTGTCATATGTCTGATGAGACTGGCGTTCACTCTGCTATCCCTAGACAGATTGCTTGGTCTCCATCAATGAAAATATCACACATAATCATTCCTGACGACACGTTAGCCACTAAGTTAAATTGGACAGAAAGGGGTTAAAGGGCATTACAAACAAGCTTGGTGACAATAAAGTTATGGGTAAACATGGGGTGTACATAGATTGACCTCTAATGACCCCTACATGACCTTTGACCCTTTCTGTCAACACTTTAAACTATTTATTGCTGTTTTGGGAATAACACAATCTGAGAATCAATCAATGGCGGTCAATCTGAGGATCTCTACAATGGCGGTCTGTGGACAGGTAATAAATAATAGGAGAAATGTGTAACTTTGCACCGGGACTTTGTAAAGATGTCTGAAGGATCCCATAACAAAATAAAGTTTCTGGCTCCTTCACTTTTGGGTGATTTCAAAAACTTTTTGATACCCCCTCGTATTGTTTTCAAGGTATTTGTTTGTTACAGTCTGTACTATACAGTCTCTACTTTTAAATTGTAGTTTTTAATTTGTTGATTTTTAAATTGTTTTATACCTGTATGCATGTTTTACAATTGGTTCTGGTATTGTATATATCTTACCAGTTTTATCTTTTATCCTCCAATCTGTGTACTTTTAAATTGTAGTTTTTAATTGGTTGATTTTTAAATTGTTTTAAATTGTAAAGCGCTTTGGGGTTTTTACGAAAAGCGTTTCTTAAATGCAGCTTAGTAGTAGTAGTAGTACAAAGTGTTGAAGTAAGGCATGACATAAGTATATGCCCCCATGTCAATTTATTATAAAAATGCTGAAAATACAGTCATTTATCGAATAAATGTGTTTTTTAAGCTAAATTGTTTAATTTTTGTAGCAATGGTTGTAGCAGGGAGGTGTTAAAACATCTCTCTATTTTCTCAACAATAACAACTCTCAATGTGTTTGTCTGACAATTTCACGGATTAATCCCAGGTATAGCCTGAATTTTCAATATAAATAATTGGTTTGCTTTATTTCAAACATCAGCTCCAGTTGCCATGAAGTGAGTGATTTAATGGTAATAGCTGGAGCAGGAGTCATATAAATTGAGAGTTTATTAATGAAATATATCCAGATGTACTAGCTCCGCTTCAGCAGAGCCTCAGATTTTCCCATATTTACCCACCTAGTTTTCCCCAATTTTGATGAATCTAAGTACTAGAAACACTGTAGATCAACTATACCAAATTACTAATACATCATGTGACAGTGACCATCAAGGGACACATCGGTATGGAGTACCGAGTGACTGCATAGAGAGTGTTGGTAGATAGTTGACCTGCATAAGTGTTTCTAGAACTTGGATTCATAAGATATACATGGGATGGGCAGTTTGGGAAATCTAGGTTCTGCAGTAGAGCTTCATGTACCTTGAATAACAGTGCCAGGGGGGGGGGGGGATTTATTTGACCACATCTAGAATAGTCCATGGGTATGATGGGACAGGAAGTTAATTATTATGGGATGGAGAAAAAGAACGATGACTTGGGATGAAATGTGAGAGTAGTTCTTTTCTACTTATAGTTATGAGGTGGATGTGTGTTACTATAGTTTAATCAGTTCAAAATTGGCAAGAATTGTGAAGCTTGTATTTGTCCGTGCGCAAAAAGATCCATGTCGTTGCGTTTAGACTTTGCAGATCTGACCTCTTGGGACTTATTTTGATTAGGCCATCCAATAATAGTTTATTAATAATTTCTACAAATTGAAGAATAGAAGCAAAATGAGTGTAATTGTGATAAACAAGTCTTGTCATTTTATTTGTAAATTTAGACATTGTTTACATCTTGAGTTACAATTATGAAAAAATGCATGGATGTAAGAAACACAAATTATGCTGGTCTTAGTCTCGATGGAGAGTATGCAAATATCACTATTTGAACTGTGCCTCCAATATGGATTCAATGGGACAATATGATTTGATCAGTTACGAGTACATGGAACTTCACAAATGCATACAATTCACAGATAAAGTTGAAGATTTGTGAAGAAACTAATAGTAAGTAATCAATGTAATTGATTAATCATTATAGTCCACACACCGGTATGGATTACAGAGTGACTGCATAGAGAGAGTGTTGGTAGATAGTTGACCTACATAGTGTTTCTATTTTGACCAACATAGTGTTTCTATTTTATACATTATAGTCCAATTAATAATTGAACAAACAATTTTGAAATTGCGTACTGCGTATGCTGCATACACTTCTGCACACACTTGTGCAGTATGCTGCAGAAGCTTGAAAATATGCACAAATCCCTATGCTAGTGCTATATCAATCGTGTATCTCATAGCTGCGTATATGCTAGTGGGAACTTGTTTGTTCAATAATTAACCAGATTATTAGGCTATATTTAAACAAATTGTCTCAAAGCTCTCCCGCGCGTTAGTTAATTGATGCACGTTTTAATTTTTTTTAAATATTTTTCTTCTTTAAAGTTTCACCAATTTTTCAGATTTTCATTGATCACATCATTTTAAATACAAAAGGTCACTTTTACAATGACAATGATTTCAATATTTTATATTATAAAATAAACTTTAAAAAAAACGCATTCCGCATTAGGTTTTGAATAACTGAAGAGCTTTGAGACAAAAGATTTTTTAAATATAGCCTTAATGATTCATCGAACTCCAAATAGATGGGGTACAATCAGAACCAATGCCAATTTCTATAATTCTTCTCTTGAAACCAATCCAATGGTACCTTATCAGTTAATCTTATATGTAAATCAAATAACCCAACATTGTGATATGATCAAGCAGAAGTTGATCATACTGCATTTATTATAGTGTTCCATTTTGTATTGGACATAAGCAATAATACATTTTGCCATATCCGTCATGAAAAACAATAAAAATAGTTCCAAAGATACCGGGGATTAAAGGGTTTTCAAAACAATATGAAAACCTCTTATCTTTGCTTATATTTCCAAAACAAGATTTCCAACTTCCGACTCATTTTGCTTGATCACATGACAATTTATAAATTAAAAACAAGTTAGATAACTATTTCTGAAAAGAACATTAGGTACCTAAATATCTATCAGCAAATTTCAGAACATTTTGATGCGAATAATTTGGAGCAAATATTTCAGTATAGTCAAATAATGACAGTCTTGATAACATTTTTGTATGGGTTTGCACACGGTTGCAAATTTCTAAAGATAAAAATATACATATTTAATGTCATACTCATTCATAAGCCAGGTTGAAACTGAATTTTGCAAGTCACAAAGTGTTGCAGTTTGTTTGTTTGTTTACACGGTCGGTCCGTACAGACACACGCTTTGTTGAAAGTACTAATTTATTTCTTCAATGGTTGACATACAATTGCTACATCAGTATGTTGACAAGGTGAAGAATCATATGATTACACAGCCATAGTTGGCATTCAAAATATATCAATTTAGGTACAAATGACATAAATGTAATTAGTTTATAATTACTTCAACCAAATACTTTGAACAGTGAACACAGAAAATAATACAACAAAAGACTAATTCATCAATTCAAGCATTAAAAACCTTCCATGAATAAAGTTGGCATTTATTTGTTACAGTACATCAATCATGGAGTCAGACAGTATAGGATGCCGCCATCTCAAGGGTCAAAATATCTTTTTGGTTACAAGGGCCCTTTTAGTACATTTTGCCATAGGCCAACAATTTCTCAGAGGTGTTTTTTTGTGAAAACTGGGGCTAATCGCCCGTTTCCCTCATGCATTTTGAGCGCTGGGCCATATGCACTGTACTTCAAACTGACCAATTATCTGATCTTGAAATGGCTCTTAGTCTTTAGAAATACAATATTGTGACCAAATTCATAAAGGCAAATAAAATTACAGGCAAATGTTCACAATTTCACATGTTCATTTCCAAGTGTGTTAGGGGTCGTCCATAATTTTCGCCATTTTCAGTGGCGATCTTGAGAGGCAGGATTTTTTTTTTAAAGTACAAAATAAAATAAAATTTCGCCATTTATTGCGTACGTAACTCGAGGGGGGAGGGGGGTAAAAAGTTACGTACGCTCTGTACATAAGTGAAAATGACGATAATTTTGGACGACCCCTTACTCATGTATATCTGAAGGAAAAAAAACTTAGTCAAGACTGTGTGATATAGTGAGCAGTGGGACTAACGGGTGGGTTCAGGTTCTGCAATAGGCCCTAGTAGGGGTGCAGGAGCAAAAACATTGGGAGTTCTAGCGAAAGCAATCCTGAACAGGCTCCACAGCAATCTTTTAAAGATATGTATGTATGTATGGAAAAAAATCAAAATAAGAGTATCAATATAATAAGACCATGGCAGGTAATTACCTGCCATGATAAGATGGATAGTACTCAATTACGTGTGAAGTAAAGCGTTACATCAAATAAAAACACCATAGGTGCAGTTTGCTACTTTTAAGTTTCTCATTTATTTATCATTACATGACTTTAAGGCAAATAAAATGCAGAATTAGAAACTTAAATTAGCATAATAAGTTCTCATGGCATAATATTTTAGTATCCGGATTATAAACCAATGCTACTGCTATGCATATATACAGTACAGATGAATGATATTCCTTGATATGAGCCTTGTCAAATGAAACAATGGTATACATCTCAACCAGCCGACAGCTCAAATATTTGGGGCAATATTTCACCAACACCTCCAACCCTGTTACACACAGGACAGATAGCAACAAATGAATTATTATGGCTCATTAAAGGAAACTAATGTATACATGTACACAAGGCTTAAGATAACAGTTTTTTTACCGGGAGCTACTTTTTTCATAAGTAGCGCCCGGATCATGGGATTTATTGAGAACCAGGAGCTACTTTCAGTCTACCGGGAGCTAACCTTTTATTAAATCGTATTGTCAAATCGAAATTCGATGCCTTAGGCAAGCTTACCGATCATCAACGGGCCCTGGTTTGAACAAAATATCAGCGCTCGGTTGTTTATTTTTCAGCATTACCGGGCGCTATGGCAGGAGGACCGAGGGGTAATAATCGCCCAGCGCCCGCTTATCTTGAGCCTTGCATGTACAGTGTGATATGAGTGATTATACAGTTGCATCAAAATCTGAGTACAGTAACACTTAAAGGTAGATGACCCGATCACATTTTCGTAACACAGAATTATTTCAAACATACAGAGATTTTCATATCATATGAAAGCTTGTATTTTTCTCATCATCATACTGAAATTTGACGGCCTGAATCGGTATAATTACGGAGAAATTGATGAAATAGCGTCGAATTACCGCGAATGGTGGTAACCACCGATATAGTTTGTGTACTACTCAATGGGTACAGTTCACAGCATCTTGTGCGTCTATAATAAGAACCATAAGAGCTATGCAACTCAAACTTTGGAACACGACTTTTTTAAAGATGACCTTTCATGTAGAATAGAAAACTTCAAGTTGAAAATCGGAACATCTACCTTTAACAAATTTTGTAGATAATTATTTGTGTAATGTCAAACTGCTCCATTTTCACAAATCTTTAATTTTGTGAAACCAAAACACCATCTCACATTCATTTATGTGAAAAATTAAACTTTTGTAAATCTGAGGTTCATTTGCAAAATAAGACAAGAATCCCTCAAAATCAGTTGGTAGCGTAAATGGATTGAATGAATTTACATACAATATAAGAGTGTTGTTTTTCATGAGGGTTTATTTTAAACAATTTGCAAATTAAAATTAGCACACAATAAACACCTTTAATGTTACATGGGGTTACAGTTTCTTTGGTATAAACTGGATATCAGGGCTGGAAAAAATGCAAAGTTTCCCAGCAAGGAATATTCAACGAAGTTGGATTTCCCGCTGGTTTAGCAACGGATGGGTTGTCTGAGGGGGGTTGCCCCCCTCAGAAGCTTAAGCTGTAAAAATTAAGGTCCAATTGATGGCATGGTGCATCATTTTATGTAATATTGGCTGTATCATGCCTATTACTCTAAAAAAAATCAACAAAAATCAACAACAACAAAATTAGGGGGGGGGGGGGTGGTTTCCCGCGAGATGGCAACTTTTCCCGGCAAGGAGCTTGCCGTTTTGCCCTCTTTTTCCCGCCCTGTTGGATATGCTACAAATTCTCATGCTGATTTCATGCTGATCTTGTATATCGTAATTACTAGAAAATATATGTGTCTGTTAGAGTATTGCATAGGTACAAGTTTGGTTATTCACAATGGTTGGGCAGTGAAGTACAATCACAAAGTTATATATACTTTATAAAAACCGCTATAATAGCATGCAAAGACCATTGCAATATCATGTCCATGTAACTTGTCACTAGCATGATTCTGGGTTGAGACAAATTATGCTATTTCAATTATTTTTTCCGACAACAATCAATTCAATATTCTAGCATACAATACCCAAAGAACTATCTTTATTATGTCAAACAGATCTTAGATTTCTCTTAGAGATCATTACACAGTAATAAGTAATACTGATATGGTATGAATTATAATGCATCTTAATTAAGTTCTTCTTTGACCAGTGGTGACGTGATGAAAGTGGAGTATGCTGGACTGCTCTAGAATTCATCTCTGTAAATCACTAAATTATAGTAACAAGCATTTAATTTGGGTTTGATTTGTAAATGACAATAACATCTGAGCATATACTGTATAAGAGTTCATTTTTGGTGTTGCTGTATTAGAGGATCATACCGATGACACATAATAAATATCAATTTTTCAACTTTTAATTTAAAGTATCATAAATAACATGAACAATTTATAAAATAAAATAAGGAAATCACAAACAAATATATTTTGCATTCAAATTTGATTCAAACATGCAACCATGGGTCAAACAAAAGAAAAAGTTGCGTCTCTACAAAATTGGTCAAAAATGAATGGCTATTTTTATTATTTGCAAAAATAGCAATGAAACATGTTCAGGTATTTGATCTTTTACTATTTTGTATGTGTATCTAGTAGATCTTTAATGAATACTTTGATATTGCAAAAACCAGAGGCAACCAATGGCCTAATTCATAATCAAATTCTTCAAACAGTCAAACAGGTGTGAGCAAAACATACATCAGCATACAAATCGGTAGTCACCCGCTAGACGAGGCAAAGTTTGAATTCACGCCTTGTAAGCCATGTGTGTGGTTTGTTTGGACACATTGCTGGGGCAACAAATCCTTTTCAACAAATCTTTTTATGTGGCACTTCTATAGCAAATTGATCTAATTTGTCAAACATGCCAGTCATACACAAAGTCATTTGAGTCATGCAGGTGTGAGCAAAACTTGCATCAGTTTGCACAATATGCCATAGAAGCAATGATGTAACCTTGCATAACATGCTTTGTTGTCTCAGCATACATACATCCATACAAATCACAGGGCCCACGGTACACACAACAAAGTTTGAATTCCCCGCAATGTAAGCCAGGGCTGTGATTTGATTGCACATATTGCTGGGGCAAAATAGTTCAATTATGTGGCACTTTTATAGCAAATTTATCCAAACCATGCCAGTCATAAAGGTGCAAGCAAAACATATCGTCGCTGTTCTGTCAAAACCTTGCATGCATTTCTGGCACTTCAACATAGTAAAACTGCCCCATGGTTATACAGGATGTGTTGCTTTATACATGTTCAGGGCAAGAGCACTTTACAAGGTTTTAATAGATGTGTTTTAGCCCTTGAACATGGTTAGAGCAGGCTGTCCAAAGGTTATACATCGAAAGTATTACTTTATACATGCTGAAGGCCCAGATGGAGATACAAGGTTTTGACAGAACAGCGACGGTAAGCACATCATTTTGCACAAATAGGCTAACCAGCTTTCACAATTGAGATATGAATCTATCATCCCTGTGCCAATGGCAAAACTGAACATTCATAAAATGAACAAATAATTTAGAGGTACCATTAAATGAATACCATTATCATTTTAATCCTATATACATTATTTATAATTAGCATATTGGTACATTTATACTGAAAAAATATACTTTGGCTGTGATAAAAACAGCTCTGTGGGCAGACATTCAGTAGGGTCAGTTAGCCAGATATTGTTTTATTTCTGACAAAATTATACACTTTGAAGAAAATGAATAAAAGAAATGTTAGAAAAGAAATTGTTGAAAAGGCTAATTTTGCATCGGTCAGGCCATAGAATGTTTTTTATTATAATCAAGACAAATAATTGTCGATCATTTCAAATCATTCCCTTGCGTATGCGTAACCATGATAGCGTTGTGCACCTGTAGTTTTGGAAAATGCAGTGTGTCACAAGAACGCGTTAAACCTTTGGATGAACGCAAGCACTCGGATCACCAAGCTTTGATAGACAATTTATTTTTTTGATTATAGTCACCTAATTTATGATTTCAAAGGCAATTTGTATAATGTATACATACAACAATTATATAATATTTACATATCTGGATTAGGCGACGAAAAAAACCCAACACCGTTATATGGGCAAATGGGTCTCTCAGTCGGTCGTTTTGTTGAACAAAAAAAATCAAAAATGTTAAAAGATTTGGAAACAAAAGAAAATCAGAAAAATGTTCAAAAAGTTTGCTCTGTTTTGACAAT
Source organism: Ophiura sarsii (assembly GCA_035610835.1). Taxonomy (NCBI): domain Eukaryota; kingdom Metazoa; phylum Echinodermata; class Ophiuroidea; order Amphilepidida; family Ophiuridae; genus Ophiura; species Ophiura sarsii. Next base: position 73,729,041 of record CM069451.1, on the reverse strand, counting down.
TCTAAAAAAATGGGTCAGTCGGGCCCGTATAACAGGTTCATTTTTTCGTCACCTAAAAAGTAAAAAATTAAGGGAATGTTGTTGTTTTATAAATCAATTTTACGACATAATTTGCGTTTCAGCTAATCTAGAAATAACCGGATTGTCTTTCTCATTTCTTGATGGAGCAGTATATTGTAATGTTGCTAGTAATGACACAAGTGGCCCTGTTCATGTTAAAAAGATGTCCAATTCTTTTCTGAACAGAGAATAGAGAATGGGATGAGGGGGAAATGGATAAGGGCAAATGCCTCACCCCCTTATTAATAATCAAAAATCTAGATTTTTAATGTCAACATTACCTAAAATGTTTACATTGTTTTGTGCAGTTTGACATTAAAGGCAACCTTTTGTCCCCCCAAGATTTTCTCTTGCCAATGACTGCCCCAAGACCTTTTCTTGCCTGTCACTTGCCCTCTCCCCTTCTCATATAAAAAGGTTATGCTGGTGCCGCCCCTGCATGAGACATTTGAGTTTCCTTGATAAGCTGGCCCCCTGGGTATGAGGCTATTTCATTTACATATACGCCAATAAATGCATTTGTGTTATTTCAAGAAAAATTAGAGAAATCAAATGGTATATGCGCTGATGTTGATGTGTGAACATTGGCATAGCCATGCATGCGTACGTAGTGGGCCCATGCCAATGTTTACACATCAACATCTGCGCAATTGAATTGATCTGCGTAATTGAATTGATTCATCTTTTTCAAAAATTAAAACAAACGCATGTATTGACCCAATTCATATATAACCAAATTTACTATTTTGTCTACTTTTACTTTTTTTGATATAATTTCAAACAAATAAATACATACTTTGAAGACACCCACAGTTAAAATCGGGGAAACCGTGATGAATGTACAATGAATAAAAACAAAGTGTGTGGTGCGTTGAGTGCAATTAAACACTTTTAATAAACTGCATATTATAGTTTCCTGTTTTCTGATTACTAAGAATGAGTGAGTTCACAGCATGTCTATCAAGTGACCTGCTTTTGTACACAATAAAACTACTTCTCCAAGAATATCACTGTGAATCTAATATAACACGTAATGCTGCAATTATCCATCACTCATAAATTCACCATAATTGAGAATTTTTAATTTTATTTTTACACATTATATTATATTTAAAAAAGACCCAAGCATATTATCATACAGATATCAAGGCTCGATCGTAGCCCTTCTGTTGCGCATGTGTCGACCAGGGTTCGACATACTTTATTGATTTAAAAACTGAGGGCTACTTTTATCAGTTTTTTTCAACAGTAGCTCCTGTGTGTACATTTTGCCATTTGACGCCACAGGGGCTATTTTGTGGATTACGGTATGTAAGGCGTAGAAAATTAAAACCGACCCACTTTTTTTTCTTTCTTTTTTTTAGATACTTTTTTCTCAAATCATGTGAAATCAGCCGTTTTTTGGCCGAAAATATGTCGAAAACAATTTTCTTTGAAAAACCCTGATTTTTGCAGATTTTGGTGACATTTTAGGTTAAAAAAATCAACAACAAAAAATCGTCTGACCGACCGACCCTACTTTTGACAGGTCCGTCCGCCCGTAAAACAGGTTTTTTTATATTTGTCGCCTGACCCCTGTGTATTTTGAGCCCTGACGGACATCGTCTTTCGAGTTCGAGCAATTTCAACTTTTATCCGCCGATATTGGCTGATGTGTAACGGAGGGAGTATGAACGGGCCATCAGATGCTTGATGTGACCTACTTTAACCAACTACTGGTCTGGAAAAAGAATTCGAAAAAGACATCCAACAAAGATTACTGACATGCCTCCAAGATAATTCAATATTGGTGAAAGTTACAACCGTCACAAAGAAATCTTAAGAAATGAGGCTTATATCTCCAATATCTGCTCACATAGTAGAATTTTCTACACAGAATTTTGAATAAAATGAGCATTAAATTTCAAATTCCTAACTAGAATTTAGTGGTTTTCTGCTGGCCCAATTAGACTTTTGTATTATTGACGTGGAAATGCCCACACATTGAACTACAACACTTGTTGGCATTGTTTACATAATGAATACATTCTTATTCATTTACAGACATTCTAGATGTAGATACTAATTTTGCATATATATGTACTGTCGCGGCAAAATGATGCAGTTGTCTCTCAAAGAAAAAGTTGAGATCCTAATATCGATGAAAGGAGCTTTTAAAGACTTCAAAATAACACTTTTGGGGGAAAGATTAGATACTGCTTTCTGGTTATGAAGAAAAAGGTAAAATTGTCTTTAGTTTTTTTCTTCTTTCCATGCCTAATTCCATCAACATCTCAAAATTAATTTTACCGACAACTGCACCCTTTTGCTGCGACAGTACACATATGGTTAAGAGCCTAAAAATTCCATCCTGTTTTGGTACTCATTTATCTACACAAATGGTCTTTTGTGTAAACCTTTAAAGCCTTTACTGTCTGCCTGATTTGAGATTGTTCCTACAGTATACACATGCAGTAATGGAAATACCCACCACATGACTGTCAACCCAAGGTAGACAATCATGTGCATCGCAGCTCTATTCATAATATTGTGTGTACTGATCATAATAGTAGTATTGCTTTATTCCGTAATATTATAAGGAATTGTAATCATATCCTGGCCAGTTCACCCCTAACCAGTCTAGTGGTTGAGAGACATGCTTCGCAATATCATCGATCTCCTTCCACGATCATAACACATTTCCAGATAAAACATCTAGTGTGTCAATGGCATATATGTCTTAAAAATTGACCAGTACTATCCAATACAAGTATATGAGAGAATGAAATAATCAGTTCAATAATATCTCAATCATGCAGGGTTGTAGCCAGAGCATTTTGAGTGCTGGGCGCAATATTTTGCAATTTGGTTACACAATTCTCGCGGCTAAGCGGCCGAGATGTTTTTAGGCTTTTTAATGCCCTTTGAGGGTTCCTGTCACTTAAAGGTAGATGTTCCGATTTTCAACTTGAAGTTTTCTATTCTACATGAAAGGTCATCCTTAAAAAAGTTGTGTTCCAAAGTTTGAGTTGCATAGCTCTAATGGTTCTTATTTTAGACGCACAAGATGCTGTGAACTGTACCCATTGAGTAGTACACAAACTATATCGGTGGTTACCACCATTCGCGGTAATTCGACGTTATTTCATCGATTTCTCCGTAATTATACAGATTTAGGCCGTCAAATTTCAGTATGATGATGAGAAAAATACGAGCTTTCATATGATATGAAAATATCCGTAGGCCTATGTTTGAAATAATTCTGTGTTACGAAAATGTGATCGGGTCATCTACCTTTAAATTCTTGTTTTATGAGGCAGTTGAATGATTTTATCCACAAATTGTAAAAAAAAAAAAAATCCGGGCGGGCCTGCCCGGCGCCGCTACAACCCTGGTGTCATGCGATTGGTGCATTTAACTGCCACAGCAGCGAAGTGTAATGATTACACTGAGCATTGTACGTTCTACATCTGATGAATGCGAGTGTGATTTTCAGATTGAGGAAAATTTGAACTTATTATAGCAAAGTGCTATTATTAAAGGGATCTACAGCAAGATTCCCAGCTATTCATTCCTCAGTTCAATGTCCAATGCGCTGGGAGTCTTGCTGCTGATCCCTTTAGGTATATTAGTCTCAGACCCAAGCAGTGCCAACATGCACCAATACCTGTACTTTCAAAACACATGATAATAATTAGTGCTTATTTGGTATGATTGATATACAAAGTGTCATGCAAAACATTGTTTACTATTTAATTTGGTCAGATCTATGGTTGTCTTAAAGTCCACCATTTTGGATGCCATAAGGTACAACAGTTGGGAGCTTTTCTTTTCATTCCCTTGTCTATTGCTATCGAACTTAAAATCATCTAACATGACTTTTACGACTATTGTTGGTGTGGGTCAGATAAGAGGAGTAATCATAGCTGGCAAACAAAACTGGCACAAACTTATTATATCCCATAATGCATAATCAAACGTGTTCTTCAGATGTAGTTCATCCTGAGTACATGTATATCAAAGTATTTTATTATAATCATGTGATCTCTACATCTATCCCTACACGCCTTGTTGAACAATTGAACGACCGTGCAAACTTTAAACATCAGATGTATCCATACTGTGCGCATTCAAACCCTTACAATCACAAGCTTATTAACCGTGTAATCACCTTCAGTGAATGAATAGATCGAGGTCATGATACTATTGAAAAGTTTGTCGGCGTACACAATAAATTGATGGATTCGTATAACCTTTTTTCATCAAATCCAAGAATAGGTTGTTTACCATTGGTTCAAAACAGTGATCATTAATGAAAAGAAACCAAAATCTTAAGAACCTTCCTCAGTGATATTTTGAATCCACTAATGATCAGCATTTAGCTTGTCAAACCCAAGGCTCAAATCTGCATGTTTGTAAGGGAACCTGTACAACTTCATAGCCATGTTATTTTTATATCATATTTTTAAATACTGGTGCATTGTTTGTAGATTTGCTATGATTTCATCCCTGGGGTGAGATGGTCAATCCTATAAACTATTACCAAACTATACCCTCACACACACTGAGGCAGCAGCACACAAATACATTATTGTAATATTACTCCAAACTATGAATCATCCATCAGTTGATCAGCCTCTTCATCATCCCTATTATTATTGCTTTGTGTCAGTAGCTCGTATATATCTGTATGTCCCATGTCTTGCGCAAGATCTATTGGTGTTATGCCATTCATGCTAGCGTTAGTGTCTGCTCCAGCTTGTAGAAGAGTTTCACACACATCATAATGGCCTGCAAAGAACAAATTGTTAAGTAAAACTTTCGATCTCCACAAGATAAAAAATACCTGGAATTTTCAGGTGCTACTGCACCTTTCATCAGAAGATTTATGACTCAATTGGTGAACTTGACCTTCCAGAAATGTTACGCCAGAATCGGGTCATTTACGCGCTAATTTGTACCAGCTGTTGAAAGGTCCAGCAGCACTTGAACATTTTTTGGTATCTTGCATATTGCTTATTTGAACATGAATGTCCACATTCACCAACTGCTAAAAATTGTTGACTTTTGATTTAAACAGAGCACTTCGAAAATCACAATATTGCCCTCGTTGTACAAAAGTCTGCTGGAGGCTGCTGTAAACGTGTACAACTTTTTTTTAAATTCAAACTTCTCGCATACCTTTTTTACTGACAAAGATAAAAAAACATCAAAACCGGATTAGGTTTTAAGACATCCTGTGATGTTATCTGGACAATTTGGATGTCAAGTTATAACCTATTAAAAGAGTCTGTACCTTGCATTACAGCTAGATGTAGTGGTGTTGCTTGATCACACTTAGGATTGGTTACATTAGGGTCTGCCTCTCCTTTCATCAATAGTAATGTTACCATCTCAGCATAGCCCCAGTTGGCTGCAGCATGTAATGGGGTGTTGCCAGACTCTCGACATGGACTGTTCACATCTACCACACCTTTGACCTATGTACAGTAAATGAAACATAAGTATTAAAGTGATTTGTCAATAGGTACATGTAGGAAATCATATTTCATTCAAGAGTGTTACATGTAGTATTTAAATCAATTCAGAGGTATTTAATACTGTTTTACTGAAATTCAGTTGAATTTTTGCATAACATTGACTAATATCTCACATATCAAACAAGATAGTTTTAGGGCTAAAAATTGAATAGCAATCAGGGCAAGAAATTCTAGGAGAATCCATAAATCCATTCTCGCAAAGATTCCTGTTGGCAAGGTTGCGAGAAACTAGGTTGATTCTTGTGGATAATTTGTCTAACATATAATCTATCTGAATGGAGAGAATCCATAGATTCTCGCTAAATCCTTGAAGAATCTAAATGAATTCTCGCACCCTTTGACAAACTTCTGACCCTGAGCAATTTCAAGACTGGGTACAATTTTCTTAGAATCTTTGCCAGTACACAACAAAATAGTTCTCTTTGCATCAATAACAATGTTTTCCATTCAATTTGAATGGTAGAGCGAGCTCCCCTGCTCCTCAAAAAAAAATGATAAAAACAGAGTCAAAGATCACAAAAGTTCAGTGATCTTAGCACTTACCTTTGTTACCAAATAATGTAAGATTTGTAGTTGGTTATGCATGACAGCTGAGAACACTAGTGTTCTTCCCAGCTCATCCCTAACTGTCCCTTGTATCTGTCCACTTCTAATGAGATAGTAGAGTACACTCACATACCCAAGTCTTACAGCCTGGAATGTGCGTAGTATCATATCATCATCAGACTGCTGGGGGCTATCAACATGTTCTGCTTCATGAGAAGGGTCATCCTCTGATTTGAACTTGCGGTAAAATTTAACCACATTACTCCACACATTCAGTAGCAAAAATGCTCGCAATGCCAGCATCCATTGTGCGTAGTCACGATTCCTAGTTGATATCTTGACGTCGGTCAGTAGCCACTTGTAGTCATGGGTCTTTTCCGATGATAGTGTAGCCAGGATGTTAAGGAATACATGTGGTCCCTGTGCACTGCATAGTCTGACTGGATACTCTCGCAGTACTGCCAGTACTAGACTGTTAAGCTCAGCAGGTTTGACATGACCTCCTCGGATGCCACTAGCAAATGCAATAGTCAGTTCATCGCTAAGTATTCCTACTTCCATTTTAATTAGATCCAATCTCTGGTACTCAGGGAAGTCTGTCAACCAGAAGTGTGCAAAGCGTACAAAGTTTTCATCCAAATTACACCAAGTTGTGAGATCATTGACCATAACATTGGACCTTGTTAGCCATTCATTGACAAAGCTACGATCCATGTGTGCCAGTACATGGTCAAAATTACCATCTTTTATCACTGCTGATGGAGATTCACTGCTGCTAGGCCGATCACTACTGCTGGGCCGTTCACTACTGCTGGTGCTACTAGCTGTTGATGGCCTAGAGCTTTCACGGGAACCAGTATTGCACACAGGGGGTAAAGGAGCCTTAAACTTTCTAAAATCAAAACTCGAGGGAGTCGGGGGACGAGCATTTGGTCGTTTGAAGACGCCTTGTGTTGTCCTTGGTTTGGCTCCTCCTTTAGCTGTGGTGGATGGAGGGCGTGGTCTTAACGAAATACCACCATCACCATTTGGGTTAAGATTGGCGGCTCCTTCGCCATACAGACTCATAGAACTCAGAGGACGTGTCAAATCATCATCGCCGCTACCTTCATCGCTATCTCGTATTGTCAGCCGAGACACACATATCAAATCACGTAAATCTTTAATACCTCGAGCCATTTTATGATTGGATGTAGCCTTTCAAATCAAAATCAAAAATAATTGTTAGGTGTTCTGATAGTTTTCAATTATGTCCACCTTAATGCTAAATATAATTGTTAGGTGTTTGAATGGTTTTCAATTGTGTCCCTCCTTAATGCTGGAAATTCATTTGTATTTGTATGTCGAAGGCAAACAGAGCAAATGCTACAATGGATGGGAGCTTGAAACGAACACGAAATGCCAGGTCAAAGAAGAAATTCAAAGTCCTAGATAGGAAGGCTAAAGCATCTGGCTCCATTGTTGTACCCACAGTTTTACTGCTGATGTCCTGTAATATTAAAGAAAAAAACATAAGATTAATTAAAGTTCTAATCCAGGGATTATAAGGAGGACAAGGTTCAGTCTTATACAGAAATCCGTTTTTGCCTCTATTTTTGAATAATGGAATTGATTCTTAATTTCTTCTGTCTTGATCAGGGTTGTAGCTAGGCCAACTTTTGTGCCAGGTGGCAAAAATGGCAAACGGAGGGAGCGAAGCGACCGGATGGGCTCAATATTTCGCTATTTGGTTACATAACTCTCATAACTCAGGGGCCGGGATGTTTTTAAGCTTTTTAATGCACTTTGAGGGTTCCTGCCACACCATTTTTTGTTTTCTGAGGCAGTTTAATGATTTTATCCACAAATAGTATTTTTTTTTTTTTTAGTGCCAGGCGGCCAGCCCAATAGGCAGGCGGGCCTGCCCAGCGCCGCCTGGCGTAGCTACAACCCTGGTCTTGATAATGAAAGAATTGGAAGTTTCTTCACTTCATCCATGATTGCTTTCTCACCAAGCCGTCAGTAAAGGTCCAGCCTTTTTTAGAAGAAAATAACAACTTGTCTGAGAGCTATGAAAAGCATTCGAGTCGGCGTCGGATATCAGGCCTATAAAATAAACAGTATCCTAATCACAACTAAAACAAAAAGACCCTTGCCCCTACCTCACTCCTCATGTGACCCCATACCATGTCCTGATATCCATATTATAACCTTCAACTGAGTTTAACTTGGTTTCCGAAATTAACCCCGAAAGATAAATACATTTTTGAATGATTTATCATTTAACATAATGAAAAAATACCTAAATGCAGTAAATTATCAGTTTTTACATTTACATCATTGTCATCCAATTCCAAATGACCTCGATTGACACCATACATGACCCCTCATATGAACCCATACCATGTCCATGTAACCTCTATCTTGGTGTCTCAAATAATTAAGAAATAATTTCATTTATTCTAAACAACAGAGACATACATTTTGGGATGCTGTAACAGTTGATATACATGTAACTAAATTCAGTAGATTATGGCAAGATAGGTGTTGCCTGTTACATGGTATTGGTATAACAATAGAATCATTAAAATAGGTGTCAAGTCGCAAAAGTCACAACATTTCTCACGCTACGCCCGCATTTCTTGATTCACAAAAGTCTTGTCGGTTCATTTTCATTTCTCGCCCCCCCCCCCCAATATGAATAACCTAGCTACGCCACTGGTGAAAAGTATGCCTATTTCAACAGGTTTATCAAGGCACGAAACGATTCGCATTAAATTACATTTTGTTTTTACCAAAATAGACCAGAACACTGTATTTCTGAATTTCACAATTATTTGCGCTAGGCAGAAAATAATTGAGTTTTCAAGGCCTATCATTATCAACAAATTTTGCAATTCAAAATAGAGCACCAAATGCTTTCAATTCAGGCTCTATTTTAGAATTGGTAACAAGAAAATTATTGCTATTAAAAAAAACCTGCGCGAATTTGCCTATTTGCAATACATATTGAACACAAAAATAAATTGTAATTATATGAAAAAATGGTGCACCAAATGCCTTCGTTAAAGGTTGTATTTTTAAAATTTCTTCAACTTTTGAGGGGGGAACATCCCCCCTCAAACACCCCCTGCGCCGCATGGTCGCGGCGACCATGGAGTCTTTAACTGCATTCAGTAAATCGAACCCCCTAACTGAAAAGGCTGGTTACAGGCCTGTGTTACCTCTGAAATATTAAATATTTTTTTCACCATCAAGAATTACTCCATTTTTCATGAGATTTTAGATGCTAAATGATAAATACCAGTGATAACTGATTAAAATATGTTGAGGTGGATGCCAGTAGAAGTGGATTTTACAAGGGCCATACATTGACAGTGCAGGAAATTGTGACTTGGGTAAGTACACTGGCGACTGGGACTTTGGTGTGTACACAGCCTAGCTAGGGGTATAAAGCCTTGTATTATCTCCCCATCCTGTGTCAGCATCGGTTAGGGTTAGAATTAAACCCCTAAAATACAGAGAAACGCACTGCTGTAATTTCATACAGTACCAATTAAAGGTAGATGTTCCGATTTTCAACTTGAAGTTTTCTATTCTAGGCCTACATGCAAGGGCATCCTTAAAAAAGTTGTATTCCAAAGTTTGAGTTGCATAGCTTTACCAGTAAAGCTAGTTTTTTGTGCCTATCGGGGGGAGGGGGGAAAAAGTGCTATTTTTTTGACCCGAAAAATCACCCAGCACCCCCCGGGATTCGATCGCCGGACCATCCGCACCCAAGTATGTCCATCTACCAACTGAGCTAACTCCCTAGGTCATATGCGGCCACAAACTCCGTGGCCACATATGCCTGCGGTAGGTGACGTCATCGCGGCAATGCAGCAGCACGTGCCTGGAGATAGTTTCTGGCAGTGAGATTTAGTGAGATTCAGTGCGGTTAGGGTTATTGCACATCAAAAATTGACATTTATTAACCCTAACCAGTAAAGCTAGTTTTTTGTGCCTATCGGGGGGAGGGGGGGGAAAAAGTGCTATTTTTTTGACCCGAAAAATCACCCAGCACCCCCCGGTATTCGATCGCCGGACCATCCGCACCCAAGTCTGTCCCTCTACCAACTGACCTAACTCCCTAGGTCATATGCGGCCACAAACTCCGTGGCCACATATGCCTGCGGTAGGTGACGTCATCGCGGCAATGCAGCAGCACGTGCCTGGAGATAGTTTCTGGCAGTGAGATTTAGTGAGATTCAGTGCGGTTAGGGTTATTGGTTCTTATTTTAAACGCACAAGATGCCTTGAAATGTGTCTATACGATGGCGCGGACATACAGGACCTTGAGTTATTTTTAGCAAATTTGCGTGGCAACCAGTGTTTCAAAAGCAAAACATTCCATGCACGCACTCAACGCCGAGCGTTACGCACTTGATTCGCAGTAGGCGCAATGTGCGGTTGCCGTAATTGATTGATCTGCGCAGCAACAAGTTGTTTTTGTTTTTGTTTTCACCGGCGTGACGTAGGTCCGCCCCAACCTATTGAGTAGTACACAATCAATTTGGTGGTTAACCACCTTTCGCGGTAATTCAATGTTATTTCACCGATTTCTCCGTAATCATACCAATAATTTGGACCGTCAAAATTCAGTATGTTAATCAGAAAAATATGATCTTTCATATGATATGAAAATTTCCAAAATCTCCATGTTTGAGAAAAATCTGTGTTATGAAAATGTGATCGGAAAATTACATACCTTTAATTTAACCCTAAAATACAGGATTGCCAAGCATTTGCCAAGTGGCAAATAAGCTTATTTTTATTTTTTATTTAAACCCATTTATTACACTACTATACATTTGCCTTATCCTACATATTTACTTAATTTCAAGGACATATTAAAAAATGACATACTTACAGGTATGATTCGGTAAATTACTAGTCATAACATGTAGAGTAAAAAGGTTATTTTTGGCTTAAATTACTGAAGCGAAAACGCAATGAAAAATTACTTTTCAGGCAAGCAAAGAAATTTGACACGGTGTTTCTATCTCGATTCATAAACTTGATAACGTTCACATATTTATTGCATTTATAGTGTTCTATTCAAACATTTTACAACAGTATTTATTCATTTTTTAATTACTTGGTAAAGTGATCTGATAAAAATGTCCAAATAATAATTGAATAACTAGACAAATGAAATAATAAATAATGTGTAGCATAAAAACACTTACCTCCAAACAAAACACGAAACGTTTGTTTGGATTGGTTCATTTTGTGCAATGATTGTGCATCTGACAAATGAAAAGCAACGTATCGTAACGGCACATGTGTCAAAGGTCATAAAACAGCTGATCGTTACACAGTCGTCTGCAACTGCAGCAAGGAAGCAGGACGATCCAACACTTCGAGACTTTTCTTTCATTTAAACAAACCAGATTTGTTCAAGTTATAAGAAATGGAGTTCCGATTTGATGGGAAAAGGGCACTGGTCACTGGAGCTGGTAAAGGTATGCTCTATAACTCAAGCTTTCAAGGGGCTTTCAACTGATCATATATATAGAATAGATTAGCATCCTGGATAGATGTATCATGTTTGTCACTAGTCTACTACTGTCACTCAGTTCATGAGTTCACTACAGACTCAGAAGTTTTTGTCAATCAGTTGTGGGACTGGGAGTGGGAGTCAGTGTTGTGGGAGGATGCTTCCTTTAAACAATTTGGCTTTGCTGTATCTTGCTATACTTACTTTTTACCACAATAATTAATACCACATGTGTAGATTTGTGTGATTTGAGTTACAGATCACGCAACAGTAAAACTGATTCCCTGTGAAAGCCATTTGACAACCAGATATGGCAATCAACAAGGCCAAGTAAAACAAAACAACAGTTGATCGTCCCCGCCCGCATCCTTTTTTGGTGCCGCATTGATTTTTTTACTATATACTATTTTTCATTTTTTTATATTTTATAGTAAAACTTTTCGAAAAATTGCATGTAAAACTATTAAATGTTTAAGTTGCTCCAGTAAAACTTTATTAAAACTGTATCTGTACATTAAATAAATGCATATACAATGTAATGAGGCTCAGACTGTAAAATCTTTACTTCAAAAAGCCGGCGGCCATCTTGGGAAAAAAATAGTAAATAGTAAATAACAAGCCCCTCCCGCATCCTTTTTTTGAAAAGTCCGGATGATCAACTGTTGTTTTGTTTTACTTGGCCCAATAGGCCAATATCACCGACACTGACAGGGATGCACTCGTTAGAATTATTAATGTATAACATTTGTTATTGATTTAGGGGGGTGGTGCTTATTCAGAGGTCAAGCCTTTGCATTCAGAATGCAGTTCTCCACATATTTATGTCCAATTAATCAATCAGTGTTGTGATCCCACCCCTGCCACCAAATGGAAAATGTACTGGACCTTACTGACGATGAGTGAAGATGAGGCATTGGAGCAATGGTATAAGGATCTACATGTAGTTCATTTACATGAGTATTTTTAACTTAACAAAATAGAAAGTGTAAATAATCAATAATCATAAGGCCCTTCACTACAATTGGTTTTGAGTTTCCTGTTGCCGCCCGCATCCAAAAATACAAAATATTTAATTGTTATGTTTTTATTTAGGATTTTCACCTTTAAAATGATTTTCAATCAACTTTATTTGCTACTTTCTGACTTTGATCATCAACATAGAACACGATTGCATTATATTACTTGGGTATCAAATATTATCATAGTTAAATATAATAAATAAATAAATAAAAATAATTATTATATTAATGCAGAGTCCTTGATATAGGGGTTGAAATTGGTTGCAACCACTTGTTTCAAAATAAAGAAAATAAAAGAGAATTAATAATTAATAATTAAAAGTCACCTCGTCCCTTTTTTTAAACCTCCAACAGGAAACTCAAAATCTATTGTGAAGGGCCTAAGCCTGAATAGTATCAGCGAAGATAATATCCACCAGGTAAAATCATAAGAATGTGTGCAAAGAGTAATGTGATAATGAAAGATTTGTTTTGGAAAAGCACCCAGTGCAAGAATTGTATTGCAAGATGGGTAGTGGACCGGGGGTGGGGTCAGTCAATTATAATCCTGTAATCCTTGAAAATTGTCAATTTGGACCCCTTTTATAAATAATGTCACACCAGATCTACATGTATAAAGTAAAAAGCTTATTACAATGTATGCATTTTTGGTCACAAGATCTTGCGCGAAGATTCACGCAAACCACATATTAATTGATTCTCGCAATAACTTTGCGTGAATCAAAAAATGTTTCATCATGATGAGTCAATGAAAAATGTAATGAGACTGAGTATGACCTGTTTTGTTTCCCCTTTGTTTTACTTAGTAGGTATAAAGACAGTCAAGTATCAAACCATTTAGCATGCCACTTGCCAAGATGCAGTTAGCTAGCCTCCTCTACCGGGTACCTGCCAACCACCCCCCCCCCAACCCCCCCCCCCCCCCCCAAACAAACAAACAAACAAACAAACATGTGTTTGTTTTTTAATTGGATTAATGTCTATTTTCCATTTCCTGAGTCACAATGAAAGACAAGCTGTATGTAATGTGCTCTTTCATTTTCCTGCATCTCCAACTAGGATGTTTAATTAAGATGTTGATTTTGAAATAAATTGTATAGAAAACAGTGTTGAAAAAATCATACTTTTGATAAGAATGAATTAAATAATTTAGTTTAAAATCTTGGGTTAGGAGTTTCTATCCCTGATGGTGTGGGTCAAGGGGTATTATGTGGGTTATTAAGGGTCAAATACGAGTCATCTAAGGTCCTGTTACCCCTGCCCCCCCCCCCCCCCCCTCCATCCAATGTGGATTGCAGAGTTCAATAAACATTTTCTGCTGATTGTGTTTATTTTCTTTTGTCTCTGATTTGTTCATGACTTGACTTAGGGGGCGGATGATTTTTCCGAACCACAATGCCTCTCCAGATCTTCCTATCCAACATAGCTGTCTTGATTTCTTCCACCTGCAGTCCTGTATCACGTTTGAGTATGTCAATGTAGGTCAGGGCTGGTCTACCACGCTTTCTTGCTCCGTGCTTTGGGATCCAATGTATAAGTTTGTGTACAAGCTCCTTGGACCCTCTGAAGCAGTGTCCAGCAAATCTTGCTCTGCGTTCTCTGATCTTGTCCGAGACTTTTGGCATGTCCCCATACAGGTCCTTATTTGTCACATGCTGACTCCAGTTGATGTTGAACACAGATCTTAGCATCCTAGTGTAGCATCCATCCAGTTGTTTACCAAGCTTTGGGGTGACTGTCCATGCCTCACTTCCATAAAGGAGGACGGATTCTACTGTAGCTATGAACAGTCTTTCTTTGAGCTTTCTGGATAATGATTTAGCCTTCTATAGCTGACTAAGTTTGCCACAAGCTCTCCATGCAGCTGCTTTGCGTGTTTTGATGTCCTTTTCAGTGTTGTTCATCCAGGCTCCAAGGTATTTGAAGTCTTCCACTTTATCAAGGCGCATGCCTTCACTTGTGGTAATTACAGGTACTTGCGTCTGGTTGAAGGACATGTACTTCGTCTTTGCAGCGTTCATTTTTAGCCCAACTCTTCCCACTGAAGTCTCCACTCTATTGAGTAGTGATTGCGCTTGAGACACTTCCTCAGACAACAGTGCAATGTCATCAGCAAAGTCTAAGTCTGTTACTACGGTTGGTCCTATTCTTCTGCTGCTTCTTTTTGTTAGGTGGAATCCTAGCTCTTCTTCTCTGCCATCTATGGCCTCTCTTAGGGCATAGTCAAGAACAATGACAAAAAGATATGGAGCCAGGGTGTCTCCTTGTAATACTCCAGCCAGTATCTCAAACACTTCTGTTTCTCCATCTGGTGATATGACCTTTGCCTTGGTGTCTTTGTATATGTCTGTTATCGCATTTGTAAGCTGATCAGGTACACCATAGGCTTTCAATATTTGCAGCATTCGTCCCCTATGTATTGTGTCAAACGCTTTCTTGAAGTCGATAAAGGTTATGATGGCTGGCAGGTGATTTGATCTTATTCCCTCAATAATTCTTCGAAGGGCAAGTATATGACCTACAGTGGTACGTCCTACTCTGAAGCCATTTTGATTAGCTCTTAGGTGGACGTCGAGCTCCGGTCTAATTCTGTTGAGTATCATCTTGTTGTATAGCTTGGCAACAATTGAACTCAGGCTTATTCCACGGTAGTTACCCCCCAAGCTGAGATCACCTGATTTCGGTATTGGTACTATGTTGAGAATGGACCACTGTTCTGGCTTTTTCCCGTTCAACAAGGCATCATTGCAGAAGTCGATAATGATGTTATCCAAATCACATCTTTTGAGCATTTCAGGTGTAATACCATCTTCCCCACAGCTTTTCCCCTCTACTAGTGCCTTCTTAGCCTTCTCATATTCCTCCAAGTCAAAGGTTCCTACTTTAATGTTGAGATCTGATAGTATTGGAGCAATTTCCTCATCCTCATTACTTGTGGTGGGCTCCCAAGTAGATTTTTGAAGTGAGTGTACCAGTTGTTTAATCTCTCCTTTTGCGTGGACCCTTTGATTTGCCCCTTTCTTGTTGTCAGTCTTCCTGATATTTGGTTTATCAGTTTCCAACTCTTACCATGCTTGCTGTTTATGTGAGCATTTTCTACCTCTCTTAGCTTATTGGTAAGATCTTTCTCTTTCACTTGATCATAAGCCTCCCCTAGGCTCTTCTTAGCATCCTTATAATCTCTGCTATTATTCTCATTGCTAGTGTCTAGTTGATATTTTGCGTAAGCTTCATCAATTTTTGTTCTCGCCCCGATAACCTGGGCGTCTTTTGAGAAGTAGTTTCTTTTCTCTTTCTTCCTCGCAGGAATGACTTCCTCTGCAGCTTCTTGAGTGGCTGTAATGAACCTTGTGTATTTCTCAGTTGCAGTTTCTACGTCATCCTGAAGGGGCTGAAACCTATTGCGCACCTCTATACTGTATTTAGCTTGTAGATCTTGATCAGTTGTCAATAGATTCCAATCGTACTGCTTTTTCCGTTTGATGATCTTACTCTTCCTGAGGCTTAGTCGGATGCTAGCAGAGACTATTCTATAGTCAGATCCCACACTAGCAAAGGTGTTGTATGCTTCAGAATTTTGAACACTGTTTCGCCATTTCCGCCTGACAAGGATGTAGTCCAGCTGTAGTTTGTTGCCGCCTGGGCTGACATATGTCCACAACTTGCCTTTTTTCTTGCAAAAGTAGGTATTTGCGACTATTAGATCTTTCTCTTTAGCTAGTTCTGCTAGATACTCTCCATTTCTGTTTGTATCGTCATGGTATGAAAATTTGGCGTCATCCTTTCCAAGTCTGGCATTGTAGTCGCCAACAACAAGCAAGATGTTGTGTGCTGGAATGGAGTCAATTGCCCCCTTTAGACCAGTGGCGTAGCTCGGGGGGGGGGGGGCAGGGGGGGCAAATGCCCCCCCTGACGAAAAAAATCCAATTTGAGCCCCCGCCCCCCACCCCTCTAAAAAAAAAAAAGGGGTGAGAAAAAAAGGAAATAGGAAAAAATTGAGACAAAAGACCGAGGTTAGTAGGCAAATAGAAAGCAAAATTGTAAATGTAGTACATTTACTGTGCGATATTTTTGGACTGTGCGATTTTTTTTGGGACTGTGCGAAATTTTTTGCCCCCCCCCCCCCCACTTACGTGAAATTCACGAGGTAAGTGACTAGAATTTTTTGGGGGGCAACCTTTTACGAAAATTTTAGAAATATTGCCCCCCCTGAAAAAAATCCTAGCTACGCCACTGCTTTAGACTGTTGTAGTGCTCTTCTATGATGTCCTCTTCCGCCACATTTGTAGGGCAGTAGGTCACCACTACAGTTGTTGCTGGGTTACCATGGAAGTTAACTATGAGTGTACGATCAGAATGTGGTTTAATACTCGCTAATGATCGGAGTGCTGTGTTGTTGAGTAGTATCCCGACTCCACCTACAGCTGCACCTGCTTTATTTCTTGTTGCTGAGGTAGTGATCAGTGTTCTGCCCAAAATGATCTCATATTTCACTGGGTCATCATGGACAATGCAGTGTTCCTGTATCCTGATCATGTCAATTTTATATTTGATTAGATTTGATACAAGCTCCTCCCTACATCGACTCTGTCTGATAGTTCTCACATTCATGGTAGATATAGTGAAATTTGACTTGCATGTTGCAAGTCGTCTCCTCTTGCGCGCTCTGCCGTCAAGCGTACTCCTCCCTTCCGGGTTTGGGGGTATGCCGTCATCAGTTGAAAAATCTGAGTCTGCTCCAGGAGACGTTAGGTTAGTAGGGACTTTAACCCTAGTGTTGGTTTGGTTTGTCATCATGGTTTTTCTGTTGCTATAATCACTGCGGTCGCAACTCCTGCAGCATGGTTTATTATCAAAGTTGTCCTTCTTCTAGAATACTTGCCAGCCAAGGCTAATGAGTATATTCTACCCGAGTCTCAGTGATATAGATTGAAACATATTAAGCAAAGTTCAGTAGACCTTCAAACTACTCCAATAGTTCTAGATCTACTACCTTACTTAGCTATTTTACCCATAGCTGGGTGGTTTATGTTCAGGTTTTCCTTCCTTAACTCAGAGCCCCGTTAGTGGAACAGGCCGCAAAGCCTGATCGTAACACTTAGCACCAACTGCCTAGCAGAGAGGGTGGGGATGGGTTGGATGTAAGGAGGCGATTATGGACAGATGGGCTGATGGAATTGCCAACTGTGCATACCAGCTGGGATAGAGTAGAATGAAGAATGAGCAGAAAAAAAAAGAAGTGATAGTGTGCATGAAGGAATGCGAGGTGGGAAAGCAATAGAGAAAAGGAAAGCTGAAAGTTGCGCATTTACACCCCTTTTCATATTAGTGTCTGTTAGGGCACTAAGCTAAGCAAATACGAGTCATCTAAGGTCCTGTTATCCCTGCCCCCACCCCCATCCAATGTGGATTGCAGAGTTCAATAAACATTTTCTGCTGATTGTGTTTATTTTCTTTTGTCTCTGATTTGTTCATGAACTGCATTATACAGGGTGAGTCAAAATGACTGCAATAGTGGAAAGAAGCCATTTTGTTTTCAAAACCAAAATTAATTTTAAAACTTTTTAAACGTTGCAAGAATGATGTATATTATCCTAACTTTGTGTGAAAAAATGAAGTCGATCGCATTTTTCGTTTGTCTTTGGTGAACCTTTTGACCAGTGCACCCATTTCACACGTTTGTCCACGAGATACCCAAAATATGCATCAGATCGCAAAATGTGTCTCTCATTCAAATTTGGAAACTTTAGTTCATTTGTGATGTTATTGGAATTTGATGCATCCTTTCTTGTTTACATGTAAGTTAGCATAATCAATAATCTTACCCATCCTATGAAAGCGTATAATGTTCTAAATTTTAATAAAAAACTGACATTTTCCATTTTTTTGTTGGCGGGATATTCAAATATGAAAATGCAATGTTTGCCATTTCAAATGAAAATCCCTGTGCTCGTGGACAAACAGGTAAATTAGGTTGTGCAGCAAAGAGGGTCACCAAAGACAAACGAAAAATGCGATCGACTTCATTTGTTCACACAAAGTTAGGATTAAATACATCAATCTTGCAACGTTTAAAGAAATTTAAAATTCATTTTGGTTTTGAAAACAAAATGGCTTCTTTCCACTATTGCAGTCTTTTTGACTCACCCTGTATCATTTTCAGATTATAATTCATTGTTAAATTGCATTAACCAACTGATTGAGAATACGATGAGCAAAAACTACAACATGAAATCTAAATGACTTTTAAGCCTCCTCTGAGCTCTGTCATAAATTCTAATCTATTTCTCATTCCTTTTTATATGTTTGTTTGATTCCTAGGTATTGGTCGTGTTACAGCTATTATGCTAGCACAATGTGGGGCTGAGGTTGTGGCTGTCAGCAGAACTCAAGCAGACTTAGATAGTCTCAAGACTGAGGTATAGTTTGCGAATAATGCAAAATGTTGGATATGCATTGTACTTTATGTCCATAATTCATTGTCTCTATAGAAAATAGTTGATCTTGATCCAAATAAGACGTAAAAAGACACTAAATGTTCCTTTCGTCAAGTAAATTTATAAATTATAGAAATCTCTAATTTTTAAAACATAAATTACTCAGAATTTGAACCGAAGTGGTTGAATTCGTAATTTAACTGCAATTAATATAATGCACAGTGATAAATATAAATATATCAAAACAAATTTCACATGGAAAAAAAGGGGAAAAAAAGAAAGCTGCCACAATATTTTGTGGCAAATTTGGTCTATCACCTGTGACATTACCTCAGTCTTCTTTTATTGTAATTTTTTTTTGTCACTTATACAGGGTGACCCCAAAAAATGTTAACACTCCGGGCACATAAGATATCTTAAAAGGACAGGAACACACTGGTCTAATCGTGATGTATTATGAAAGCTGAGTAAATAAGCTTTCATTTGCATTTTATTGCGTCCCAATTGGTTATTTAGAACGGGAGATATGCTTCAGCAAACATGAGGAAGATGGGGCAAGATGAAATTGGTATACATGTACATGTATGCTTCACCTGAGAATTGCCCAAATTAAATTGATGGCCACTCAGTTATAATTGGGATGGCAGATAAAGAAAATGTAGCAAGCCAAGTGAGATCAAATGTAAATAATAATTATGGCATAATAGACTTCCGTGACATCCTATTTGAAATTTACCCATCATGCCTCATAAACTCATAATAGATTGCTCATTGAAATCAATACATTTCAACAGGTTCCTGGTGTACAGACTATATGCGTGGATATAGGAGATTGGGATGCAACCAAAGCTATCTCATAATAGATTGCTCATTGAAATCAATACATTTCAACAGGTTCCTGGTATACAGACTATATGCGTGGATATAGGAGATTGGGATGCCTCATAAACTCATAATAGATTGCTCATTGATATCAATACATTTCAACAGATCCCTGGTGTACAGACTATATGCGTGGATATAGGAGATTGGGATGCCTCATAAACTCATAATAGATTGCTCATTGAATTCAATACATTTCAACAGATCCCTGGTGTACAGACTATATGCGTGGATATAGGAGATTGGGATGCCTCATCAACTCATAATAGATTGCTCATTGATATCAATACATTTCAACAGATCCCTGGTATACATACTATATGCGTGGATAGGAGATTGGGATGCCTCATCAACTCATAATAGATTGCTCATTGATACATTTCAACAGGTTCCTGGTATACAGACTATATGCGTGGATATAGGAGATTGGGATGCCTCATAAACTCATAATAGATTGCTCATTGATATCAATACATTTCAACAGATCCCTGGTGTACAGACTATATGCGTGGATATAGGAGATTGGGATGCCTCATAAACTCATAATAGATTGCTCATTGAAATTAATACATTTCAACAGGTTCCTGGTATACAGACTATATGCGTGGATATAGGAGATTGGGATGCCTCATAAAATCATAATAGATTGCTCATTGAAATCAATACATTTCAACAGATCCCTGGTGTACAGACTATATGTGTGGATATAGGAGATTGGGATGCCTCATAAACTCATAATAGATTGCTCATTGATATCAATACATTTTAACAGGTTCCTGGTATACAGACTATATGCGTGGATATAGGAGATCGGGATGCCTCATAAACTCATAATAGATTGCTCATTGATATCAATACATTTCAACAGGTTCCTGGTATACAGACTATATGCGTGGATATAGGAGATTGGGATGGCTCATAAACTCATAATAGATTGCTCATTGATATCAATACATTTCAACAGGTTCCTGGTATACAGACTATATGCGTGGATATAGGAGATTGGGATGCCTCATAAACTCATAATAGATTGCTCATTGAAATCAATACATTTCAACAGGTTCCTGGTATACAGACTATATGTGTGGATATAGGAGATTGGGATGCCTCATAAACTCATAATAGATTGCTCATTGAAATCAATACATTTCAACATGTTCCTGGTATACATACTATATGCGTGGATAGGAGATTGGGATGCCTCATAAACTCATAATAGATTGCTCATTGAAATCAATACATTTCAACAGGTTCCTGGTATACAGACTATATGTGTGGATATAGGAGATTGGGATGCCTCATAAACTCATAATAGATTGCTCATTGAAATCAATACATTTCAACAGGTTCCTGGTATACAGACTATATGCGTGGATATAGGAGATTGGGATGCCTCATAAACTCATAATAGATTGCTCATTGAAATCAATACATTTCAACAGGTTCCTGGTATACAGACTATATGCGTGGATATAGGAGATTGGGATGCCTCATCAACTCATAATAGATTGCTCATTGAAATCAATACATTTCAACAGGTTCCTGGTATACATACTATATGCGTGGATAGGAGATTGGGATGCCTCATCAACTCATAATAGATTGCTCATTGATACATTTCAACAGGTTCCTGGTATACAGACTATATGCGTGGATATAGGAGATTTGGATGCCTCATAAACTCATAATAGATTGCTCATTGATACATTTCAACAGGTTCCTGGTATACAGACTATATGCGTGGATATAGGAGATGGGAATGCCTCATCAACACATAATAGATTGCTCATTGAAATCAATACATTTCAACAGGTTCCTGGTATACAGACTATATGCGTGGATATAGGGGATTGGGATGCCTCATAAACTCATAATAGATTGCTCATTGATACATTTCAACAGGTTCCTGGTATACAGACTATATGCGTGGATATAGGAGATTGGGATGCCTCATCAACTCATAATAGGATTGCTCATTGATATCAATACATTTCAACAGGTTCCTGGTATACAGACTATATGCGTGGATATAGGAGATTGGGATGCCTCATCAACTCATAATAGATTGCTCATTGAAATCAATACATGTAATTTCAACAGGTTCCTGGTATACATACTATATGCGTGGATATAGGAGATTGGGATGCCTCATAAACTCATAATAGATTGCTCATTGAAATCAATACATTTTAACAGGTTCCTGGTATACATACTATATGCGTGGATATAGGAGATTGGGATGCCTCATAAACTCATAATAGATTGCTCATTGATATCAATACATTTCAACAGGTTCCTGGTATACAGACTATATGCGTGGATATAGGAGATTGGGATGCCTCATCAACTCATAATAGATTGCTCATTGATACATTTCAACAGGTTCCTGGTATACAGACTATATGCGTGGATATAGGAGATTGGGATGCCTCATAAACTCATAATAGATTGCTCATTGAAATCAATACATTTCAACAGGTTCCTGGTAAACAGACTATATGCGTGGATATAGGAGATTGGGATGCCTCATAAACTCATAATAGATTGCTCATTGAAATCAATACATTTCAACAGGTTCCTGGTATACAGACTATATGCGTGGATATAGGAGATTGGGATGCCTCATAAACTCATAATAGATTGCTCATTGATACATTTCAACAGGTTCCTGGTATACAGACTATATGCGTGGATATAGGAGATTGGGATGCCTCATAAACTCATAATAGATTGCTCATTGATATCAATACATTTCAACAGGTTCCTGGTATACAGACTATATGCGTGGATATAGGGGATTGGGATGCCTCATAAACTCATAATAGATTGCTCATTGATATCAATACATTTTAACAGGTTCCTGGTATACAGACTATATGCGTGGATATAGGAGATTGGGATGCCTCATAAACTCATAATAGATTGCTCATTGATATCAATACATTTTAACAGGTTCCTGGTATACAGACTATATGCGTGGATATAGGAGATTGGGATGCAACTAAAGCTGCCATTGAGGGCGCTGGCCCAATACATCTCCTTGTTAACAATGCTGGTATATCAAAGAGGCAGGCATTTTTTGACATTACAAAAGATGTGTTTGATGAGTAAGTATAATTCCACACCAAAACACCTCTCATCTCAATGTAACCTGAACACATGGACCATTAAAGGCATATTATGTGATCTTTTCCAGAGAACGCCCTCTATTCATGATTTCTTTTAGAAAGTAGATTTTCTTGCAGATTTACATTTCTGATTATAAATCGTACATACATTCCAAGTTACAGAGCGGTACGATGCTTAATTACCTCAAAATCATGTTTTTAGAGTGAATTTAAAGTGAAAATATAAACTGTCGTGTTATCCTGACAGTTTATTTTCGCTCTAAAACCATGATTTTGAAGTAATTAAGAATCGTATCGCCTTGTAACTTGGAATGTATGTGCGATTTTTGATCAGAAATGTAAATCTGCAAGAAAATCTGCTTTCCATTTGTTTTTCGATGTTGAGGGCGTTCCCTGGAAAGATCACATAATATACCTTTAACAGGGTTAACAAACTATTGCCCATCCTCAACATTTCAATTTAATGTGAAAGGAATTTTTAGGAGTGAACCCATAAACAAATATGTTTATGTCAATGACTATGAATTGTGTATCATTTCAAGTGAATCAACCTGTGTGTAGATACAACTCCTGTTTACAATCACCATTGTCCTATTTGTTGTCTGTAAAGACAGTACAATCTCATGTTGTCAGTATTTTATAAGTTGATGCATGTAAGGGACGGCATCCAGATTCATACGGATTGAAAAGCGTTCAACGCTTTGACAAAACGCACTGGCTGTCCGTACTAGGAAGAGGTTCATTGCCAGGGCCGTAAGACACTTTTTTCAAAGGGGGGGGGGGGCGTTTTAAAAAAAAAATCACAGCAAGATTTTTGTGAGTCAAATATGAAAACTTTCGAATTTGCACCTATTTTTCGCACGATCGAGGTACATTTTGGCTCTAAACAAGCTTGTAGCAAAGAATATTGCATTTTGGGAAGAAAAATGTGCGCGTAGCGCGCAAATTTTTTTCATCTGTGTACAAATTTTCCGGGGAAGATTTTCAAAGGGGGGGGGGGGGCGATCGCCACCATCGCCCCCCCCTTCTTACGGGCCTGATTGCGTTCGATGACCATGGCTAAACACATTTCCCAAAACTCTGAATTGACACACGGGGAAGTAAGCAAACAAACGTTGAGAAGTGGCCTATTGTTATCCGATAATTGGTTTGCTTTACTATTGACCAATTATACGCGGACAATATAGTATATCGATCGATCAATACCTTTAAGTGAGCAATGACAAAGGAGCAAACATTATTTTTGGTATTGGCGGTTCATTATTTAACTGCATTTTGTTCATCTACACAAAACTGTCCGTTTACCCTATCTGTTCAACGGTTTTCAATCCATACCAATCTGAATGCCACCCCTAATCTATTTATTCTATAAGACACTTTCACCTATGTACATTAATTTTGTTTCTTATATTTACAGGGTAATGGGTATCAATGTAAGAGCAATCATACAGGTATCTCAGGTGAGTGTGATTTCCTTCCATCAGTTGGCCAATCAAAATTGATGTGCATTGTCGCATGAGGCAATTGATTTTTGTACTAGACCTCTCAGGTAGGGTCAGGTGGGTTTTGATTCTTTTTGAGGGGGGGGGGGGGGGAGGGGGTTCAAATTGTTATTTTGGTGAATTTTCAAACATTTAGAAATCTAAAAAAAAACCCAACAAATTCCCAAATTCTTTTAAATTTCTAAAAATGTCAATACATTTATAGAACTAAACACCTCAAATTTGGGCCAATGGAACAGAGTTATTGCCTAAGCATTCAATTGCTTAATCTTATTGTTAACCTTATTATTGAGAAATAGAAAATAAAGCAGTTTTTTACCAACTCAGAGTGACACATTTGATTTGACAACAAATCATTTTGAATTTTCCTTTGACTGCAATACATATTTACTGTGGTGCGGGATTGCATTGGTGGGTTGGTTTGTACCCGTCATGACTGACAGCTTGTGACTAAGAGGGGCACAGAGAGATTTCTCAAAAATGAAATTCAATAATTTCACCTTGTTTAGATAGATGACATACATACAAACCCTCTCATGTAAGATTTCTTCAAAATAAATGAAAAATAAAGACATTTTTCTCAGCATTTCCGACTAGTGCTTTTCACTTTTTTTGTATTTTGATTAAAAGACACCACCAATTGAATCAGGGAGGTCATAACTATGCATCATGTAACAAGCCATGGGTGGTCTTCAAGGTTATTTTGAATAAACATAAAACAAATAAGTAAGAAGCCATCTGTGGCCTTTTAGATGAGTTTGGATAGTTTCGATGTCATCACATCGAAACTGTTAATGCTATCAAATCCATGAATTTCACATGGAATACTGCAAATTAAGCTCTATAATTTTGGGTGGTAGTTAGTTCGTATAAGCATTACGTATATGTGAAAAACGCAACTTCTGAAAAAAATGAGGGCTCCATGAAGGATCTCTCAGTGCCCCTTTAAGTGATGTCAAGCCATTACCGTTGGTCCACAACCAGTTGGTAGATACTAGAAGTAGGTTGCCCAACCAGGGATTTTATTCTGTCAAACCACCTATTGATGCATGTATATATAATTTAAACCAAATTATGTTCACCCTATAATTCAAGTAACAAAAATAATAAATGTTTACTTTGTTTCATATTTTACAGATAGTTGCTAAGGGTATGGTTGAGAGAGGCGAGGGAGGTGCAATAGTTAATCTGTCAAGTCAAGCTTCAAAAGTTGGCATTGCAGAAGAAATAGTATACTGTGAGTGTTAAATGATAAGGATAGTATATTGCATTTTGTTACTAGCTACAGCCTTCAAAAAGTGACTTACCAGTTTATAATTATGCTCATATTTCCAAAACTATAGCTTCTGTATAACAATATTAAGTTGAACAATGGAGAGGACATTTCTTTTCTTTAATTTGAGATATTGCACATGAAGATTGACTGAATATTAACAAAGCAATGTGTTACAAACCAAGATTAATGTATGTTTTTCATTTTTGCATTTGGTTTTTCATCACACAGCCTAGGTGTAGCAATTATAGGCAGATTGTTGATTAACTTGTAGCAACAACTCACCGGTCAATAGTATGTTGAGGATCGCGGATGCTTCAGTTGATCAATGTGGCCATTACATATATCTGCCACATTATCCTGCATGTTCAAAATCCAACAACTAAATGCAAATTGAATTTGTTCTCATTCATTTTAGTGTAGCGTTCTTAATTGTATTTAGTAGTATCAATGTAGGATTTTCCTACCACCATCTGATGACCTGGTGTTTCAAGACAGCAGAACTAAATTGTAAATCTGGGAACATCATGTGATCGTTATTCCATTTGGGTGTGTGAGATTAAATTTCCCCGTTGGAAATGGTCGAAATATGAGTTTTTATAACATTCAAGAAGGATGCTTATAAAGTTGTTGGGAATTCAACATGTTAGTTGAAGTTCAAAATCACAGATTTATGTATAGAAATAATTTTAAAAAGCCAATAACTGTAATTATAACAACAACAGCAATAGCAATTACGTTATGTATGAGTTGCATGGTATTGGTTTCCCTAAGATGGAGATAACTAGTCATTAGGTATTTTCTCACTTTTTTTTAATTTTTATAACAATAGGCTGAAGAGCCAGGACAAACCCAATAGTGACACGCACTAAATTAAAGGGATGCCCGAACATCAAAAATAAATAAAAAGGGACAGACAAAAAATCCCAAAAGGGGAACAAGACAAATGAAAGGGAAAAACAAAAAGGGACCAGACGGATGAAACAAAATGGAACTGGCTACAGGAGATGGTGGCAAACAGCAGTCTTGAGGATGTTAAGGTAGTACTCTTGACAACAACATCAGGGAGATAGTTCCACAGAGTGGGAGCAAAAGGATAGAAAGACATTTTGGAGAGAGAAAGTCTGCAGAAAGGGGGATAAAGGGCACAGCTGTTGAGGTTGCGAAGATTGGGTCTGGGATGGGGCTTGTACGGATTAGGAGACGAACAAAGGTGGTTGAAGATCTTGAAAAGATGGCAAAGAACAGCCGTATCACGACGCCTTGACAAGGGAGGGAGTTTAGAGTCCAGAAGGAGATCTTTGTGGGAAAGATTCCAGGATTGGAGGATAACTCTAGAAGCAAACCGCTGCGTTGACTCAAGCCTGTTGGTCAAGGTAATGTTCAAAGGATGCCAAGTGATGCTGCTGTACTCAAGAATTGGACGAACCAAGGCCAAGTAAAGAATCCGACGGGTAGTAGGAGAAGAACTGTTGAAAGCCCTATGGATGTAGCCAATGGTTTTCCTCGCTTTCTTGCAGATGTAGTCAACATGCACATTCCAGGATAGATTGCTGGAAATATGAATGCCAAGAAATTTGACAGAGGACACCCTCTCAATCGCCTGATTATTGATGTTTAGTTGCAGGTTGGGAAAGGGATCCTTTTTGGTAGAAACCACCATCAACTTCGTCTTGCTGGCATTGGCGGTGAGGTGGTTGCTGGTGAACCATTGATGGATGGTGTCAATGTCAGATTGAAAGCTATCAATGTCGATGTCATGGGTGAGAGGTTTGTAGAGAGTGGTGTCATCTGCGAAGAGAACCAAGGAACTGTCGGGGGAGAACTTAGAAAGGCAAAGGTCATTAATATAGATAAGAAAGAGAAGAGGCCCAAGGACAGAACCCTGAGGAACACCAGAAAGAACAGGAACCGGATCCGAGGAGACACCATGGACGGACACTGACTGGGTTCTGTCGGATAGGTAGGACCTAAACCAACTGAGAAGAGGACCAGTGATGCCAGCAGAGTGGATTTTAAGCAAAAGAGGACTGTGGGGGACTTTGTCGAAAGCCTTACTAAGATCGAATAAAGCAACAGCCACACTTTTACGTTTCTCAAGATGACCATACCAGTCATGCAGAGCGGTGAGGAGAGCATCAGATGTGGAAGACTTAGGAAGAAATCCAAATTGTTGCTTAGTCAGAACATTGTTGAGATTTAGGTGGGCAAGGGTGTGTTTGTGAATAATCCTTTCCAGAAACTTGCAGACAATAGGTTGCAGAGATATGGGACGGTAATTGGAGACAGAGTGTCGATCACCGGACTTGTAAATTGGAATTACACGAGAAAGTTTCCATGCTTTGGGTATAGCACCTGTGGTAATAGAGAGATTAAATATCCTGCACAAAATAGGTGAAACAGAAACAGCAGTGTTCTTGAGCATCAGGGCAGTTATGCCATCAACTCCGGCAGCTGAGTTTTTATTCAGCTTGCGGATGAGCTTCAGGATTTCACCAGAACTACACCTGAAATGGCAGAGGGAAGAAACAGTGTTATAATGAGGAATGGAAGGGTTTGTGACAACATCACTGTTAAAACACTCCGAAAAGAACCGGCTGAAGGTATTAGCAATATTAAGAGGTGTGGAAGCACAAGTATCCTTGTACTTGATGACATCGGGAATGGAGGACTGTCCAGACCAGGACTTAACATAGCCCCAGAAGCTTTTAGTTGGAGACTCGTTGTTCAAGAGGTCAGCAAAAAAAGATTGCTTGGCAAATTTCAAACGATTGGAGAGAGCGTTTCTGGCAGCTTTGTACTTAAGATAAATATCCGCTTTTGAAGTTTTCTTCCACTTTTTAAACAAGGCATGTTTTTTCATTTGGCAAAAAAAAAGTTGTTTGCTTGCCCATAGATGCTCTCCAAAAGCTAGGGTCGGGCTGTTGGATTTTTGTTTTGTTTTTGCTTTTTCAAATTAGGTACCTGAAAAGAAGAACAACAAATGTTTAAATCTTTTACATTTTTTGTTTTCTAAGACCAAACAGGACATTAGATGACCCATATTTTATCCTAAATAACCAACATAATACCACTTGACCCACACCATAGGGAATGGTAACTCATAACCCAAGATTCTATTCCTAAAATATTTAATTTATTCTGACCACAAGTACAGTTTATTACTTAAGCAACATCTAAATTCAGTTATGTACAATTTGTTAATTACATATGGCAATAGAAGTGTTGCCTGTCACATGATATAACATTAGCCATATTTATAAATATTTGTATAATTTATTTTGATTTAAAAGTTATTTTGAAATTTGAGTTAAAAAAGAATTACTGCTTCAGTTCATTGGCAGGTGACTTGGTAATAAAAGATGATGTACACGTATGATGGCTATAATAACACGCAGGTTTTGAATGCATTTCAATAGCTTTAATGTACAGGTTTACCATTTTTCCTTACCAGATAGATCACCTGCATGTGAACTAAAATAGTAATTGTTTCTGACTTGAATTTCCAAATAAATTTCAATTTTTAAAAATATTACTTCTATTGTTATATCATGTAACTGGCAACACTTAATCTCACTGTGTTAAATGATAATTTACTGAATTTAGATCTTTTTTCAACTGTTAAAGGCATATTATGTGATCTTTTCATTTTTGATCATAAATCATAAAGATCTTCTAAATTACAGATCGATACGATTCCTAATTACTTCAAAATCATGGTTTGAAAAATATATTGTACGGAGCGGTACAATCTATTTTTCAAATTTTACTCTAAATTCACTCTTTAATCCATGATTTTGAGGTTATTAGGAATCGCATCACTCTGTAACTTGGAATATTTAAAATATTAGAAAATTCAATGCACTTGCGCAAATGCTGATATGCTCACATTGGCACTCCCCCTGCGGTGTCATGTCATTATTCACACATCAGCATCAGCGCGCGTGCATTGATTTGTCTAATTTTTCTTGAAACAACTCATTGACCTATAAACATAACATCTTTATACCATTTTACAATGTTGTTGTTTTCCTGCAGGTACAAGTAAAGGGGCTATTGATAGTTTAACACAAGGAATGGCAATGGAACTTGGACCAAAGAAGGTAAAATATTGGCTTTAGGTGATGAAAAAAATCCATGTTGTTCGGGCCCGAGCCACACATTCTATTATTCACATTTTCAAATTTCTTTTTATCATTCTTTTTTTTGTGAACATTTTGGGGAAATGATAATTACCAAATCGTTAAATTTTACATGATAGACGGCGAATTAAGGTTAACGGTTTCAGATGGTACTTCGTATTAGTTCGTATATGCCAAGTATACTTAAAGTGCAAAAAAACTGATTTCCAGGAAAATCAAGGATGGACTCCTAATCGCTTAGTGCCCCTTTAAAGCAGACATTGCCCAATCATTTAGTCACTATTATTATGGCTTTTAGCTTCTAAAGGTCAACTCTTTTGTTCCATCAAATATAATATGATATATTTTCTTTCCCTTGGGATTGTGTTGTCCAATATCCTCCTTAAAAATATGAAATTTATGAAACTTATCAAGTTAGAAATCAACTCGGAGAGGATGAATAATTTGATATATTTTTTTACGACAACCTCAACCAATACCCGCCACATGGTCATTTAGCAAAAATAATAGATTAGAAAGTGGAAAAAAATGCTTTCAATATTGAAGACAATTATGTAACTTTTGAACTGGTTTTAGAAATACCTTAACCCTTTGAACTCGAAAGGTCGATCGACCTATCAGAGAATGTCGTATAACCTGCTAGGTCGAAAAATCAACCATAGCGAACAGGTGACACATATCATATGACTTTGAGTGGTCATGCGACTAGAAAGTCATATGATGTTCACCCGATGTGAAATACATTGTTTCGCAAGGTTTACGTTGTGTTTTGGCTGAAGAAAACTGTCAAAAATAGCACAAAATTGGATGAATATGCAACCAAATAATGCGCAGTGATTCTCAGTTATAACGGTCATGATTAACCATTTTGGCGATAAAACGGACCTTTTTTGTTATTAATGTTACATTATACGTGTAGTATATTGGCATACTGCCATCTATCATCAGTAACATATATTACCGATGATAGAGGGCAGACACGTTCAGTCAGAGGGTGTCTGGCTGGAGGGTGTAGGAATATTTTGAAATGGCCTCTGGATACAAATGACAACAAATCTTAATTATCTTATTCACAGATTCGTGTGAATGCAGTGAATCCTACAGTGACTTTAACCCCCATGGGGACGAAAATTTGGAATTCCGATCCCAAAGTTGCAGCACCAATGCTAAACAGGATACCATTAGGAAGATTTGCAGGTAAGTTTGCTTCCCAAGGGTTAGGGTTAGGGTGCATGGGGGAGGGGGAGAGTCAATTTCATGCGTTACCAGACATTTTCCAGATCCCCCAAATTCATATTTCCTCTGAAGCTGAAATTCATCATAAATTGATGATTTGTGTGTGTTTTTCTCCCCAATTTAACCCCTACATGTGTAAGATGTTGTTAATACAAGATTTTTAAAAAAGTACCCCTTTCCTTGAATATGGTAGATTCTAGACCCCTTAGACCACTTTCAGGCCCAATCTATAAAAAACGCCCCCCAATTCCGCCTTTTTGATCACACATTCTTAATAGGGGTTCTCCGCTGTCACGAAACTAGTCTAGCATGAAAACTTATTTCCGGGATTATAAGCTTTATTTCATATGATCCCTCATTGAATTCTTTACCTTATACTAACTCTGCTTTCTTACATGAAGGTAACACTGTTAATAGATGACTGCCACTTCCCCCAGAGATTGTTTGAATAACATGGTTTTAGTTTTATGTTTCAAACAGTAGTTCAGTTTCTTAATCATTGTAATGACATTTTCATTAAAGAAAAAGGCTCTCATAGCTCTCAAAGGCTTTGCCACCAAAAAGGGAAAAAATACCTGTTTAAAGGAAGTGTCCCGCAAGCACAACATTGAGCATTATTTGTTAGAAAAATAATTATCAAGCCGAAATTACGTAATTACATAGAACAAAACACTATACTAGTCACAAAAAAGAATAAAAACTGCGATCACTCAACATGCAATTTTTAAAATTCGCGGCGATTGAAAGTCCCGGTGTCGATGACGTCATGGGTATCGGTGCTAAAATTTGCGCATGTGCATTGTGTAACTATGACATCACCGACACTGGGACTTTCGATCGCCGCTAATTTTAAAAAGTGCATGTTGAGAGATTGTGGTTTTTATTTGTTTTTGTCATAAGTGTGGTGTTTGTTCTATATAATTACAAAAGTTGGGCTCGATAGTCATATTTCTAACATATAATGCACACTTTTATGCTTGTGGGACACCTCCTTTAAAGTAATCGTTGAGTGTTTTGCTAACTAGACAACATTCTTATCAAAAGAAGTCTTTGATCTGGGTGATACTAACCCGAAACAAATGTAAATAATAATCTCAATTTGCATTTTCATTATTGTTATTACAGAAACTGAGGAAGTAGCCCATGCAATCCTATACCTTTTAAGTGATAAGAGTTCTATGATCCACGGGGTCACGTTACCAGTTGATGGTGGATTCCTCGCTGCTGGAGTTTAAAAGTTTTACAAAGTATAGTCTATTGCACTTCCTACTCGCTCCCTACCTACCAGAAGACTCGCCCCTCCTGATGCACCCCAAATGAAATGGCAAATCATGTATATTAACCAAAATAGTCAGTTATGCCTCCTCCCTGATCACAACTCTGCCCCCTCTTGCCCCCCCCCCCCCACCCTCAATTAAAGATCCTAGTTATGCCACTATTAAATAACCCCAGGAAGCGATATTATTAATGGTAATCAACATTTGAATAAGCGTAGTATACAGTCATCAAAAAAAGTAACTATACAGGTAATAATGTACTTTTAACTCTAAAATTATATATATTCTACCTAAAAATATTAAATCATAAAGATGTTGAGAAATTTATCTTCTTTAATATGAGATATTGCACGCTAGGATCGGTTGAATATTTAAGATGCGACAATCCAACATGTAAGGTAGGGTCACAATTTCAAATTCACATTTTACATTTCAACACGGGGGAGAGAATGACAGGTAGCATGTGTGTGGCGTATTGATCCATCGGAACAATGCGGCCGACTGTCCAGCCTGAGCATGCATCCCCCAATTGCACTACCGGTAATCGATAAGGTACCTGTAGATTGGTCCGCGTGTACAAAATAAAAATGTGAAAATGAAAATCGGACTTCTCCTTACATTTTTGACTGCCACTTCTTCAATAATTTTTAGGTAGGATATATATTTTAAGAGTTAAAAGCCCATTTATTACCTGTATAGTTACTTTTTTTGATGACTGTATATACATGATGAGACTGATATTGGTATACGTGTACAGTGTATTACAGTAGTGTATAGATTTCTCAGCCTTATGGCAAAATGTTGTTTACAGTTAATAAATATGCCCTAAGGAAAGGGGTTCTCAACTATTTTTGCTTAAGGGCCATGGAGGCCACACATGTTTTCAAAGACATTATCAGGGGCTAAATTTCCCTGGTTTTCTTACATATTTCTTTGTTTTTAGAGCTTTTGAGGGCCAGTCATCAATGCTTTGAGGATCATTTGAAAACCCAGTGTTTCAGGATATTTGGTACAAGCAATCAATGTATGAATTTAATATAATTACTATACTCTAAGTTAAAAGTTTAACGGGTTCGCCGTTGGACAAGTTTTAATATGTCAAGCTTTCGTCAGGATTGGCTCTGACTTCTTCAGGACCAAATTATGTGTAGAGCTCTTTTCAGAGCCACCATCTCTGTTCAGTGGAATCGGCAATTCATCTGAACGGCTCTTTTCAGAGCCACCAGTTCTTTCACGAGTAGGAAAGGGCACCTACTCTCAAATCATCGGGCAAGGGGCAACCCAAATGATGATAACAAGAGAAGTGGCAATTTCTATGTTTTGTTTAATATTATAATAATTTGGTCCTGAAGAAGTTAGAGCTAATCCTGACGAAAGCTTGACAGATTAAAACTTGTCCAACGGCGAACCCGTTAAACTTTTAACTTATATTATGAATACCCGTCGTAAAAGCCTATCTTACAATTTTACTATACTTTACTTGCAAGTTGCAATTGAACAATGAATGAATCCCTGATATCGGGACACCACAGTTTTACTGCAGGGAAGCTACAGTAGTGGCTGTTGTCCTGTGTGATTGCAAATGAAATGGCAAAATTGTATATTAACCAAAAGGTGACGCGATCAAGCGGAATGAGTCGGATGTCGAGAATATTGATTTTGAGTTACAGGGTGAGTCAAAAAAAAGTTTACTCAACTTCAGCGATTTTTTTAGAAAAAAGTGTTCGTTTGTTTTCAAAACAATTTACTACGGTATAAAGACAAATCAATTAGCTTCAATATGAATTTTATCTGGTTTAGATTGGTTGAAGGAAACTTATTTTACGCTGTTTTGAATAAAAGTGACCAATTTAACGTCCGAACACGCTTCCAGATCTTGACCATTATATTTCATAAGATACGACCAATAAAAAATTACAATACCGACAGCGAAAGGATCAATTCCTTTGTTATGAAATGATTAAAGTGTGGTAATTGTGTCATAAATAGGCCTTAAAGCTGTCTATTGTTTTAATCTATTAGGAGACAATTTTGAACAAGTCTATTGTCTACTTAATTCCTTTAATAAACAAGATGTGTAATGTCTGAGATATGATTTCGTTGTGAACAAATCCAATAAAAATTCCGACGAGTTGATCGTAGATTAAAGACTCTACTTCGGTACAACATAAATCAGCAATTACCGACCATGTAGCGGCTACAAATCACACCATCGATTGGGACAAGGCCAGAACTATAGACCGCGAATCAGACAGAACAACTAGATGGCTTAAAGAAGCAATTTGGATTCGGAGAAGGGGGGAGAACACACTCAACAAAGATGAGGGGTCTTACACACTGCACAACATCTACGATCAACTCGTCGGAATTACGCCCTCTACAACGGCGGTTTCCAGCAACAGGAAATCCCTAATTCCTGTTGCCTCCAGACAGAGTTGCCAGTCTGACGAAGCTGTTAGTTTAACAGTGAAACGTAACTAAAATTGTGAGTATTACATTCACATTTTATTGGATTTGTTCACAACGAAATCATATCTCAGATGTTTAATAACAATCCAGATGAACTTATTCAAAGATAAAAGATGTGTAATGCTTTACATCATAATCCTAGTAAACATTATTAAGCTCGTTAAGCTTGAAATTAAAAACCGTGTTTTTGGTGAAAAAACAGCTCCTGTACAGAAATAGTCATATTTACTTAACGGTATCATCAAATAGCGTGATTTATTTTCCAGATGGTAGCAAAGAAATGGCGCAATCATTTAAAGTTTTGTTTGCCTTGATTTTGTGGTCAAAAATATTTTTTTCAATTTTTTCAATTAGGGTAAACTTTTTTTTGACTCACCCTGTATAGGTAAAAAAGTAGTGACAATTTCTTATGTTTTACTTTGTTTTTTGTTTGTAACTTAAAAACTAGAAGTTCGATTGTAATGGGGTTTGGACCATACTGTAGCATTTTTAACCTGCTTTTATATGAACAAATATCAAAATTGAAAACTTCCCACATGTGACTCATTTCGCTTGATCACGTCATAAATTATTTGGTTATGCCCCCTGATCACAGGCTCGTCTCCCCCTGCACCCCCAAAATGAAGACCCTGGCTACTCAATATTTCTTAACCAATATATTTTTAATTTTGCCAATATTTTTGCCTCCCATT
Source organism: Ophiura sarsii (assembly GCA_035610835.1). Taxonomy (NCBI): domain Eukaryota; kingdom Metazoa; phylum Echinodermata; class Ophiuroidea; order Amphilepidida; family Ophiuridae; genus Ophiura; species Ophiura sarsii. Next base: position 73,693,341 of record CM069451.1, on the reverse strand, counting down.
TTTCATGTCAAGTATCATTTCCCCTCTCCAGGAACATCCTCATATTATTAAAAAGAAAACAGACTTTTGAGACAATATATTACATTGTTAATAATATTAACAATACCATAAGTATGAATAGATATTTTAATATAAGCTGCTATGATAGATACACATTTCTCAGGGAACTAAAACATTATCAGTGGCGTAACTAGGTTATTGATATTGGGGGGGGGGGGGGGGGGCAAGAAATGAAAGACAACCAACAATATTATTCCAAGTCAAGAAATGCGCGCGAAAATTTTCGACTTTACACCTATTTTTGGCACAATTGTGGTAGATTTTGGCTCTAAACAAGCTTGTACAAAAGAATATTGCAATTTGGGGACACATACGCGCACGGTTTTTCATATGTGTACTTTTGACCATCATAATTCCTTAATTACTCTTGTCAAATGAACCGACAGTGCCAATCTCAACCGACACAACGTCAATATGGGGGGGGGGGGGGGGGGGGGGATCACCCACCTCGCCCTCTCTCTGGTTGCGCCACTGAACATTATATACTGTAAAAGTGGCAACTGTAAATGATTTTGCACTCTGCTTATTTTAAACTGTTCTACTGTATTAAAATTCATTATTTGAAAGTTCACTTTGTAGTTATACACAAAATAAATATATTCGCCCGTTTTTTGTTGTTGTGATAGCTGCTTGATAAACGAAGAAGCAAAATATGAATGAATCATGAAAATGCTCACTATTACAGTTAAACCAATTGATTCCTGAGAACAAATGAATAATTAAACAAACAGTGTCATTTTTTACCTTCTGTAACCCTAAATGTGTTATTTTTTGTTGTTGATATTTTGATTAAGCAGAAATATCTGATAAGATAGCATCTCGTATAGTCTATTATCAAATTTTGTCAGTGCTATATTATACCGCAAAAATGTGCGAAAATTGTTATGTGTGTATAAGTCTTATCTGATATTTCTGCTTAATCAGAAATTCAACAACAAATAATACCAAATGCAGGGTCATGCAGTGATGCAAATTGCCAATGCAGAAGATAATAAGTATATACGTCTATGTATGTATTAAACCTTTAAATCATGAATTTAAAAACAAGAAAAATGGTTCCAAATCATCAAAGTGTGTATGGCATGAAAGTTACCACTTTAACAGCAGCTCCGGGAGGTGATTTTTGTTTTATTTTTTACTAGTAATGTATAGAAACAGATTGTTTTATGTTTGGTTGTTTGTTTGTTTGTTTGTTTACACTGTGTATAACAATGTTTTTGTGTAATATTGTGCCAATCGGTTATTGATTGGGTGGGCTAAGATTACAATTACATTGTATATAAAAGATCAATAAATGGTTAACAATTAAAACAAATTATGATAGATATAATTATTGCAATTTAAAAGAAATCGTGGTTTTTAAATTGTCAATATATATTGTTTAACCCACTGATAATGTATTTGGTAAGCAAGCATGGTTTAATTTTATTAGAAAGTGTTGTGATATTCTTTGTGAAACACTGCATTGAATAAATTATTTGATCAAATTGATACAACTCTTCAATAAAAAAAATAAAAAAACAAGATTTTATGAAAAGTAATAATAATGTACGTGGAATTCGTATGACTGTCATTTCTTAGTTATCTCTATTACTGTTAGGTTTTATCCAGTACCAATACCATATTTATGTATAAATCTAAAGCTTAGCTGTTTAAACTTCATGCATTTAGAATATTGCGTAATGCTCTTGATGAAGCTATATCATGCAAGCGCGTATGCAGGATGTCCAACCCCCGGAGTGCTGGAAAATGACGATCAGTGTAGAGCGAAACGAGCGAATCGAATGGAGCGTCCTTGCGGCGTGGGGTTTGGGGCCCGCTTAAAAGGGCCCCGAAGTGGGGGCCCAGAGAAAATTTCGAATTTAGAGTTCTCTGAGAGCGTTTTTAAGCCATTTCAGACCTTATTATTATATATTTTCCTTTACATTTCAGGCATTTTAAAATTGTTTTTGCTATAATGACCGCTGGAAATTGCATCCAGGTGGGCGTGTCAAGAGGTGGTGGGGGTGTTCTCACCTAAGGGCCAAGTGCCCTGAGATGTTTGGCTGCTAGCCGAGGGCATTTCTAAGCCGTTTGAAAGCTCGCAAATTTTATTATACTAGTATTATTTTCCTTTATAATGTGATCTGTCATTTTGCCCGTCATTTTGCTAAATAGATGGGGGTCAAAGGTGATAGATGGGGGTCAAAGGTGGGATTCCACCTACTCTAGTCCTTGGTGTTGGTATTACTATTAAGTACACCCAATGCGGCGTGGGGTTCACACATTTTATATTTTCCTTAACATTCCAGGATTGTTTTTGATATTTTTGCCTGGAATTTTGCTTAAATATAGCTGGGTGTTAAAGGTGGTTTCCCCTTCTAGTCCTATGGTGTTTGGGTACCGAGTATACCATACACTCTCAGCAAAAATGGTTCAGAAAGGGTTCCTTGAGTAAGCTCGGGGTTCGATGTAGAACCTTCTGCACTCAAGGAACCTGTAATGGTTCTAAGTAGGATACAAATGGTCCAAACCCAGAATGAAAGGTACTTCCTGAGTCAATGGTTCCTTATAGAACCCTAAAATACGAAAAAAGGGTTCCATGAAAAGCTGTGAGAGTTCCACTTTGGCCTGTATACGGGCCTAAGTGGACAAAAATATTAAGGGTCCCATGAGGGCCCACGGTCGATGTTGGCTGGGGTGTGCATCGGCTTCTTTAAAATTAACACCATGGTAAGTAGATTTCGTAAGGATTTATATATCCATTTTATTAACATGATTAATTCAAGACGTCACTCACTTAGTGATTGTTCACAAACCAGATACATGCATTATTAATGAAGTAAATTAGAAAAGTATGCAAACAGCAAAATAAAATGGTGCTTGAGACAATCTATTTCTAAATATTTCTGAAGAATCATAAGGGTTCTATAATAACAAAACTGAAGAACTGTTTGGTTCTTTAAAGAACCTTTCAACAAGAGGGTTCTTTAACTCTGAAGAGCTCCCAGGGTTTCATAGGACAAACTGAAGAACCTTTTTTGGTTCTTTCCATATAGAGGACAACGTGAGGAACCATTTATGGTTCTAAGTTGAACTTTTTTTGCAGAGAGTGTACTGCGGCTGTGAGAACCTTTTGAATTTCGATAGTCTCTGAGGGCGTTTCTTAGCCATTTCAGAAATCATTAATTTTTATTTCATAAAATATTAGTGTTTAAGCTTGCCAAAAAAGGGGGAGGGCATGCCTCCAACTCAAAAAGTAAGGAGGGGCAACATTTGTGTTCATCTGTGTTCTTTTGACCATCATAATTCCATGATTCCTTTGGTCAAATGAACCGACAGTGCCAATCTCAACAGACAGGACGTCAATATGGGGGGGGGGGGGGGGGGGGGGGGGGGGGGGGGTCGCCCCCTCTGGCTACGCCACTGCATGTATCTTCAGTAGACTTTTCACTTTTGCACATCTTTTTTCCCATTTCCCTTTTCCCCTCTTATTATTCCCTTTGTCTCCATTTTTGTCTCCTTTCCTTTTCCCCTTTCCTTTGCCCCTTTTTCTCCTTTTTTTCTTTTTTCTTTTCTTTATATACCCTGGGGTGCTGCACCCACCTCAGCACCCACCCCTAATAGATCCGCCGTTGGCTATATGAATTATAATCAAAATGTAAGCATTAACACGGTAAAACACCCAACACATTATTTGTATTTCCCGGGTTCTGTCTGGGTTCTACCCACAGAAAAGTATGCCCTCTCCTATTGAATATACCCATTCCAAATACTAAAGTACTGCCCTCCTATTTGCGCACCATTATTCTAAAAGGCTATAGGAGATTATCAAGTGATTTGAGTAATGTTGATTAACAAGCACGCCTAGTAGAGCTGGTCGGATATTTGAATGTAAAAAAAAGAAGAAGTTTGTCTTGTAAATGTATTCCTCAAAGGATGCATTATTCCATCACTACAGGCTCATGGTCTAAATGTATCCCTCAAAGGGTGCATAATTCCATAACAGGCCCACGGTCTAAATGTATCCTTCATAGGGTGAATAGTTCAAAACAAGGCCCACGGTCTAAATGTATTCCTCAAAGGGTGCATTATTCCATTACAGGCCCACGGTCTAAACGTATTCCTCAAAGGGTGCATAATTCTATAACAGGCCCACGGTCTTCCATAACAGGCTCACGGTCTAAATGTATTCCTCAAATGGTGCATAATTTCCATAACAGGCCCACGGTCTAAATGTATCATTCTAAGGGTGAATAGTTCAATAAAAGGCCCACAGTCTAAATATATTCCTCAGGAGATGCATGGTTCCACAACAGGCCCACGGTCTAAATGTATCCCTCAAAGGGTGCATGGTTCCATACAGGCTCACAGTCTAAATGTATCCCTCAAAGGGTGCATGGTTCCATAACAAGCTCACGGTCTAAATGTATTCCTCAGATGGTGCATGATTCTATAACAGGTCCACGGTCTAAATGTATCCTTCAAAGGGTGAATAGTTCAATAACAGGCCCACAGTATAAATGTATTCCTCAGGGGGTGCATTATTCTGTAACAGGCCCACGGTCTAAACTCTAAATGTATCCCTTAAAGGGTGTATGGTTCCATAACAGGCTCACGGTCTAAATGTGTCCCTCAAAGGGTACATAATTCCGGCCATAACAGGCCCACGGTCTAAATGTATTCTTCTACGGGTGAATAGTTCAATAACAGGCCCACGGTCTAGCTGTATTCTTCAGGAGGATGCATGGTTCCATAACAGGCCCACGGTCTAAATATATCCCTCAAGGGTGCATGATGCCACACAGGCTCACGGTCTAAATCAAGCATGTGCAACCTTTTCTACCACACGGGCCGCATTGCGATTTTGAGATCTATTCACGGGCCGCAGCGATTGTCAAACATTCCAAAACACGTCCGGAGGAGGAGTAATAGGGAGGGGGAAGTCCATTGCTCATGGAATACCCGATTCTCTTCGTGTAATGTCCTCTTTTTACTCGCTTTAGCTGCTGCAAGCGCCATTTTAACCAAGAATTTTATCACGCAATCACACCTTGGGTTATATTTACTTAATGCAGCGCGTCACCCTACTAATATAAGGGAGCACACACCGAATCAATCCGCCATTTGTGTAAAACTAGGGAGTTCCGTTTAAAACGGGCCGCATCATTTGGAATTTTAGGATTGCTTCGCGGGCCGCAGATTAGAGGTCGGCGGGCCGCATGTGGCCCGCGGGCCGCAGGTTGCACACGCTTGGTCTAAATGTATCCCTCAAAGTGTGCATGGTTCCATAACAGGCTCACGGTCTGAATGTATCCCTCAAAGGGTGCATAATTCTATAACAGGCCCACAGTCTAAATGTACCCTTCAAAGGTTGACTAGTTCAAAAACAGACCCACAGTCTAAATGTATTCCTCAAAGGGTGCATTATTCCATCACTACAGGTTCATGGTCTAAATGTATCCCTCAAAGGGTGCATAAATCTATAACAGGCCCACGGTCTAAATGTATTCCTCAAAGGGTGCATTATTCCATCACAGGTCCACAGTCTAAACGTATCCCTCAGAGGGTGCATAATTCTATAACAGGCCCACAGTCTTCCATAACAGGCTCACAGTCTAAATGTATCCCTCAAAGAGTGAATAATTCCATAACAGGCCCACGGTCTAAATGTATCCTTCTAAGGATGAGCAGTTCAATAACAGGCCCACAGTCTAAATGTATCCTTCATAGGGTGAATAGTTCAAAACAATGCCCACGGTCTAAATGTATTCCTCAAAGGGTGCATTATTCCATTACAGGCCCACGGTCTAAACGTATTCCTCAAAGGGTGCATAATTCTATAACAGGCCCACCGGTATTCCATAACAGGCTCACGGTCTAAATGTATTCCTCAAATGGTGCATAATTTCCATAACAGGCCCACGGTCTAAATGTATCATTCTAAGGGTGAATAGTTCAATAAAAGGCCCACAGTCTAAATGTATTCCTCAGGAGATGCATGGTTCCATAACAGGCCCACGGTCTAAATGTATCCCTCAAAAGGTGCATGGTTCCATAACAGGCTCACGGTCTAAATGTATTCCTCAAATGGTGCATAATTCTATAACAGGCCAACGCTCTAAATATATCCTTCAAATGGTGAATAGTTCAAAAACAGGCCCACCGTCTAAACACTAAATGTATTCCTCAAAGGGTGCATTATTCCATCACTACAGGCTCACGGTCTAAATGTATCCCTCAAAGGGTGCATGGTTCCATAACAGGCTCACGGTCTATGTATCCCTCAAAGGGTGCATAATTCTATAACAGGCCCACGGTCTAAATGTATTCCTCAAAGGGTGCATTATTCCATCACAGGCCCATGGTCTAAACGTATCCCTCAAAGGGTACATAATTCTATAACTATAACAGGCCACGGTCTAAATATATCCTTCAAAGGGTGAATAATTCAAAAACAGACCCACGGTCTAAATGTATGCCTCAAAGAGTGCATGGTTCATAACAGGCTCACGGTCTATGTATCCCTCAAAGGGTGCATTATTCCATAACAAACCCATGGTCTAAATGTGCTGCCGATGCCGTCGCTTTTTAGCGATGCCGTCGCTTTTAAGTATTAAAATACTCATTGGGCTAATTGGACCAAATCAGCCACTTATATAGGCAACATGGAACATAAAGGCTGTGAGTCAGTGAGTGAGTGAGTCAGTGAGATAGTCACCGTTGGGATTATAGGCTGTTTGTTCGTACGCCGACCAGCAAAAATAGACATCGACTGGCAAACTGAATTTCTGAGGTGAAGTTTGTTTTTATATTATCATTTCAGCAAATAACAAACATATCACAATAAATTGGAACCAACCCTTAAATCTATCACAAAATCTCTGCAGACTTAGGACTATTTTATCTTGATATATCATAGATTAAATTAAACTATAGATATGATTAGACAGAAAGGTATAGCATTACATTGATTGACACCTGTCACTCAAATACATCAACCTAAGTGGCATAAATAAGCAAATAAAGTAGAAAGGTTTAAATACGCGGTAGGATAACTTTATTGGGTGATCTTTCGTCAGAAATGACTCGTGGCTTCATCAGTAGGCATAAAACCGGAACTGAGTCGAAAAGATGCCCCACACCACTGTCTTTCCCTGGTGCGCTCATTTGAATATTTCCACTTGTCATGGAATCCAATCGTGAAAGCATAGATACTGGAACCAGTATTTATGGTGAAAGCATTTCTAATTATCGATTAACACTTTTCATTCGGCTATTAGTTTTACCAGATTTTTCAAAACAGATTTTCCAGAAACTTATTTCAACAATTACTGAACCAACACCAGACATGTTTGTACTTATTTGAAATAATTATTTCAATGCATTTCTGATGGTGATTCCAAATAATGTTGATGAAAACCAATAATTTTGACATACTGAAACATTTTGTGACTGTCGTCTGCAGAAAGGGTGTCGTCTGCAGAAAGGGTTAATATATATTATAGTAATATACGGGGAAGAAGAATACAAATAAATTTACTCCATGTTTATTTCACAACAGTCTGTTTCGCCCAAAGGCTCATATAAACAGGGAGTAAATTGATTTATATTCTTCTTCCCCGTATATTATTACTCTCCGAAAGGATTGAGCACTGTGGCGAAAGAAGATATACAACTCTCTGTATTACAGGGTGTCTCAAAAAAAAACCGTGCACGTGTTTACCCAACTTATTGACCATGAACTTCAAGAATTTGGTGTAAAAATTGTATACATATTGACGCACTAATCGCTTAGCTTTCATATGCCGTTTATTTCATCTGATTTGGTTTTGTCAATCCTGAGATATGATCAATTAACTAAAGCTACCTAAAATCGACATACTTTTACAGAAAGAATGCATTAAAGCCCTCGTCCTCCTAAGGGAGGGTGGTCGCCGATTGCGCTAGAACTCAAAGAACAGTGGCCTAGGGCGTCTAGGTGATCGTTTTTACATCCCCTGCGCTCATTTTGACGAAAACAAATTGAGGCTGCCACCTTACCCGGGGGTAGGGTAAGTCGTCAAAGTCCGATAGTAGTAGGGGGTGGTTGCCACCTTACAATTTTTTAAATCGCCATTTTGAAAAATATTTTAATTGTATGGTCCTGAATTATTTTAACATAGGCCTATGTTAGAAACACCATTTCCTCACTTATAAGCAAAAAACCGGGTGAAATTCCGATATTTAGAACTTTTTTGGCGAAGATTTCTATAATATTTCACTGTCCAGCGAATACGGTTGGATTTTGAGGTCGGCCATGTTTGGTGACGTCATTGTGACGTCATGCGTGGGATGTTTGTACTTGTTTTGGTATGTATGGAGAGAGGGAACCTCTAGCTATAATAGCATGGTACCCAATAAGCATACTCTGCATTTCGGATTGGATTTCTTTAGGGGGTGGTAACAACCCCCCTCTCCGGAGTAACCCTTTCTATTCATTGCAAACTGTAAAGTGGCACAACGTCGATTTTAGGTAGCTTTAGTTAATTGGTCATATCTCAAGATTGACAGAACCAAATCAGATGAAATAAACGGAATATGAAAGCTAACCGTTATGTCTATCAATATGTATACAATTGTTACACCAAATTCTATAAGCTCATGGTCAATAAGCTGGGTAAACACGTGCACGGGTTTTTTTGAGACACCCTGTATAAGTAATAGATTTTTTTCAATGAGACTGGTAGCTATTCTTTAATCTCCGATTTAAAGATATTTATTAGAAATTGATATCCAAATGTGGATAAATACATGACTAGGCTGAAATCACAGCTATAGGCTAGTTACTACTGCCAGGTTTAATACGTAATTGATATAGTTTATTGTAGAACGGCATACTTCTCGCGGCATAATGGCAGACCTCGGATGATAAGTCATCCCATTTAACCTTCTGCGGGGTTCCTTGGTGAAGACCAGTACTTTCAAATAGATTATTCTTATACCATCCTAGTATGTTAGTCTCCTCGTAAAATGCATCTGAAATCTCCCAATTTGCTGGTACCGCGCCATCTTCTATAGCATCCCATTTAAACATTGACTCTTCGTTGAAGGGCAGTCCTAGTTTATTACAGTACAGTTTCATAGTCTCCGCAGGATTAGTTATCAAATCATCAGCATCGATGACTACTGACTGTTGGTGGAGTTCTGTAGTCACGTACTGATGCAGCTCATACGACTCTTTGAAACAAGCTCCGTTTGGCATGTGTAACTTTAAGTCATCATATTTAGTTGTCTTAAGTATAGTTTCCCAAGAACCAAATACTTTTGCGGGATGACGAATTATGAACGTGTGCTGGAAGCCCTCTGGAAGCATGTCATATTTGCCATCAATGGCGTACGCAGGATCAGTGATTAACACCAGATCTTTCTCGGAGGATGTGGATTCAATATGCTCTTTTACCCATTTGTAAGTGTATTTTGATTTGATGTTGTCTCTTTCCTTAAGAGCTGGAGGGTTGTAGATGGGTTGTGGACCTAGCATGGCAGCCGCAGCAAAGAATTCAAAAAAGACATGTATGTTTGGTAGTGTTGTCATACTTCTTACTATAGCGGTTGAGAGACAACGTGGCATGTGCCATAAGGCGATCTTCGTATGCTCTGGTAACACGTCCATGTCGATCATGAGTGTGAGAATCTGGAATATACAATAGAAATACATATATGTAGTTTACTTTAACTGATATTTAATACTATGTCTATTTACATTTACTATTAAAGTCTGATGTGCATTGTAACCTGATTTGTGTAATGCTTTATTATAGTGTTTTATTATGCCATCGATGTTACTGTACTTTTATTTAGCATGCTTAGTATTCCTGTGTATATATTTTTTATTTTGTAAAGCGCTTTGTGATCCTTTCGAGGTATTAACATGATTAAGGCGCTATATAAATGCCTGTTATTTTTTATTATTATTATTATTATTATTATTATTATTATTATTATTATTATTATTATTATTATTATTATTATTATTATTATTATTATTATTATTATTATTATATATTACCATGATCTCTCTGTAATCTAACATAATTGTAACACTGACGTATAGGCCCTATATGTAACTGATGCATTAAATGACACTCAAAATCTGCCGTCCGTCAAACATTTCAAAACCACTTTCATCTTTCCCCCTTGTATAATAACTCGTGTTGTCTGGCTCCAAAAAGGATGTATAGACATGATACCGTACATAACTGCCTTGAAGAAGACGGGCTTCCCTCGTAGAAAATGGGATAAGACAAGAAAGGGTGTCCGATTTACCATATGTATAATTAACATAACAAGTGATGATCGCGACTATAATAATGAAATACCTAAGTCGTTTTGTGTTGTGTTCGTATAACATAAATAAAAGTATAGTAAAATTAGTAGGGTTCGCTGAAGGTAAAAAACGAGTGATCGGAGTCTTCTGTCGACACTTAACCTGATATTAATGAACACTGCGGCCAATATGGAAATTAAAATAATACATGCATCAGCCACGCTTTAAAAAGGAAAAGCCACTTCCGTATAGATTAAAGCTACGACTTATACAAGAGTGTCTCCAGCCGAATTTGCGTTGAACAAAGTCTCTCCGTTACACTCATCTTTTGGTTGTAGTTTTTGTGCGGGACAAGTTTAATGTACCTGATCTCATACACTATAAAAAATAACTTGAGTCAGTAATTTTTAAGCAAATTATTCCCGTTATGGGGCAATCACATGTATCCGTGTGAGCTGGGCGGCCCCTTACCGTCTTATAGAAAAACAACAGAGTCCAACACGGTGAACAATCAGCAAAAAATGTCAACGGTCGCATTGATTTTTTTTTGTCACCGGGTTCATACTGTTCTATACCGGGTCCTTATCGGCCTGAATCGGGCTCATACCACCTCCTCACCAGGTCCTCACCGGCTGAAACGTTCGAGTACCGACTGAACCGCCTTGATAACGTCATCAAAATGCCCTGTATAAGCTGAGCGCTCAAGCTCGCCGCTTCGCTCACACAAGTTCCGGGAATCTCTGTAAAATACATTTGTACTCACATGTATCCGTGTGAGCTGGCCGGCCCATTACCGTGTAACAAATTGGTGCAGACGGTGACACACGGTGATGTCACACGGTGGGCCGTTTCCCGTCCGTTGAACACGTTGCCGGGGACATTGCCGGCCATCTGCGCCCGGCAGGAATTTTGACCATTCTCAAAACTCTTGCCGGGTGAGTAAAAGCGGCGGCAAACGGTGAGATCCCGGTTTGAGGACGGTATACAGACGGCGCACCCTTCGCAGGGCGGTAATGGTAGGCGGCCACCTTACCGTCTAATAGAAAAACAACAGAGTCCAAACAATCAGTAAAAAATGCCAACGGGCTCATTTATTTTTTGTTGGTGGTCACCGGGTCCATATACCGTTATATACCGGGTCTATGCGGGGTCCTCAACGGCTCACCGTCCTCATACGTGGCTAGCTTACCGTTCTCGCCGGGTGCATAACACCTCCTCACCGGTCCTCGGTCCATACCGCTCTACACCGGGTCTGTACCGGGTTCTCACCGGCCTGGTATCGGGCTCACCGCGGCCTCAACAGGTCTAGCTTACCGTTATCACAGTGTCCTCACCGTGCATGCCGTGTGAATACCACCTCCTAACCGGTCGGAACGCCTGGGTACCGGCCGAAACATCTTGATTATATCATCAAACCGCCCTTTTTAAGCTGAGCGCTCAAACTCGACGCTTCATTTGCATTCCGGAATTCGTACGACCAACATCTATAATACTCTCTTAATGTAAAAGAACTAAACCTCACTCTTTCGAGAGCTCTAGGCCGGAGGGACGGCTCTTCTTTTCAGATTGATTTTTCACTCTTTTCAGATTGATTTTTCACTCTTTTCAGATTGATTTTTTACTCTTTTAAGAGTGATTTTTTACTCTTCTAAGAGTGATTTCTACTCTTTTCAAAGTGATTTTAACTCTTTTTAGAGTGATCGCTCTTTTAAGAGTGAACTTCACTCCAAAAAAAGAGCTGTCCCTCTTATTGCTCTCGAAAGAGTGAGTTTTAGCTCATTTATATTTAGAGAGTTGCATTATGCCTGCTGAGAGTCCGTTCCGCGAACGGTTACCAGGCTGAATGCGGCCATTCGCAGCCCGCGTCGCTAAGATGGTCGACGTCCACTACCGTCCATCACCGCCTTGCGAATGGGCGTGAAACGGGCGCGAAACGTGTGTGAAACGGGTGCGAACGGGTGCGCCGTCCTTATACCGTCTTCATACCGGGCTCCTATCGTTCGCCGCCGCTTTTACTCACGCGCCAGGAGTTTTGAGCATGTTCAAATCTCCGGTGGCCTGCAAAGTCCCCTGAACGTGTTCAACGGACGGGAAACGGCCCACCGTGTGTGCCGCCGTCCGCACCCATTTTTCACACGGTACGGGGCTGCTCAGCTTACACGGATACATGTGATTGCCCCATTAGACATCGCTTGCAGAAAACCTATTTTTACAATGCATCACATCGTTGATTAGTTTAAAGTTGGAGAGAAAAAAGTAAACCAGAAGCCACCTGTATCATTAAAGAAATATAGCTGAACAAATGTTCAAAAGGTAACGTTTTACTTCAGCTAAAAGCGGAGGCTTTTACCTGTGAAGATTTCCGCTGGTGTATCAGAAACTTTGATGATCATTTACCACGCTATTTGTACTTTGCAGTGAACACTTTAATGGGTAACGAATCAAGGTCTATTATGTAGTTTTGGTCCTGCTATACATACCACTGTATATATTAATTTATTTCATATGGTGTTATGACGCCATAACTGTACAGTTAGAACTAGTTTATAGTGAGGTTTAGTTCTTTTACATTAAGAGAGTATTATAGATGTTGGTCGTACGAATTCCGGAATGCAAATGAAGCGGCGAGTTTGAGCGCTCAGCTTAAAAAGGGCGGTTTGATGATATAAGTCAAGATGTTTCGGCCGGTACCCAGGCGTTCCGACCGGTTAGGAGCCGGTATGGAGGTGGTATGCACACGGTGAGGACACTGTGAGAACGGTAAGCTAGACCTGTTGGACGTTGGAAGGAGAGTTTCCAATATCTGCATCCAAAACAAAATGACGCCATGGAATAGCAATCATGTAGTGTTGAAGCTCCCTGGTTAGACTCCCACCTTGACTGTAATGTAATAGAAGCCTAGAGCCCACACCTGGAGAAGGTCAAGACATCACTTGAAAAAGTCCAAAGACGAGCAACCAAGCTAATAATAATAGTAATACCCAGCCTCAAACACCTTTCGTAGGAAGAGCGTAGTATCAAAACTTCACTATACACTAAATAAAAGAAGAGAAAGGGCAGACCTCATCCAAATGTAGAATAATGAAGCAAATAGACAAGATAGACCCCGATAAAATCTGCAAAAACGCCGAGCATCAGAGTACAAGACATGCAAGAGGAGAGGACAGTCACAGACATTTGCAAAATCAAGGTCCAAAGCCTCCTTCACCCTGTCACACTTATCATCAATACTACTGGCAGATGATGGTGTGGCCTTCAAGGTATGTCCTACTATATACTAACTACACAATATTGGACCTGATATCATCATCATAATCATGGATATTTTGCAATTGATCGTGTTTTTAATTATCATTTGGATCTATACGATTGCTGGAAAGCAAAAGTGTTTAACACTTACCACGCGGCAGGCGGCTGCAGACGACATTCCAAAATTTCACAAAATGTTTCAAAAATGTCAAAATTATTGAATTTCATCACCATATTCGGAATCACCTTGAGAAATGCTTTAACATAAGTACAAACATTCCTAGTATTGGTTCAGTAATCCTTTAGATATACCTTGAAAGTTGGGAACGGTTTCTGACAAATCTGTTTTGTATATGGTAAAACTAATAGCCGCGTGGAAAGCGTTAATATTTATCTGGATGCATATTCTAGTTGATTTTGCTAGAGAATTTGAGTGTGTCAAAATAATGCAGCGTCGATTTTATTGAGCTATTATATTAATATTTTAATTAATGCAAGATGACACAGACGCAATCCTTTACACACGGTGATATAACACAGGTTTATTTTGTATAGGTTTAATTAGAAAGTACAGTTATGCTCCATCTCCAACATGATATTGTGGTTCTCAGTTTGATATGGAGCTGACTGCTGGTATGCCTATAGTGGTATATTATAAACAACGGAAAATGCCAATTTACCAAACATGATATATAACGTCCAATATTTCTTATTTTCCATCAACCATATTAAATGGTTAAATGGAAAATAACAGTCATTCTTAACGCAATCGTTAAACAATGATTTACCCACTAATTATATTTAATAAAACAATAAAACAGTAGGCTACTAACTGTACAGTTATGGCGTCATAACACCATATGAAATAAATTAATATACAGTGGTGTGTATTTACCTGTTAGTAGTCGATGCCGAGGAATCTCTGACTGAATGAATGCCAATCGTATCTGTCGTTTCGTTCGTGCATCATATGATTAATTTCAATATCATCACAATTATCTCTTTTATTTGCCCGCTTACTTCTGTGATACGTGATAACGTATTGGACAAAGGTTAGGATGGTCAGATGCACTAATTAAAAAGCTTGGTAGATTGCTGTTAATTTCCGATAACAATTTGTGAGTTGTGACAGATAGTGAAAATAGCGTGGATAGAAATAACAATACTTCCATTTTATCATGTTTGTTCGAATATTCGAAGCCAGACAAATAACAATACTTCATTTTGTTATTCGTATTGGATACTATACAATCATAATTAAGATAATTTAACTGGACATTTGATTGTCCATGCATATCGTAATTTACTGCAATAGTTGAATGGACCACGGGGGATATTGATAACTTCCATAGTTCATTGAATTTATCAACTGAAGCGAACCATAATTGTTTTCTTATTTTATTTCCAGACTCTAACTGACTGGTTGGAAAATCGTAACCAATTAAGAAGATGGCTCAACAAGTGTTTTGCCACGACATCTCGTCTCAAAATATATCTTCCATTAAAATGAATACAGTGCTCATTATTTAAATACGCACATAACTCTAACACCACTTAACACTCACGCGACATGCGTCTGCAGACGACATTCAAAATGTTCACAAATTGTTTCAAAAATGTCAAAATTGTTGAATTTCATTACCATATTTTGAATCACGATGTGAAAGAAGTACAAACATGCCTAGTACTGGTTCAGTAATCCTTGAGATAGGCCTTGAAAGATGGGAAAGGTTTCTGAAAAATCTGTTTTGTATGGTAAAACCAATAGCTGCGTGGAAGCCTGGAAGGTGTTAAGAAAGAACACAAATGATACAGTTGTTAATTTTGGCAGGTGATATTTTTGTTTATTTCAGTTGATACATATTCAATTCTTACTATCTATATTATATTGTACTTTATAAGTTTCAAAATATTATCATTATTTATACAATTTCCCGAGATGCAAAAATATGAAATATATCGTTACAACTTTTCCTGCTAAATTGGAGCCCTGTTGTTGATTTTGCCATACACATTTCTTTGGCCATATGAATGCACAATTCTATTGTTCAGTTCGGAATTCATAATAATACAACTAATCAGTAGGAGCCTCAGTGCTCTACATTCTGCTTAAAATGGTTTGACCCATGACCTCTCATCCATTAACATAATCTTAAATATACGCGACAGCTGCATATCTTAATAACAATTATAACTACAATAATTCAGAGCCCTGTTGTTATTCCTTGGCACTGTATTGTCATAACAGAAATGAAATAAAACCATCAGGGGTTAGAGTCGATATAGTGCATTAAACATAGCGCTCGAATTAAATGTTAAAAGTGCACATAGCATAAATTTCCAAATATTGAATTATAAATATGGTGCCTCCTGATTGTTGTACAACAATGAACATTTCAATCCTAAGTATGTGTATCATATATAATTAAAACAGCTTTGTTTTAAAAACAGCTTTGTTACATTTCTTATTAAACCTGATTTCGGATTGGCCAATACTTGATTATCCATACACGCTAATCCAACCAGCTACTGCCTACTTCCTTTCATGGCCTTGACTATTTAAACATTTCTTTTTTATTTAGACTTAGTGCAGGCCTTTAACACGATACCTGTTTGTACACCCATGCATGTCAGCACACGGTCACCTAAAGTAACATACACCATTATGACTGCACACTGGCGAATTGCATTTCAAATTTCATGTAGCGCGAATTTTAAACCACTAGTCCCTTAGCATGGACATATCCTTGAATATTCCTTCCATTGTTTGCGTACAAGTATTAATAGACTTTTGCCAAGTCTGTTATGTACAGTTGTGTGAAATAGTGGTTACATGTGGTTTTTTCTCTTTTTAAATATACTAAATGTTTGGAGGACGATATTTTAAATACTAAAGGGATATTAAATTATCTGCTCAGACCATTCTTTTAAGCACATCTTTACCTTTAATTTGATACCATGCAAGTCTGGTTTGGATACGCAGTATTACTTAATAATTTCAACGAGTTTGGTCATTAATTAAGCTTAATTAAGACAGATTGTGGGTTTTTGTTAAAAGTAAAGATAAATGTGAACTTTTTCTCAGACAGTATTGCTGGCAATGATGGGAACTTCATTTCCTGTAACTTTGGTGTTAATAGCATTTATAGTTTTTGCTGGAAATTCCAAAAAGCAAAATGTTAATGTATTTCTTTATAATATGCTAATCATATGCAAATAAGGTCAAACCTTTTTTTCTCTATGACATTAAATCACCAAGCTGTATTCTATAATATGATATTGTCTCCTTGTCTTACATATGTTACTTTTTGAATTAAGAGCGTAATTTCAATAGCATGCACTTTTGGAAATTTATGCTCTGTTGCACTGTAGGGGGTATCAACAAGGTTTGAAATCACCCAGAAATGAAGGAGCTATATCGATGAAATTTTGTCAGTGTAATCACTGGTCCGCTAGATGCCAAGGCCATGTAAATCGATGACGTCTTCCAACGGTGATGTGTACATGGTAAATTATAATGGACCAATAACTGATTCTCGTGGGACGCCTTCCAGAAAAACTTTAGGCTCAGATTTTTTTAATTTTTTTTGTCATTAGTCACTCGTAGGTCTCAATTTATCTCTGTAAATGACAACATTTCTAAGCCTCATACTCCTCTGGAAGGCGTCCCACAAGGATCAGTTTTTGGACCATTATCGTTTACCATGTACACAGCACCGTTGGGAGACGTTGATTTACATGGCCTTGGCATCTAGCGCCACCCGTATACAAAGTAAACATACTTATGAGACCATTTTTTGCACCATAATGTTTTTAAGGACCAGTGATTACACTGACAAGATTTCAACGATATAGCTCCTTCATTTCTGGGTGATTTCAAAAACTTTTTGATACCCCCTCGTATATAGTTATATATTATATTTGAAAGGGGAAAACTGCTTCGCAAGTTTAGACAGTTACTCATTTTTTAATGATAAAATAGTCAGATGGAACAATTGAAGAAGATCAGAAAAAGATCCATTACTTAATTTTCTTACTTTATATTCATACACTTGTATTCGTTTTAAAGAAGGAAACTATTAACATGCGCGGAGTACATTGAAATGAAGAATGTTTGCACTTCGCAATACAGTGCGCTCACCACTCGTCTTGATTTGATTCGTTGTTTAGGTAGCGCGGGCTCGCTGATTTTAACGCGGGTGTTAGCAAATGTGTTACACGAGATTAAAAGTGTGCACAAAATTATGAATTTAAATTTGTATTATGTCGTGTATGAATTAGGTCAATACATGCGTTTATTCTATTTCTCGAAAAACTATACAAATCAATACACTTACGCAAATTGATATGCTCACATTAAAGGAAGGGTCCCGCAAGCACAACATTGAGCATTATTTGTTAGAAATATATTTATCATGCCGAAATTACGTGATTATATAGAACAAAACACCATACCACTCACAAAAATGAATAAAAACTGCCATCACTCAACATGCAATTTTTAAAATTCGCGGCGATCGAAAGTCCCGGTGTCGATGACTTCATGGGTATCGGTGCTAAAATTTGCGCATGTGCATTGTATAATTATGACATCATCGACACTGGGATTTTCAATCGCCGCGAATTTTAAAAAGTGCATGTTGAGAGATTGCGGTTTTTATTTGTTTTTGTCATAAGAGTGGTGTTTTGTTCTATATAATTACAAAAGTTGGGCTCGATAGTTATTTTTCTAACATATAATGCACACTTTTATGCTTGCGGGACACCTCCTTTAACACCCAACCTACGGGTTCGTGCCATTATTCACATTAACAAGGCGCGTGCATTGCTTTGTCTAATTTCTCTCGAAAACAACACATATGCATTTATTGATCTACAATTGTTCCATGAAACATTTGTCTTGACTTTAGAAAGTAGATTCATAATTTGTGAAGTAAGTACTCGTAATTAATTATACATCGATGTATTTTGACAGTGGCGTACCCAGCATTTGGAATCAGGGGGGGGCCGACCATAGTTGTACCGACGAAAGGCATGATTTACCGACAATTTTTTTTACAGACTCCCCCAAAAAAATCGTAAAACATGCCAAATTTTTTCTCCGTCAGCAGCTGAAATCTTGATAAGTGTGGGTGGGGGGGGGGGGGGGGGGGGGGGGGGGGGGGGGGGGGGGGGGGGGGGTAGCGATAGGTTTGTTCACAAAACCGGCAAAAAAAACCCGCATGGTGAAATACGCAAATCTACCGACGGAGGCTCGATTTTACCGACGCCCATATTCCAGGGGGGGCCCTGGCCCCCCTGGACCCCCCCCCCCCCCCCCCCCCTGGGTACGCCACTGTATTTTGACCGATATATTTCGAATGCTGTGGCCACCACTATACTTTTAATCTTACCACCGGCTGTTTCAATTCATTTCATTTTCCATAGATAGATGACTGCTATACCCTGTAATACGTATAATACATACACCACATTCTACCCTGTAAAATCTAGATTGTACAAGATGAGATCACGAACTGAGTGTTCGCCGAAGTTAGGGACGCACCATTAGATTCTTAGGGGGAGGGGGTAGGAAGTTGGGTTCGGGGGTGATTTTTTTTTTTGTTGCCGCCGTAAGGGTTGATTTTTTCTTTTGCGCCGCCGAAGGCGGCGAATTTTAAAAAAAATGTATTCATTCATATTGAGTTGGGTGGGGGGTAGATTTTTTTTTTTTTACCCATCAGCTGGGGGGATTTTTTTGTTGTTGGCCTGCATAGAGGGGGAATTTTTTTTCTCCAAAAACTTCCTACCGCCTCCCTGGAAATCTAATGGTGCGTCCCTTAGGGCAAGGGTGTCTATTCTTCCAAAAAACCTATTTTATTCCCTAGCGCTACCGTCGTCTGACAAATACATCCCCAAATTCTTCACCAACTATAACGCTATAGCTGTCCCATAAATCTACAATTAGAACATATGAATTAACATTTGTCTGTTTAAATAGGTCAGATAACTTAAAATGACACACAATTTACACAAATTATCCAATACGATAGGCTGCAATAGGTCAATACTATATTTATTTCAATTTCCCGCTTTTTTTGAAAATCTTCCCCAAAAGAGTAAACTTCTTCCCCATCGTTTACAGTGAATAACGTAAGAATAGGCACCCCTGGTTAACCGGTGTCTACAGGCTGTCCCAAAATGATTAGTACCCATCGATGCCCAAAGTTCAATACATTTTTTCATCATCAAAATCAATGGGATTAGATCCGTTGTTTTTTCTATCATATTAGCTATACTGTACCCTTTCATTAGAATTTTAGATCATGAATATCGGACTTATTTTAATGAAGTTACACTCCATTGTGTAAGACATGGTGATTTCAACTTTTTGGCAAAGTGCAAAAAAATGTGTTTTTAAACAGCTTGTTTGAAAGAAACTAATACATTCTGTTAATCTCTTGTCTGCTAATATCTTTGGTTCCTTTCTATTTTAAACTGCTGTTGTATCATATTGTTGTTCAAACCATTAATACTTCTTTATTTTGATTCAATTTGAAGAGTAAAAAAGGATCGTCACGCATGAGCGACCCCAATATTTGTTTCTATAATGAGCTAGTTTTGAGGCTAAACTTGAGGGACATTTAAACAGGTAAAGACGTGGTCGTGTTCATTTAGGGGATGCAATTTCCTACAAACTTGCTAAAAATGATATAGTCCCTTAGTGTTTAACCTCACGAAATCCATTCTCCAATGTGAAAATGAAATCTAAGCCACTGGTGATTCACCAAATACCACTTCATTTAGAAGTCCCTAAACACTTGTCAAAAAAAAAATGTATGGGGTCACTCAAGTGTGTCAAACTTCTTTTACCCGTTAAATTGAATTAAGGAGAAGAATTATTAATAATTTGAACACCCATAACTCATAACAGTTACAACAGAAAGACACACAAGATTATATTGAGTAGACAAGAGATTATGAGAATACACAAGTTTCTTTCAAACAAGCTGTAATAGCACACACATTTTTTAGCACTTTGTCAAAATGGTGAAATCACAATGTTTTACATAATGGAGTGTATCTTGAGTTATATTCATGATCTAAAATTCTAATGAAAAAGTACAGTATGACAAAGATGATGTGAAAACAACGGATCTAATCCCATCGATTTTGATGATGACAAAAATTATTGAACTTTGGGCATTGATGGGTACTAATCATTTTGGGACAGCCTGTATATCAAAATTGTGCAATACAAAAACATAGATTCATATCTTTGGCGACACCATTTTACTCAATAGCTTCTCAAGGAGCAGAAATTATCTCGTGATCTCAAAGAATATTTGATAAATATGAAGCCGTGTCTACGTTTGCCACATGTAGCTGCAGTTGCCCTATCAATGTCTATATATGTCTATCATAAATGATTCCTTATTAAACACCCTATGATTTCTTATCATGGCCTTAAGCGTCTTTCATAAAGTTGTAGATAACTTGGCATTGCTACTTCGGTAAGGTCTCGTATCTCCTGTGAAAGTTGACTCATATCGATTTCATCCGAGTTATTGTTATCAATACCAGTGCTTTGATAGGCGTGATTATGAACCTTTAATGAACTTGTCATCTGTAAAAATGTCGGTGACATGTTCCAGTGAGCCGGTGGGTCGGTGCACGGATCCCATGTCAGCATTTCTGGTGAGAAACTTACACCAACTGCTTCGCAATACAAGCGTAATGTTTCTTCAGGTTTTGTAACAAGATCATCCGCGTCGATGACGACAGAATCTTGTTGAAAAGTCGAGGTAACATGTTGATGAAGGTCCAGGAGTTCTTGAAATATACACGCGCATTTTGGAAGGTAACTCCTAATAGGAAAAGGTAGTTCTTTGATCATCACGGCAATAGAACGATATACCTTTGCTGGGTGACGTATCATAAAAGAGTGTTTGAACCCTTTTGGAATCATATCGAATTTGCCATCTACTCTTACGGTGTACGCTGGGTCCTTGGTGATTACTAATTCCTTTTCTGGATGATCCCCTTCAAGTGTTTTCTTCACCCATTCGTAGGAATATTCCGGTTGTTTCGGTGGATGTCCCTTGAACACAGGTGGAGAACATACCCGTTCTGGTCCAAAACAACACGCGGTACCATAGTATTCAAAGTATACTTGACAATTTGACGTCATAGAAATACATCGCGTAAGCACCGTGGATAAGCTGCGAGGAATGGACCAGATTGCCACCTTATTCAAGTCAGTAGATCGGTTGCTATTGATATCTGTCATTGTGATCCCATTCAACAAAACTAAAAAGATACAAGAATAAGGAAATACTCGTTAAATCATCACCAATAACGTGCATGAAAGTCGATATCGAGTTTCCCGTTACCCGCCCGCATCACCTTTTTTTTTCACCCGCGTCAAAATTTCAAGATTTCCCAAAAAATTCATTATTTATTTTTAAACACAATTGTTGCCAGTTTGATCAATTTGAACACATTTTTCACTTTCTTAAAATATGAATTTTGAGAACAAGGCTCATAAGCAAGGCTTTTTAAATCGTAAACCTACCTTCCGTGAACATTATTTTGATGCATTTATTCGTTTCTGCCAAAAAACATCCGGGTTTCCCCCGACTCGCTAACATGTTTTTATATTATTTAAATGAGCACCGTATCAATATGGGTTGATCAAACATGCATTTACATGTCAATAATGAAATCTGATCAAATAATTAATAATGAATAATGAAAAAGTCGCCTCATCACTTTGAAAAAAAAAGTAACGGGAAACTCGCAATTGACTTTCATGAGCCTAACGTGCTGTCGTAGCATCATCATAAAGTAGTTTCCATTGATTGGGAGGTACTGGGTGGATTAAAAGCTGTAGATATAATAATTTGGTCATATCTAATGTCACACTAACAATAAACACTAATACTGTTTTTCAGTTATTTTAACCTTTTGCAGCCATCTTAGATATTTTAAAATACTCAAACTAGATCTACAGCCCCTAGGCATTATCATAGACATATATTGAATGCCATGAATGCTGTCTTATTAGATTTGGGGTATTGGTATGGTATTGACACAGTATGGTCATTTACAATACAAAACAATTGTTTTAGGTCATTTAATATCAACTTA
The DNA here is from genome assembly GCA_035610835.1 of Ophiura sarsii. Classification (NCBI taxonomy): domain Eukaryota; kingdom Metazoa; phylum Echinodermata; class Ophiuroidea; order Amphilepidida; family Ophiuridae; genus Ophiura; species Ophiura sarsii. The sequence goes on along the minus strand of CM069451.1, from coordinate 73,670,615 downwards.
ACCATTCTGGAAGCCATTTTGGAAAGTGATACAGAATCAAAATTGTCACAGAGGTGGGCCTTATATCTAAAAGCATTAGCTTAGCAGTTTAGAACATACTATTTGGTGAACACACTCTTACAATATCTATTTTGGATTATGATTTACACTTATGTAGACTATTTTTACATTTACAGAGGCCATTTTGGCGGCCATCTTGGATTTAAAGTATATTATTACGATGCAAATATACTGGATATGAGTTACTAGTGGTCTAATACATACATGCTAATGTTAAAACTATACTTTCATCATACATTTTGGTTGATATTATCCCATTTTATGGAATTTGACAATTTGTGCAGCCACTTTGGCAGCCATTTTAGATTGTTAACTATGTTAACAAAGCAAAAATACTGGATATGAGTTACTGCAGTGCAACAGAGCATAAATTACCAAAGTCAATGTTAGTGAACTTATGCTCTAATTCAAAAAGTAACATTATGTAAGACAAAGAGACAATATTATGTTATAGAATACAACTTGGTGATTTAATTAATCCTTAAATTATGCTTATAAAATGGTCAAGTCACATTTCTCAATTTCATTTGTCTTTTCCTGTAATATTAATCAAAACTTTAGATACATTAATTTTGTAACATTTTCCTACAATAAATGTATTTCATGCAACTGTACAACTGTGCACAGACTTGGACAAATTCTATTAATATTTGTCCAGCCATGCGCGCAAACAATAAGCAATCTTCAAGGACATGCTCACGCTGAGGGACCAATGTTTTGAAATCCGCGCTACAAGAAACTTGAAATGCCATTCAGCAGTGTGCAGTCAAGGGTTTAAGCATAATGGTGTATGTTACTTTAGGTGATCGTGTGCTGACATGCTGACATCTAGTGGTCTAACACATACATACCATTGTTAAAACTATACTCTTATCATGTTGGGTCATATGCCACTTTATGGAATTTTACAACTTGTGGCGGCCATTTTGGCGGCCATTTTGGATTTAGGTGTGTTAACAAAGCAAAAGTTCTGGATATGAGTGTCTACACACATCCCACTATTAAAACTATACTTTCATCATACAATTTAATTGCTATATGTCATTTTATGAGATTTGACCAGTTTTGGCGGTCATTTTGGACGCCATCTTGAATAACCCCTTATACCAACATTATTTTTGGTAACATCCTGATTATGTTTTAGGACCATGATAGTAAGTCAAAAAAGTTAGTTTGAGGGAGTCAATATTATGTATGAGCCTTTCATTTCAATGTAAAGTCAATGGGAACCAGTAGACACTGGTGATCAGTAGTCACGTGATGAAAGTGAAGCATGCTGGTGTTGCTCAAGAAATCATCTTTGGGAATAGCTTACATGATAGCAGTATACAGTGCTGACGAGTCGGAGTTTACCGACCGCGTCTCAGACTGTCAAGGAATACATGCACATTGCACATACACGATCTAGTCGGCGGAGAGTGCAGGCCTACCATGAGCTAATAATATAGGCACTCACTAGTAAACTATACATACAAGCATAAATTGTAGATCAAGTTTGTTAAACGATTAAATTGTAAATACCAAGTTTAACCTTACGATATAATCATAGTAATTGATAATAAACATTACCATTTGCCTGCAGATCTGTGTAACGCTGAACTATACATTGAACATGTAGCCTAAAGATCAAGAAAGTTGACTAACCTGTACTACACGTTCCACTTCTTTCCTGCGCTTGTCATGTCATATCACTGTGGTCATATGAATAGGTGTAATAACATACGGGTCACTGGATATTTCACTATTTCATTGAGCGATATACTCTGTTGACTTTACAGTTATTTAGATAAGTGGGTGGGCAAAGTTCATCAGTTTTTCTGCTTCTATGAAAATACAAAGCTGTTGGTTACGCTTAGTTAATCACCTAGTCACTTCGTACCGTGTTACATTTCACCACACTATCGAACAAACGGCCTCTGATACATCGACATACCAAATCTTCTCCCATCCGAGAACCGTCCCAAACACGGTCTATTAAACCGACCACAGAACTGCGCTTCAATTTAAGCACACTAGTGATGATGCTTTTGATGCATAATTCACGTATCACCCCCTAGAGTAACATGGTAACATTATAACGGACTAATATTGAATTTGACGATGTACATTTAAAAACACGTGCAAATATTATTTCTGTAGGTGTGTGAGAGTTTATCGTCCGTTGTTTATCGTAAAAGTAGACGGTCAAGTCCATGTTACGTATAAAAGGCTTTTTACTATGCGAAATTGAAAGATAGGAAATAGTCACATACGCGGAAATATAGCTATTTCTGTGATGAAAATATTTTGGGCGAGGACCAATGTCAAGGTTTACTCCTAAAGCTACAATTTTAGACCGAACAAATCGCCATTTTGAATTATCTCAAATATTCATATACTTCGTATTTATCGTATCTGTCATTGGTCCATTTTGATCCCCCGCAAAACCCCACTCGAACAATTTGCTTATAACGCATTCATCCCAAATTTTGGACTAGCGCTAGGGTAGCAGTATACAAAGGTCATAAGGTCAAATAAAATGTAAGTTGACCTTTTTTCCCGTGGTGAGATCGGAAGATGGGGGAACGGTCATAGAGAATGAGCCACAGTGTCGTAGGCTAGACGTGGAAGACTACTAATCGCCCGGCCATTTATGCTATACCATTAGTAGGTATAGCCCACTAAAATTTCAAATATATGGGATTCAACAAGACATGTGTGTACATGTGTCTTTAAAGATCTTCGGGCAAAAGATTTAATTTGATGCAAAAATCATGTTAATCGAGCAATGCGTTTTGGTGCTGTCGTCATTTGAAATTCTCCAAAAGTAGTCGAAAACTTGCCACGAAATGCCATTTGAGCCTTTTGTCTACGTTGATCATCCTCTTTATTTTAATAAACATTTTCTTATCTTAAAATGACTTAAACACATTTATCATCACACTCCTAACATGTTTATCAGCTGATGGAAAATCTGAGGTGTATTTTACTCCATATTTATACATCAGGTTCCTGAAAATGCAAATTTTCGCAAAAATGTAATCCACAATGTGGAAATCCTCACAAAATAATACAGTCCAGCTAATTAAATATGCATAACTTAATATCTCAAGTTCTGTAAGTAGTCAATTAATGACATTTGTAATGGTTACCTGTTGTTCTAAGATGCTTCCTTTTAACTTACAATCAGTTCGACATCTAATCAAATATGCAAATTAGCAAATTAATTATTCAAATCTCAAATATGCAGTATTAGGTACCTTACGCCATATTATTTTGACATGATTATATTCCTAAATACATTTATAATACGTGTCACCATGTTTGACAAAAGTATATTACACTACTGAATTGGTTGGTAAGAAACCATTGATTTGTAATAAAATGCATAGATATCTATTTGCGTGTAAGATGCACTCATTGTTTTGAAAATCCTAATATACTAATAGATTTTTTGGAATGTGTAGTACTTACAAGATAGAATAAGGTATATACTTCGAGTATCTCGAGTTATGGAAATAAATTTGGAATAGTACATAAATGGGGATGTAGCTGAAGAAAGTCAGAGCTACTATAGGCCTATATGGTAAGGACATGCCCATACATGTACGTGGATTGCATCACTCAAAGAAAATGCAGTTCTTACAGGGGTGTTTATAAGAAATAAGACAGTGATTTATGTGTATGCACTCAATTGTAGATTTTACGCGCTGTATTAAAATTACTGAAATACATTATTTTATTTAAAATATTTATAGGAGGATTAATGAATTGACAATTCACCACTATATTGAGAACATAAATAATATAACATAATTATATGAAGTCAAAAGATCACATTTTGATATGCCTTCGTTTGTTTATAAATTAGATTTGAGTATACCTACATAGACATTTGTTATTCGTGCACGAAATAATGTGTGAGTAACAGGTTTGTACAGCATGACATGTGCTATGCCTACTATATAAATTGATTTCATGCCGATGAATTAGCATGCAGCAGGCCAGAGATTCTGGCCCTCTCCTGGACCAGATTGACGGAATAAAGCGCAATATTAATATATATTTATATGGAATGTCTTTGAGGGTGAAACAAGAATATATTTTTATAGCGAGTGCAATATATTCTTGTATCACCCGAAAATAAGACATTCAATATTATTATTATTATTTATATAACAGACTGTTTTGATAAAAACTAAATAAGTTCACCCAAACTGACATTCTATGCGCATATATACTCACGCGCACATCTTCTGCGCCGCGCAAAAAAATATTGGACGGCAATATTTTTTGAATATTGGACGCACATCTTGGAACTTGGTGCACAATATTCAATACGCACTTTTATTGTACCGTTTGGAAGGCCCATGATACTAATGAGCTTTATTCCGTATCATGTTTAAGCCAGTAGGTTATCCCATAATGGGTCAAGCCGTGTATTTCCGATCTCTCCATCCATCAACCCACGGATTTCTTTAATTTAATAATATTCACGTATATTCCGTGGTGTCAAAATTCTTACCGTAGATCTGGCCCAGAACTCTCTTGCGTCGTAGTGGAGTAGATCTGGCCCAGAAGCATGAAAGAGGGCCATAATCTCTTGCGTCGTAGTGGAGTAGATCTGGCCCAGAAGCATGAAAGAGGGCCATAATCTCTTGCGTCGTAGTGGAGTAGATCTGGCCCAGAAGCATGAAAGAGGGCCATAATCTCTTGCGTCGTAGTGGAGTAGATCTGGCCCAGAAGCATGAAAGAGGGCCATAATCTCTTGCGTCGTAGTGGAGTAGATCTGGCCCAGAAGCATGAAAGAGGGCCATAATCTCTTGCGTCGTAGTGGAGTAGATCTGGCCCAGAAGCATGAAAGAGGGCCATAATCTCTTGCGTCGTAGTGGAGTAGATCTGGCCCAGGAGCATGAAAGAGGGCCATAATCTCTTGCGTCGTAGTGGAGTAGATCTGGCCCAGGAGCATGCAATAGGGCCATAATCTCTCGCGTCGTAGTGGAGTAGATCTGGCCCAGGAGCATGCAATAGGGCCATAATCTCTTGCGTCGTAGTGGAGTAGATCTGGCCCAGGAGCATGAAAGAGGGCCATAATCTCTTGCGTCGTAGTGGAGTAGATCTGGCCCAGGAGCATGAAATAGGGCCATAATCTCTTGCGTCGTAGTGGAGTAGATCTGGCCCAGGAGCATGAAATAGGGCCATAATCTCTTGCGTCGTAGTGGAGTAGATCTGGCCCAGTAGCATGCAATAGGGCCATAATCTCTTGCGTCGTAGTGGAGTAGATCTGGCCCAGGAGCATGAAAGAGGGCCATAATCTCTTGCGTCGTAGTGGAGTAGATCTGGCCCAGGAGCATGCAATAGGGCCATAATGTCTCGCGTCGTAGTGGAGTAGATCTGGCCCAGGAGCATGCGATAGGGCCATAATCTCTTGCGTCGTAGTGGAGTAGATCTGGCCCAGGAGCATGAAATAGGGCCATAATCTCTTGCGTCGTAGTGGAGTAGATCTGGCCCAGGAGCATGAAATAGGGCCATAATCTCTTGCGTCGTAGTGGAGTAGATCTGGCCCAGGAGCATGCAATAGGGCCATAATCTCTTGCGTCGTAGTGGAGTAGATCTGGCCCAGGAGCATGAAAGAGGGCCATAATCTCTTGCGTCGTAGTGGAGTAGATCTGGCCCAGGAGCATGAAATAGGGCCATAATCTCTTGCGTCGTAGTGGAGTAGATCTGGCCCAGGAGCATGAAAGAGGGCCATAATCTCTTGCGTCGTAGTGGAGTAGATCTGGCCCAGGAGCATGAAAGAGGGCCATAATCTCTTGCGTCGTAGTGGAGTAGATCTGGCCCAGGAGCATGAAAGAGGGCCATAATCTCTTGCGTCGTAGTGGAGTAGATCTGGCCCAGGAGCATGAAAGAGGGCCATAATCTCTTGCGTCGTAGTGGAGTAGATCTGGCCCAGGAGCATGAAAGAGGGCCATAATCTCTTGCGTCGTAGTGGAGTAGATCTGGCCCAGGAGCATGAAAGAGGGCCATAATCTCTTGCGTCGTAGTGGAGTAGATCTGGCCCAGGAGCATGAAAGAGGGCCATAATCTCTTGCGTCGTAGTAGAGTAGATCTGGCCCAGGAGCATGAAAGAGGGCCATAATCTCTTGCGTCGTAGTGGAGTAGATCTGGCCCAGGAGCATGCAATAGGGCCATAATCTCTCGCGTCGTAGTGGAGTAGATCTGGCCCAGGAGCATGCGATAGGGCCATAATCTCTTGCGTCGTAGTGGAGTAGATCTGGCCCAGGAGCATGAAAGAGGGCCATAATCTCTTGCGTCGTAGTGGAGTAGATCTGGCCCAGGAGCATGAAATAGGGCCATAATCTCTTGCGTCGTAGTGGAGTAGATCTGGCCCAGGAGCATGAAATAGGGCCATAATCTCTTGCGTCGTAGTGGAGTAGATCTGGCCCAGGAGCATGCAATAGGGCCATAATCTCTTGCGTCGTAGTGGAGTAGATCTGGCCCAGGAGCATGAAAGAGGGCCATAATCTCTTGCGTCGTAGTGGAGTAGATCTGGCCCAGGAGCATGAAATAGGGCCATAATCTCTTGCGTCGTAGTGGAGTAGATCTGGCCCAGGAGCATGAAAGAGGGCCATAATCTCTTGCGTCGTAGTGGAGTAGATCTGGCCCAGGAGCATGCAATAGGGCCATAATCTCTTGCGTCGTAGTGGAGTAGATCTGGCCCAGGAGCATGAAAGAGGGCCATAATCTCTTGCGTCGTAGTGGAGTAGATCTGGCCCAGGAGCATGAAATAGGGCCATAATCTCTTGCGTCGTAGTGGAGTAGATCTGGCCCAGGAGCATGAAATAGGGCCATAATCTCTTGCGTCGTAGTGGAGTAGATCTGGCCCAGGAGCATGCAATAGGGCCATAATCTCTTGCGTCGTAGTGGAGTAGATCTGGCCCAGGAGCATGAAAGAGGGCCATAATCTCTTGCGTCGTAGTGGAGTAGATCTGGCCCAGGAGCATGCAATAGGGCCATAATCTCTCGCGTCGTAGTGGAGTAGATCTGGCCCAGGAGCATGCGATAGGGCCATAATCTCTTGCGTCGTAGTGGAGTAGATCTGGCCCAGGAGCATGAAAGAGGGCCATAATCTCTTGCGTCGTAGTGGAGTAGATCTGGCCCAGGAGCATGAAATAGGGCCATAATCTCTTGCGTCGTAGTGGAGTAGATCTGGCCCAGGAGCATGAAATAGGGCCATAATCTCTTGCGTCGTAGTGGAGTAGATCTGGCCCAGGAGCATGCAATAGGGCCATAATCTCTTGCGTCGTAGTGGAGTAGATCTGGCCCAGGAGCATGAAAGAGGGCCATAATCTCTTGCGTCGTAGTGGAGTAGATCTGGCCCAGGAGCATGAAATAGGGCCATAATCTCTTGCGTCGTAGTGGAGTAGATCTGGCCCAGGAGCATGAAAGAGGGCCATAATCTCTTGCGTCGTAGTGGAGTAGATCTGGCCCAGGAGCATGAAAGAGGGCCATAATCTCTTGCGTCGTAGTGGAGTAGATCTGGCCCAGGAGCATAAAATAGGGCCATAATCTCTTGCGTCGTTGTGGAGTAGATCTGGCCCAGGAGCATGCAATAGGGCCATAATCTCTTGCGTCGTAGTGGAGTAGATCTGGCCCAGGAGCATGAAAGAGGGCCATAATCTCTTGCGTCGTAGTGGAGTAGATCTGGCCCAGGAGCATGAAATAGGGCCATAATCTCTTGCGTCGTAGTGGAGTAGATCTGGCCCAGGAGCATGAAATAGGGCCATAATCTCTTGCGTCGTAGTGGAGTAGATCTGGCCCAGGAGCATGCAATAGGGCCATAATCTCTTGCGTCGTAGTGGAGTAGATCTGGCCCAGGAGCATGAAAGAGGGCCATAATCTCTTGCGTCGTAGTGGAGTAGATCTGGCCCAGGAGCATGCAATAGGGCCATAATCTCTCGCGTCGTAGTGGAGTAGATCTGGCCCAGGAGCATGCGATAGGGCCATAATCTCTTGCGTCGTAGTGGAGTAGTTCTGGCCCAGGAGCATGAAAGAGGGCCATAATCTCTTGCGTCGTAGTGGAGTAGATCTGGCCCAGGAGCATGAAATAGGGCCATAATCTCTTGCGTCGTAGTGGAGTAGATCTGGCCCAGGAGCATGAAATAGGGCCATAATCTCTTGCGTCGTAGTGGAGTAGATCTGGCCCAGGAGCATGCAATAGGGCCATAATCTCTTGCGTCGTAGTGGAGTAGATCTGGCCCAGGAGCATGAAAGAGGGCCATAATCTCTTGCGTCGTAGTGGAGTAGATCTGGCCCAGGAGCATGAAAGAGGGCCATAATCTCTTGCGTCGTAGTGGAGTAGATCTGGCCCAGGAGCATGAAAGAGGGCCATAATCTCTTGCGTCGTAGTGGAGTAGATCTGGCCCAGGAGCATGAAAGAGGGCCATAATCTCTTGCGTCGTAGTGGAGTAGATCTGGCCCAGGAGCATGAAAGAGGGCCATAATCTCTTGCGTCGTAGTGGAGTAGATCTGGCCCAGGAGCATGAAAGAGGGCCATAATCTCTTGCGTCGTAGTGGAGTAGATCTGGCCCAGGAGCATGAAAGAGGGCCATAATCTCTTGCGTCGTAGTGGAGTAGATCTGGCCCAGGAGCATGAAAGAGGGCCATAATCTCTTGCGTCGTAGTGGAGTAGATCTGGCCCAGGAGCATGAAAGAGGGCCATAATCTCTTGCGTCGTAGTAGAGTAGATCTGGCCCAGGAGCATGAAAGAGGGCCATAACCTCTTGCGTCGTAGTGGAGTAGATCTGGCCCAGGAGCATGAAAGAGGGCCATAATCTCTTGCGTCGTAGTGGAGTAGATCTGGCCCAGGAGCATGAAAGAGGGCCATAATCTCTTGCGTCGTAGTGGAGTAGATCTGGCCCAGGAGCATGAAAGAGGGCCATAATCTCTTGCGTCGTAGTGGAGTAGATCTGGCCCAGGAGCATGAAAGAGGGCCATAATCTCTTGCGTCGTAGTAGAGTAGATCTGGCCCAGGAGCATGAAAGAGGGCCATAATCTCTTGCGTCGTAGTGGAGTAGATCTGGCCCAGGAGCATGCAATAGGGCCATAATCTCTCGCGTCGTAGTGGAGTAGATCTGGCCCAGGAGCATGCGATAGGGCCATAATCTCTTGCGTCGTAGTGGAGTAGATCTGGCCCAGGAGCATGAAAGAGGGCCATAATCTCTTGCGTCGTAGTGGAGTAGATCTGGCCCAGGAGCATGAAATAGGGCCATAATCTCTTGCGTCGTAGTGGAGTAGATCTGGCCCAGGAGCATGAAATAGGGCCATAATCTCTTGCGTCGTAGTGGAGTAGATCTGGCCCAGGAGCATGCAATAGGGCCATAATCTCTTGCGTCGTAGTGGAGTAGATCTGGCCCAGGAGCATGAAAGAGGGCCATAATCTCTTGCGTCGTAGTGGAGTAGATCTGGCCCAGGAGCATGAAATAGGGCCATAATCTCTTGCGTCGTAGTGGAGTAGATCTGGCCCAGGAGCATGAAAGAGGGCCATAATCTCTTGCGTCGTAGTGGAGTAGATCTGGCCCAGGAGCATGCAATAGGGCCATAATCTCTTGCGTCGTAGTGGAGTAGATCTGGCCCAGGAGCATGAAAGAGGGCCATAATCTCTTGCGTCGTAGTGGAGTAGATCTGGCCCAGGAGCATGAAATAGGGCCATAATCTCTTGCGTCGTAGTGGAGTAGATCTGGCCCAGGAGCATGAAATAGGGCCATAATCTCTTGCGTCGTAGTGGAGTAGATCTGGCCCAGGAGCATGCAATAGGGCCATAATCTCTTGCGTCGTAGTGGAGTAGATCTGGCCCAGGAGCATGAAAGAGGGCCATAATCTCTTGCGTCGTAGTGGAGTAGATCTGGCCCAGGAGCATGCAATAGGGCCATAATCTCTCGCGTCGTAGTGGAGTAGATCTGGCCCAGGAGCATGCGATAGGGCCATAATCTCTTGCGTCGTAGTGGAGTAGATCTGGCCCAGGAGCATGAAAGAGGGCCATAATCTCTTGCGTCGTAGTGGAGTAGATCTGGCCCAGGAGCATGAAATAGGGCCATAATCTCTTGCGTCGTAGTGGAGTAGATCTGGCCCAGGAGCATGAAATAGGGCCATAATCTCTTGCGTCGTAGTGGAGTAGATCTGGCCCAGGAGCATGCAATAGGGCCATAATCTCTTGCGTCGTAGTGGAGTAGATCTGGCCCAGGAGCATGAAAGAGGGCCATAATCTCTTGCGTCGTAGTGGAGTAGATCTGGCCCAGGAGCATGAAATAGGGCCATAATCTCTTGCGTCGTAGTGGAGTAGATCTGGCCCAGGAGCATGAAAGAGGGCCATAATCTCTTGCGTCGTAGTGGAGTAGATCTGGCCCAGGAGCATGAAAGAGGGCCATAATCTCTTGCGTCGTAGTGGAGTAGATCTGGCCCAGGAGCATAAAATAGGGCCATAATCTCTTGCGTCGTAGTGGAGTAGATCTGGCCCAGGAGCATGCAATAGGGCCATAATCTCTTGCGTCGTAGTGGAGTAGATCTGGCCCAGGAGCATGAAAGAGGGCCATAATCTCTTGCGTCGTAGTGGAGTAGATCTGGCCCAGGAGCATGAAATAGGGCCATAATCTCTTGCGTCGTAGTGGAGTAGATCTGGCCCAGGAGCATGAAATAGGGCCATAATCTCTTGCGTCGTAGTGGAGTAGATCTGGCCCAGGAGCATGCAATAGGGCCATAATCTCTTGCGTCGTAGTGGAGTAGATCTGGCCCAGGAGCATGAAAGAGGGCCATAATCTCTTGCGTCGTAGTGGAGTAGATCTGGCCCAGGAGCATGCAATAGGGCCATAATCTCTCGCGTCGTAGTGGAGTAGATCTGGCCCAGGAGCATGCGATAGGGCCATAATCTCTTGCGTCGTAGTGGAGTAGATCTGGCCCAGGAGCATGAAAGAGGGCCATAATCTCTTGCGTCGTAGTGGAGTAGATCTGGCCCAGGAGCATGAAATAGGGCCATAATCTCTTGCGTCGTAGTGGAGTAGATCTGGCCCAGGAGCATGAAATAGGGCCATAATCTCTTGCGTCGTAGTGGAGTAGATCTGGCCCAGGAGCATGCAATAGGGCCATAATCTCTTGCGTCGTAGTGGAGTAGATCTGGCCCAGGAGCATGAAAGAGGGCCATAATCTCTTGCGTCGTAGTGGAGTAGATCTGGCCCAGGAGCATGAAAGAGGGCCATAATCTCTTGCGTCGTAGTGGAGTAGATCTGGCCCAGGAGCATGAAAGAGGGCCATAATCTCTTGCGTCGTAGTGGAGTAGATCTGGCCCAGGAGCATGAAAGAGGGCCATAATCTCTTGCGTCGTAGTGGAGTAGATCTGGCCCAGGAGCATGAAAGAGGGCCATAATCTCTTGCGTCGTAGTGGAGTAGATCTGGCCCAGGAGCATGAAAGAGGGCCATAATCTCTTGCGTCGTAGTGGAGTAGATCTGGCCCAGGAGCATGAAAGAGGGCCATAATCTCTTGCGTCGTAGTGGAGTAGATCTGGCCCAGGAGCATGAAAGAGGGCCATAATCTCTTGCGTCGTAGTGGAGTAGATCTGGCCCAGGAGCATGAAAGAGGGCCATAATCTCTTGCGTCGTAGTAGAGTAGATCTGGCCCAGGAGCATGAAAGAGGGCCATAACCTCTTGCGTCGTAGTGGAGTAGATCTGGCCCAGGAGCATGAAAGAGGGCCATAATCTCTTGCGTCGTAGTGGAGTAGATCTGGCCCAGGAGCATGAAAGAGGGCCATAATCTCTTGCGTCGTAGTGGAGTAGATCTGGCCCAGGAGCATGAAAGAGGGCCATAATCTCTTGCGTCGTAGTGGAGTAGATCTGGCCCAGGAGCATGCAATAGGGCCATAATCTCTTGCGTCGTAGTGGAGTAGATCTGGCCCAGGAGCATGAAAGAGGGCCATAATCTCTTGCGTCGTAGTGGAGTAGATCTGGCCCAGGAGCATGAAATAGGGCCATAATCTCTTGCGTCGTAGTGGAGTAGATCTGGCCCAGAAGCATGAAAGAGGGCCATAATCTCTTGCGTCGTAGTGGAGTAGATCTGGCCCAGAAGCATGAAAGAGGGCCATAATCTCTTGCGTCGTAGTGGAGTAGATCTGGCCCAGGAGCATGAAAGAGGGCCATAATCTCTTGCGTCGTAGTGGAGTAGATCTGGCCCAGGAGCATGCAATAGGGCCATAATCTCTCGCGTCGTAGTGGAGTAGATCTGGCCCAGGAGCATGCAATAGGGCCATAATCTCTTGCGTCGTAGTGGAGTAGATCTGGCCCAGGAGCATGAAAGAGGGCCATAATCTCTTGCGTCGTAGTGGAGTAGATCTGGCCCAGGAGCATGAAATAGGGCCATAATCTCTTGCGTCGTAGTGGAGTAGATCTGGCCCAGGAGCATGAAATAGGGCCATAATCTCTTGCGTCGTAGTGGAGTAGATCTGGCCCAGGAGCATGCAATAGGGCCATAATCTCTTGCGTCGTAGTGGAGTAGATCTGGCCCAGGAGCATGAAAGAGGGCCATAATCTCTTGCGTCGTAGTGGAGTAGATCTGGCCCAGGAGCATGCAATAGGGCCATAATCTCTTGCGTCGTAGTGGAGTAGATCTGGCCCAGGAGCATGAAAGAGGGCCATAATCTCTTGCGTCGTAGTGGAGTAGATCTGGCCCAGGAGCATGAAATAGGGCCATAATCTCTTGCGTCGTAGTGGAGTAGATCTGGCCCAGAAGCATGAAAGAGGGCCATAATCTCTTGCGTCGTAGTGGAGTAGATCTGGCCCAGAAGCATGAAAAAGGGCCATAATCTCTTGCGTCGTAGTGGAGTAGATCTGGCCCAGGAGCATGAAAGAGGGCCATAATCTCTTGCGTCGTAGTGGAGTAGATCTGGCCCAGGAGCATGCAATAGGGCCATAATCTCTCGCGTCGTAGTGGAGTAGATCTGGCCCAGGAGCATGCAATAGGGCCATAATCTCTTGCGTCGTAGTGGAGTAGATCTGGCCCAGGAGCATGAAAGAGGGCCATAATCTCTTGCGTCGTAGTGGAGTAGATCTGGCCCAGGAGCATGAAATAGGGCCATAATCTCTGGCGTCGTAGTGGAGTAGATCTGGCCCAGGAGCATGAAATAGGGCCATAATCTCTTGCGTCGTAGTGGAGTAGATCTGGCCCAGGAGCATGAAATAGGGCCATAATCTCTTGCGTCGTAGTGGAGTAGATCTGGCCCAGGAGCATGCAATAGGGCCATAATCTCTTGCGTCGTAGTGGAGTAGATCTGGCCCAGGAGCATGAAATAGGGCCATAATCTCTTGCGTCGTAGTGGAGTAGATCTGGCCCAGGAGCATGCAATAGGGCCATAATCTCTTGCGTCGTAGTGGAGTAGATCTGGCCCAGGAGCATGAAAGAGGGCCATAATCTCTTGCGTCGTAGTGGAGTAGATCTGGCCCAGGAGCATGCAATAGGGCCATAATCTCTCGCGTCGTAGTGGAGTAGATCTGGCCCAGGAGCATGCGATAGGGCCATAATCTCTTGCGTCGTAGTGGAGTAGATCTGGCCCAGGAGCATGAAAGAGGGCCATAATCTCTTGCGTCGTAGTGGAGTAGATCTGGCCCAGGAGCATGAAATAGGGCCATAATCTCTTGCGTCGTAGTGGAGTAGATCTGGCCCAGGAGCATGAAATAGGGCCATAATCTCTTGCGTCGTAGTGGAGTAGATCTGGCCCAGGAGCATGCAATAGGGCCATAATCTCTTGCGTCGTAGTGGAGTAGATCTGGCCCAGGAGCATGAAAGAGGGCCATAATCTCTTGCGTCGTAGTGGAGTAGATCTGGCCCAGGAGCATGAAATAGGGCCATAATCTCTTGCGTCGTAGTGGAGTAGATCTGGCCCAGGAGCATGAAAGAGGGCCATAATCTCTTGCGTCGTAGTGGAGTAGATCTGGCCCAGGAGCATGAAAGAGGGCCATAATCTCTTGCGTCGTAGTGGAGTAGATCTGGCCCAGGAGCATGAAAGAGGGCCATAATCTCTTGCGTCGTAGTGGAGTAGATCTGGCCCAGGAGCATGAAAGAGGGCCATAATCTCTTGCGTCGTAGTGGAGTAGATCTGGCCCAGGAGCATGAAATAGGGCCATAATCTCTTGCGTCGTAGTGGAGTAGATCTGGCCCAGGAGCATGCAATAGGGCCATAATCTCTTGCGTCGTAGTGGAGTAGATCTGGCCCAGGAGCATGAAAGAGGGCCATAATCTCTTGCGTCGTAGTAGAGTAGATCTGGCCCAGGAGCATGAAAGAGGGCCATAATCTCTTGCGTCGTAGTGGAGTAGATCTGGCCCAGGAGCATGCAATAGGGCCATAATCTCTCGCGTCGTAGTGGAGTAGATCTGGCCCAGGAGCATGCGATAGGGCCATAATCTCTTGCGTCGTAGTGGAGTAGATCTGGCCCAGGAGCATGAAAGAGGGCCATAATCTCTTGCGTCGTAGTGGAGTAGATCTGGCCCAGGAGCATGAAATAGGGCCATAATCTCTTGCGTCGTAGTGGAGTAGATCTGGCCCAGGAGCATGAAATAGGGCCATAATCTCTTGCGTCGTAGTGGAGTAGATCTGGCCCAGGAGCATGCAATAGGGCCATAATCTCTTGCGTCGTAGTGGAGTAGATCTGGCCCAGGAGCATGAAAGAGGGCCATAATCTCTTGCGTCGTAGTGGAGTAGATCTGGCCCAGGAGCATGAAATAGGGCCATAATCTCTTGCGTCGTAGTGGAGTAGATCTGGCCCAGGAGCATGAAAGAGGGCCATAATCTCTTGCGTCGTAGTGGAGTAGATCTGGCCCAGGAGCATGAAAGAGGGCCATAATCTCTTGCGTCGTAGTGGAGTAGATCTGGCCCAGGAGCATGAAAGAGGGCCATAATCTCTTGCGTCGTAGTGGAGTAGATCTGGCCCAGGAGCATGAAAGAGGGCCATAATCTCTTGCGTCGTAGTGGAGTAGATCTGGCCCAGGAGCATGAAATAGGGCCATAATCTCTTGCGTCGTAGTGGAGTAGATCTGGCCCAGGAGCATGAAAGAGGGCCATAATCTCTTGCGTCGTAGTGGAGTAGATCTGGCCCAGGAGCATGAAAGAGGGCCATAATCTCTTGCGTCGTAGTGGAGTAGATCTGGCCCAGGAGCATGCAATAGGGCCATAATCTCTCGCGTCGTAGTGGAGTAGATCTGGCCCAGGAGCATGCGATAGGGCCATAATCTCTTGCGTCGTAGTGGAGTAGATCTGGCCCAGGAGCATGAAAGAGGGCCATAATCTCTTGCGTCGTAGTGGAGTAGATCTGGCCCAGGAGCATGAAATAGGGCCATAATCTCTTGCGTCGTAGTGGAGTAGATCTGGCCCAGGAGCATGAAATAGGGCCATAATCTCTTGCGTCGTAGTGGAGTAGATCTGGCCCAGGAGCATGCAATAGGGCCATAATCTCTTGCGTCGTAGTGGAGTAGATCTGGCCCAGGAGCATGAAAGAGGGCCATAATCTCTTGCGTCGTAGTGGAGTAGATCTGGCCCAGGAGCATGAAAGAGGGCCATAATCTCTTGCGTCGTAGTGGAGTAGATCTGGCCCAGGAGCATGAAAGAGGGCCATAATCTCTTGCGTCGTAGTGGAGTAGATCTGGCCCAGGAGCATGAAAGAGGGCCATAATCTCTTGCGTCGTAGTGGAGTAGATCTGGCCCAGGAGCATGAAAGAGGGCCATAATCTCTTGCGTCGTAGTGGAGTAGATCTGGCCCAGGAGCATGAAAGAGGGCCATAATCTCTTGCGTCGTAGTGGAGTAGATCTGGCCCAGGAGCATGAAAGAGGGCCATAATCTCTTGCGTCGTAGTGGAGTAGATCTGGCCCAGGAGCATGAAAGAGGGCCATAATCTCTTGCGTCGTAGTGGAGTAGATCTGGCCCAGGAGCATGAAAGAGGGCCATAATCTCTTGCGTCGTAGTAGAGTAGATCTGGCCCAGGAGCATGAAAGAGGGCCATAACCTCTTGCGTCGTAGTGGAGTAGATCTGGCCCAGGAGCATGAAAGAGGGCCATAATCTCTTGCGTCGTAGTGGAGTAGATCTGGCCCAGGAGCATGAAAGAGGGCCATAATCTCTTGCGTCGTAGTGGAGTAGATCTGGCCCAGGAGCATGAAAGAGGGCCATAATCTCTTGCGTCGTAGTGGAGTAGATCTGGCCCAGGAGCATGAAAGAGGGCCATAATCTCTTGCGTCGTAGTGGAGTAGATCTGGCCCAGGAGCATGAAATAGGGCCATAATCTCTTGCGTCGTAGTGGAGTAGATCTGGCCCAGGAGCATGAAAGAGGGCCATAATCTCTTGCGTCGTAGTGGAGTAGATCTGGCCCAGGAGCATGAAAGAGGGCCATAATCTCTTGCGTCGTAGTGGAGTAGATCTGGCCCAGGAGCATGCAATAGGGCCATAATCTCTCGCGTCGTAGTGGAGTAGATCTGGCCCAGGAGCATGCGATAGGGCCATAATCTCTTGCGTCGTAGTGGAGTAGATCTGGCCCAGGAGCATGAAAGAGGGCCATAATCTCTTGCGTCGTAGTGGAGTAGATCTGGCCCAGGAGCATGAAATAGGGCCATAATCTCTTGCGTCGTAGTGGAGTAGATCTGGCCCAGGAGCATGAAATAGGGCCATAATCTCTTGCGTCGTAGTGGAGTAGATCTGGCCCAGGAGCATGCAATAGGGCCATAATCTCTTGCGTCGTAGTGGAGTAGATCTGGCCCAGGAGCATGAAAGAGGGCCATAATCTCTTGCGTCGTAGTGGAGTAGATCTGGCCCAGGAGCATGAAAGAGGGCCATAATCTCTTGCGTCGTAGTGGAGTAGATCTGGCCCAGGAGCATGAAAGAGGGCCATAATCTCTTGCGTCGTAGTGGAGTAGATCTGGCCCAGGAGCATGAAAGAGGGCCATAATCTCTTGCGTCGTAGTGGAGTAGATCTGGCCCAGGAGCATGAAAGAGGGCCATAATCTCTTGCGTCGTAGTGGAGTAGATCTGGCCCAGGAGCATGAAAGAGGGCCATAATCTCTTGCGTCGTAGTGGAGTAGATCTGGCCCAGGAGCATGAAAGAGGGCCATAATCTCTTGCGTCGTAGTGGAGTAGATCTGGCCCAGGAGCATGAAAGAGGGCCATAATCTCTTGCGTCGTAGTGGAGTAGATATGGCCCAGGAGCATGAAAGAGGGCCATAATCTCTTGCGTCGTAGTAGAGTAGATCTGGCCCAGGAGCATGAAAGAGGGCCATAACCTCTTGCGTCGTAGTGGAGTAGATCTGGCCCAGGAGCATGAAAGAGGGCCATAATCTCTTGCGTCGTAGTGGAGTAGATCTGGCCCAGGAGCATGAAAGAGGGCCATAATCTCTTGCGTCGTAGTGGAGTAGATCTGGCCCAGGAGCATGAAAGAGGGCCATAATCTCTTGCGTCGTAGTGGAGTAGATCTGGCCCAGGAGCATGAAAGAGGGCCATAATCTCTTGTGTCGTAGTGGAGTAGATCTGGCCCAGGAGCATGAAATAGGACCATAATCTCTTGCGTCGTAGTGGAGTAGATCTGGCCCAGGAGCATGAAAGAGGGCCATAATCTCTTGCGTCGTAGTGGAGTAGATCTGGCCCAGGAGCATGAAATAGGGCCATAATCGCTTGCGTCGTAGTGGAGTAGATCTGGCCCAGAAGCATGAAAGAGGGCCATAATCTCTTGCGTCGTAGTGGAGTAGATCTGGCCCAGGAGCATGAAAGAGGGCCATAATCTTGTGCGTCGTAGTGGAGTAGATCTGGCCCAGGAGCATGAAAGAGGGCCATAATCTCTTGCGTCGTAGTGGAGTAGATCTGGCCCAGGAGCATGAAAGAGGGCCATAATCTCTTGCGTCGTAGTGGAGTAGATCTGGCCCAGGAGCATGAAAGAGGGCCATAATCTCTTGCGTCGTAGTGGAGTAGATCTGGCCCAGGAGCATGAAAGAGGGTCATAATCTCTTGCGTCGTAGTGGAGTAGATCTGGCCCAGGAGCATGAAAGAGGGCCATAATCTCTTGCGTCGTAGTGGAGTAGATCTGGCCCAGGAGCATGAAATAGGGCCATAATCTCTTGCGTCGTAGTGGAGTAGATCTGGCCCAGGAGCATGAAAGAGGGCCATAATCTCTTGCGTCGTAGTGGAGTAGATCTGGCCCAGGAGCATGAAAGAGGGCCATAATCTCTTGCGTCGTAGTGGAGTAGATCTGGCCCAGGAGCATGCAATAGGGCCATAATCTCTCGCGTCGTAGTGGAGTAGATCTGGCCCAGGAGCATGCGATAGGGCCATAATCTCTTGCGTCGTAGTGGAGTAGATCTGGCCCAGGAGCATGAAAGAGGGCCATAATCTCTTGCGTCGTAGTGGAGTAGATCTGGCCCAGGAGCATGAAATAGGGCCATAATCTCTTGCGTCGTAGTGGAGTAGATCTGGCCCAGGAGCATGAAATAGGGCCATAATCTCTTGCGTCGTAGTGGAGTAGATCTGGCCCAGGAGCATGCAATAGGGCCATAATCTCTTGCGTCGTAGTGGAGTAGATCTGGCCCAGGAGCATGAAAGAGGGCCATAATCTCTTGCGTCGTAGTGGAGTAGATCTGGCCCAGGAGCATGAAAGAGGGCCATAATCTCTTGCGTCGTAGTGGAGTAGATCTGGCCCAGGAGCATGAAAGAGGGCCATAATCTCTTGCGTCGTAGTGGAGTAGATCTGGCCCAGGAGCATGAAAGAGGGCCATAATCTCTTGCGTCGTAGTGGAGTAGATCTGGCCCAGGAGCATGAAAGAGGGCCATAATCTCTTGCGTCGTAGTGGAGTAGATCTGGCCCAGGAGCATGAAAGAGGGCCATAATCTCTTGCGTCGTAGTGGAGTAGATCTGGCCCAGGAGCATGAAAGAGGGCCATAATCTCTTGCGTCGTAGTGGAGTAGATCTGGCCCAGGAGCATGAAAGAGGGCCATAATCTCTTGCGTCGTAGTGGAGTAGATCTGGCCCAGGAGCATGAAAGAGGGCCATAATCTCTTGCGTCGTAGTAGAGTAGATCTGGCCCAGGAGCATGAAAGAGGGCCATAACCTCTTGCGTCGTAGTGGAGTAGATCTGGCCCAGGAGCATGAAAGAGGGCCATAATCTCTTGCGTCGTAGTGGAGTAGATCTGGCCCAGGAGCATGAAAGAGGGCCATAATCTCTTGCGTCGTAGTGGAGTAGATCTGGCCCAGGAGCATGAAAGAGGGCCATAATCTCTTGCGTCGTAGTGGAGTAGATCTGGCCCAGGAGCATGAAAGAGGGCCATAATCTCTTGCGTCGTAGTGGAGTAGATCTGGCCCAGGAGCATGAAATAGGGCCATAATCTCTTGCGTCGTAGTGGAGTAGATCTGGCCCAGGAGCATGAAAGAGGGCCATAATCTCTTGCGTCGTAGTGGAGTAGATCTGGCCCAGGAGCATGAAAGAGGGCCATAATCTCTTGCGTCGTAGTGGAGTAGATCTGGCCCAGGAGCATGCAATAGGGCCATAATCTCTCGCGTCGTAGTGGAGTAGATCTGGCCCAGGAGCATGCGATAGGGCCATAATCTCTTGCGTCGTAGTGGAGTAGATCTGGCCCAGGAGCATGAAAGAGGGCCATAATCTCTTGCGTCGTAGTGGAGTAGATCTGGCCCAGGAGCATGAAATAGGGCCATAATCTCTTGCGTCGTAGTGGAGTAGATCTGGCCCAGGAGCATGAAATAGGGCCATAATCTCTTGCGTCGTAGTGGAGTAGATCTGGCCCAGGAGCATGCAATAGGGCCATAATCTCTTGCGTCGTAGTGGAGTAGATCTGGCCCAGGAGCATGAAAGAGGGCCATAATCTCTTGCGTCGTAGTGGAGTAGATCTGGCCCAGGAGCATGAAAGAGGGCCATAATCTCTTGCGTCGTAGTGGAGTAGATCTGGCCCAGGAGCATGAAAGAGGGCCATAATCTCTTGCGTCGTAGTGGAGTAGATCTGGCCCAGGAGCATGAAAGAGGGCCATAATCTCTTGCGTCGTAGTGGAGTAGATCTGGCCCAGGAGCATGAAAGAGGGCCATAATCTCTTGCGTCGTAGTGGAGTAGATCTGGCCCAGGAGCATGAAAGAGGGCCATAATCTCTTGCGTCGTAGTGGAGTAGATCTGGCCCAGGAGCATGAAAGAGGGCCATAATCTCTTGCGTCGTAGTGGAGTAGATCTGGCCCAGGAGCATGAAAGAGGGCCATAATCTCTTGCGTCGTAGTGGAGTAGATATGGCCCAGGAGCATGAAAGAGGGCCATAATCTCTTGCGTCGTAGTAGAGTAGATCTGGCCCAGGAGCATGAAAGAGGGCCATAACCTCTTGCGTCGTAGTGGAGTAGATCTGGCCCAGGAGCATGAAAGAGGGCCATAATCTCTTGCGTCGTAGTGGAGTAGATCTGGCCCAGGAGCATGAAAGAGGGCCATAATCTCTTGCGTCGTAGTGGAGTAGATCTGGCCCAGGAGCATGAAAGAGGGCCATAATCTCTTGCGTCGTAGTGGAGTAGATCTGGCCCAGGAGCATGAAAGAGGGCCATAATCTCTTGTGTCGTAGTGGAGTAGATCTGGCCCAGGAGCATGAAATAGGACCATAATCTCTTGCGTCGTAGTGGAGTAGATCTGGCCCAGGAGCATGAAAGAGGGCCATAATCTCTTGCGTCGTAGTGGAGTAGATCTGGCCCAGGAGCATGAAATAGGGCCATAATCGCTTGCGTCGTAGTGGAGTAGATCTGGCCCAGAAGCATGAAAGAGGGCCATAATCTCTTGCGTCGTAGTGGAGTAGATCTGGCCCAGGAGCATGAAAGAGGGCCATAATCTTGTGCGTCGTAGTGGAGTAGATCTGGCCCAGGAGCATGAAAGAGGGCCATAATCTCTTGCGTCGTAGTGGAGTAGATCTGGCCCAGGAGCATGAAAGAGGGCCATAATCTCTTGCGTCGTAGTGGAGTAGATCTGGCCCAGGAGCATGAAAGAGGGCCATAATCTCTTGCGTCGTAGTGGAGTAGATCTGGCCCAGGAGCATGAAAGAGGGTCATAATCTCTTGCGTCGTAGTGGAGTAGATCTGGCCCAGGAGCATGAAAGAGGGCCATAATCTCTTGCGTCGTAGTGGAGTAGATCTGGCCCAGGAGCATGAAAGAGGGCCATAATCTCTTGTGTCGTAGTGGAGTAGATCTG
Organism: Ophiura sarsii; assembly: GCA_035610835.1. Lineage (NCBI taxonomy): Eukaryota > Metazoa > Echinodermata > Ophiuroidea > Amphilepidida > Ophiuridae > Ophiura > Ophiura sarsii. The sequence goes on along the minus strand of CM069451.1, from coordinate 73,649,339 downwards.
GCCCAGGAGCATGAAATAGGGCCATAATCTCTTGCGTCGTAGTGGAGTAGATCTGGCCCAGGAGCATGAAAGAGGGCCATAATCTCTTGCGTCGTAGTGGAGTAGATCTGGCCCAGGAGCATGAAATAGGGCCATAATCGCTTGCGTCGTAGTGGAGTAGATCTGGCCCAGGAGCATGAAATAGGGCCATAATCTCTTGCGTCGTAGTGGAGTAGATCTGGCCCAGGAGCATGAAAGAGGGCCATAATCTTGTGCGTCGTAGTGGAGTAGATCTGGCCCAGGAGCATGAAATAGGGCCATAATCTCTTGCGTCGTAGTGGAGTAGATCTGGCCCAGGAGCATGAAATAGGGCCATAATCTCTTGCGTCGTAGTGGAGTAGATCTGGCCCAGGAGCATTTACATTATTGGTATTTGTTGGCATTTTTTGGCATGAAATAGGGCCATAATCTCTTGCGTCGTAGTGGAGTAGATCTGGCCCAGGAGCATGAAATAGGGCCATAATCTCTTGCGTCGTAGTGGAATATCAACTTCAGTGTAAGGAATAACGTACTTATTTTTTCACGTGATCTTTTTTGAAATCGTACGAGAACCAGCCTCGTCCGCAAAAATACCCACACTGAAATTTATGGAGTCACCCATGCAAGTAGCCCCATTGGAAATTCACACTCCCATGTGGGAAAGATTAAGGTTAATGGCTTCCATAGGGGGTGTGGATTTCAAACGGAATATCCCATTATAAACATGACGATGCAGAAAAGGAAAGGCATTTATTCGTAATTTATCAATATATTGTTGATTTTCCACATTCAGCGTAACCGCGAATGACATACACCCAAAAAATGTAAAAGTATGAAAGTCTAGCATAATATTAATAGTAGCTGGCAGGGAAGCTCAGCACTGTCCCTACTTGCGCGCATTAAATATTGGAACGTGTGGGTGGTAACATTCTTAACGGTATAGATACAATCTGGCCAATTGGATGCGTGCGTTGGTCGGCTCATAGTCATGCTGTTCTATTCCACCAAGGGCAACCGCACTTCTGTGTTTACGCTTAGAACGTGGTCGTAACATAAACAATGCTAAACTTCGTTGCAGCAGACTATAGTTACATACAGCTACCCGTTGCAGTCAATCAGTTCATGTCAAAATAGGATTCGTTCGGTATAGGTCACCATTAGGGAGCTTTCGATTTGGACGACGGACGCTCCTACGCCCGACGGTAAGATGACACCTCGAGTCATGTGCGCATGCGTCGACTAAGCAATCCGTCGGTCGTCCAATTTCTGGGACCTGTCTTCAGCTTTCGATTTGATCGACAGACGCTTTTACGACGGTAAACAAAACGTTAGGAGCTTAATTAGGAGCTTATAGACCAAGGCGCGATCATAATGTATTGTCTTTAGGTTAGCGTCAATCACTGTAACATAGCTATTCCCAAAAGTCAACACATAGCCATGCCAAAAATCCTGTTCCATACCTGGACAAGCTGTTGAACTGAAAATTTGCTGCAAATGTATCAAAATACGTTTTTAGCAAAAAATGCTGAAATGGCGCCAAAATTATCTAAAGTCACTAGTGGTGTTTATAGTTTTGACATAAGAACATACTTTTTTTGGAGGATCACATTTTGGTAATTTTTGGTCAAATTGTTAACGTGACCTGTATTTAAGTATGCGCAGTATAGGAGTTTCCTATCCAAAATGTGATAGAATCCCTTGAGTACCCCCCTGATAGAGGGTCTATCACAATTTTAACAATCATGATACTAATATTGTCACGTCTGGTTATATTTCATTGCAGGACGAATCAGAGCAAATTTTAAAATCGAGTGTTATTCCTAGTTTGGTGAGTGTCTTTATTATGTAACCTCTAAACATTGGGTCGAATAGATAATTGCTTTTACTATAGCCTTTGCCTTTGTTCATTTCTTAAGTAAATAATCAATTGAATACAATTTACTTAATCATGTAAACATGAAGGGGAGTTTTTACTAATGATCCAAAGCAAAGAAGATTTCTTGATGCACCCCAGGATGCTTCACTTTCATCACATGTGTCTACTGGTTCCCATCGACATTACAGTACAAGGAAATGCTTATCAAGTTGTTAAACGAGGGTCTTTAAGAAAATCCTGTTGCAAGTAATATTATTGATGTGTCTTTAATACAGTCCTCTCTTGATTTTCTTAAAGACCCTATATATTTTTTATAAATACAAGTTTTAGTTGGGAATCAACTTAGTCTTCATATTTGTGGCCAAGTTTACCCTATCTGCACCATGTATTACTATGGTAGAGGTCAGACGACCTCCAGCTGTTAATTACTTTAACACATGTGTGGCACTGTTTGTTTTGGTGATAAGCCCTGCTGGTACTGTAGGGGCGCTAAGCATTATGGGGTACATCAAGAAATCTTCTTTTGATCCAAAGCATTCTAGAGGATCTTGACTTTTTGGTTACACACCAATTTGCACTTCACATGTGTAAGGGGAATTATTGCAGAGTATAACAGACCAACGTTGATGAATCATAATACTGACAATGGTTTCAGTTCAATAAGTTGCATGTTGGAATTGCTGGCATATGATATATGCCGGAAAATATAATTGTCAGCACCTGATCAGCACAGTTAAAGTAAAATTCAAGTATAATCAAATGATCGGGCCGCTTTTGGGCTATTCCAGTATAATTAAATGATCGGGCCGCTTTTGGGCTATTCCATTTCAAATCCATCCACTCTCAATGGACTTTTATTTTATTTATTTATTTTTATTTTTCATTTTGTCATACACTTTTGAAACAGTGGCATGAGTCTTCTCGACTGATGCGTCCTTAAACCATATTACATAATATTATCAAATGTATAAATAATAAAGGCAGAATATATACAAATATTTACATGATATCATACAAAGTAAATGCTACGTGCGGTCCATGCACGTTTTAAATAGGATTTGCAGAACACATCAAATATATGGAGTAAGGGTAAATCATCACATGCAGTAACAACATCATTTGAAAGACGTTCAAAGACCTAGCATAAGACACATTTTTATAGTTTAAAATTACCAGATATAAAGATTCTCCAAAACTCATCTAAATTATCGAGTGATAGTTGATTTTCAAGTTTAAGTAATTCATCAACTGTGATATGATAGTGTCAATGTCAAACAGGATTACCTGCATGCGTGACTCCTTATGATATCTACACTCTAGTCTTTGTGTTGAACATGTTAAAGATAAATGTCATGTTTTTATAGGTGTATGGATTTCAAATGGAAAAGCCATGAGGACCATCATAAACATTATGGGTTGACGTCCCTCTTAAAAATCACAAGTGACGAGTTTTTAACGTTATACTGGACCATTTTAGTGTAACATTTTCAAATTTATGTGCACATCGCGAGAAATATTTCAATGTTTCACCATCTTGAATAAGCTCCATCTATCGCACAAAATTGCTTCAGGAACGTTTTTTAAGACCACTTTATTATTTAAAAAACTGAACATATCTGTGCCCTTCTCACGTATTAACTTTGTACATGTTTCAACATTATAATTACAAAACAAAATTCGGGCTCGTGTTCTATAAATGTATTTGCTTCTGCTCCAACCATGCCCACTGAATAGCTCTTTCCACTCAACGAGTGTCCACGAGATGCTGACGAACTTACCGGATCTTCAAATTAGTCTTAACACTCATGTCTCGATGTTTTGGTATTTTGACAAAGCGTAGGAAGCGACCCATTGTTGTACCGTTTGCCACTTGCAGTTCGTATTTGTCACACTCATGAGATAAGTTCTTCAATTAAATAGGCTAATCAGAATTGGAAAGCTATATACGATTCATAACTTTTGAAAATGTGCGTACCACCGCGCTTCCACTCAAATTGATCGTTACATGGAAACGCGGACGCACAGCGCAGGTTATTGATATATTGCCAAGACCTCCAAAATGTACTTGTACGCGCATCAATGACCTGGGGGCGTGGCGTTTTGTGTGACGTTGTGCATGGTAACAAGAGGCAGATGTTTGCGAGTGGGGCCCTGAACATGGATACACGTGGCACGACTACTCGCGGCTGTACTTTCAACAATACAAATACTACATTGAAAACACAACAAAACACCATTTTTATATCGTTGTAAAATGTCAATGATGAACGGCAAATTTGGTCTGCATGATTTGAATAACTGGCGTGTGTTTGTACCACCAGCGCGGCGGCTAGCCTGCCCTACACTACAGGCTACAGAGATACTGACTGGTAACTGGACGTCCCTCATCAGCAGCGAGCGCAGACTCGGTGAAATTTTGTTAGCTTCATCATGGACCCCCAAATGACACAAGTGACGAGCAAGGACGTACAATGTATGTCATAGCGATTGTATTAGCTAAACATCGCTCTGACGTTGCGTGTCTGTCTCAGTCTCACCGGCAAGCACGGCCGTATCAAGCATCAGTGAAATAAATCTGATTACAGGGCTAACAAACTAGTATAAAATTTGACTGGGGACGCAAAATAAATCCCATGATAAACAGCCTAGTACAGAACAGGAATCTGTCTCATCAAAGGTGACTTTATAAATGTTTCAATTCAAGAAACGTATTCAAAATCGAAGTCAGGCGTCATCCATTTTTGTTGTAAAACCGAAATTGACAAGATTAAAAAATGTTAGGCTAAATTAACTAGGCCTACGTACGAGCCTACTCCTAGCTAGGCCTATGATAACCATCCCGTCTACGACACATGACAACCCATTTAATTTTTGTCAAAGCTTGACAAACACCTGACACTGCAACTATAATAATAATTAAGGCAAGACAACAATCAACATACTTTTGTTTGTCAGAAAAAGACTCACGATGTAGGCTAGGCCATCAATCATTACTCACCGAATAACGTCGTCTCTAGTCTAAACAAGCAGACAAAGAATGGAATCGTACAACACGATTTAGCTGCGATTTTGATTATATTTTCCCCATCAATTGACCATAGCAAAGAAGGTTGTTGACGTGATTCGACTTTGATCCATGGTCATGGATCCATGATTATGATGAGACATCATGATCCCGATCATGATCATTTGCATTGACTTTTTCAATGATGAATAAGGCTAAGCTTTACAAAAATAGCTTCAAAAACTTATTCGTACGGTAGATCTGAGACGAAATATTCGTCCAGGGTATGAAGTCATATTTCATATAATATTATTTCCAATCGGCAAAATTGATCTTTCCTGCTTCTGAATTCTTTACAGGATCGGGAATGAAGAAACTTCTGTTGTTTATTTATTTTCCGTGCTTGTTTAAATTAATTTGTGGCCCTGAACATGCATATTATTTGCCGAACTGTGATTGGTCTATCTCATAATCGTTTTTTATAACAGCTTCTCCGCTATTGGTCAAAGAAAAACATTCCAGAGAAAAACAATGACGTAGTGGGGAATCCCCTAGATTGCCCTAGATTGCTCCATTATTCAATGGGGTGGTGTTTATTTACCTCAGGGGGAAATGACACAAAAATACGAACTCCAAAGTCAAAATATTAACCTTTAGCATGTTTAGAATAACTTAATATTACAATTTGGATGCTAATCAACATTAACCCGCCCCCGAGGGGCAATCCCGAGGTACCAAAACAAAGTCAGCGATTTCAAACAAGAACCTTAGAATAGTCCGTACAAAGTCACCAACCTTAAACTAAATACGGTAAACATCCAAATTTTATATTCCTATTGCAAAAAGAGTTGGTCATGAGAAAGTGGACGAAGTAATGATATACATTATATACAAATTGTTTAAGTTTATATTTGTGATTGAAATGTAAAATTGTGAGAGATGAATGTAATGGTATACAAAGTAAACATGATGAAGTTAAAATAATGATATAGTATGATGATATATACAATGTACAATAACAATGTGTAATTAATATAAATACAATTGATATACAATGTAGACATGTAATTATTGATATACATGTACCATTTAAATGATAAATTTAAATATGCTGAAAAACCATATGCAAATATGTTATAAAATGTAATGTAAAGATGATGGAACTATGTGAGACCTGAAATTTATATGAACATATTTAAGTAACGGATGATATTAAATACACAATAACAGATTTAAAAAATAAAATAAAAAACCTCTTCAATTATGATTACAAACTCATCAAATTTTACAAATTATTTTATTAGAACAGGTATAGATACGGATAATCTAATCAAAACACATTAATATTATCAAATTAAAAAAATCCACATAAAATAGTTGATGACAAAATTATTTCGTAAATTAAGTGAGACCGGAACTCGAACCTCGACCTAAGAACATAAAAAAGTGTACTCAACTTTGGGATTTTATATCTTAAAATATCTGCAGAATATTAACAGATATTTTATTGAGGCAGACGGGTTATCCCATTAGCTTTCCAAAGAATTTTGGTTAGTTGAAATTGGTAACATATTTTATGCTCATTTGCAGAAAAGTGAACATTTTACAAACCGAACAAGATTTGCGACATTTTCTCTTAAAAGATCTATTGAATCCCATTATTGAAAACAGTCCACATTCTGGTCCGAGCTGAGTCCGACTATCACAAAAGCCAAATTTTGTGTTGTTGTTGCTAAATTCGTGTAATGATGACAATGTTTTGTCATTATTTCGCATTTAATGTTTGAAAATAGAATAACTGAGAATGTGTGTTTGTCTGTTTCGTTAACTATGTTGTACCATACATGAATCCACTTGTTCATTAATATCAAGCATAATTATTGAGTAAAATATTCATTATTCAATATTGTGTTCGGTTTCAAAATGCAGTCACCAAAATAGTCATATCTGGTAATGTCATGATTCTTTTTGCTAATGACACTGAACAAATCTATCTATCATTTTCTGATAAAAAATATTTTTAATAATTATAATATTTTGATTACACTTTTTTTTTAAACTCACCGTGAACTGCCAATTCGAATACTTTGAAGAGAGCGCGCTAACTTTTAAACCTATATTAAATGCCGCGCACACTTTCGGCCAAATTTTAATAACTATGCAGCAGGGATACTATTAATTTTGGGATAGGAAAGTCGTATACTAACACACGTAGCGAAAACGGTTCCGTTTGCATAAATTATATAAATTATGGTAATCATCGGAATGTGTCGGTGACCGGCGTTAACTCGTTTAACAATGTTTAACCAGGTTTAACGTAATATTTGGTCAGCATAGAATTGAGGGCGCTGTGGTTTTACATTTACGATGGTGGCCACGCGAAACCTAAATGTTGAATACGTAATGAAAACACGTAATCGCGAATGTTAATCTTATCATTTTGACAAATTCATCATAATTAAAAGAATTGTCATCGTTAACCGGGCGATGACTGTTAAAATAATTCAAAATAGTGCACTCCCGTTGACATAATTGGGTCGTCTGAGAGACGCGTGGCCAGCACACGACTGCTATAATCACGCCTGATCGGTATCTAGCGCCACCAGTTCTATGCTGACCAAACTTTAATTTAAAAGTGGACCCGATCGGCAAGCTCACTGGCACACCCCTGTATGCAGTTTCAAATCACTAGAAAAGATCACGAAATGCCATGACATCAGCATGTATTGACCAATGAACTGATTTATTGCAAGTGATGTATTTTGAAGGGTGCCTTGGCAAACGTTTGATGTGGTGCTTTATTAAACATTGGTATTTTGGAATGAATCTTGTAACAAATGATTAGGATTTCTATTCAATGTGATTAGTTACGGTAACAAATCTAATTGATTAGGCACTCTAAACAACAACAACATGAATATAATGAAGTTAAGTGTAGAACTACGTACCGAGTTCACATCCTTGTTTCGCTTCATTTACAACAGATAGCCAAGACAATAGAGCGCTCTCAAAAATAAATCATATCAAATAATTCCACTTCTTCTTCTTCGGCCTCCGTCAGATATGACGATTGGCTGCCATACGATCACATCTCCGGATCATCTTTCTCCAAGCTACTCTGTCTTGTGCCAGACGCTTGGCCTTTATAAGACTCATGCCAGTCCATTCCTTGATGTTGTCAAACCATTGTTTCCTTATTCCTTTGACGACCTCTTTTCCTGCTGCCTTCCACTTTCCCTTCTATGATGTGGAGTGCCAGTAAGCTACCACTGCCTCTAATGATGTGCCCGAAGTAGGCCAGCTTTCTTTTGATAAGCTCTCCTAGCAGTTGTCTCTTTACACCAAGTTCTTTCAGGATACTTATGTTGGTTCTTTTCTCCTTCCAGTCAACTCTTAACATTCTTCTCCAGATCCACATTTCAGCAGCCATTATGCGATTTTCATCTGCTTTGATTAGAGTCCATCCCTCCAGACCGTAAAGGAGCACGCTCCATACCAATGCTTTTACAATCTTTGTTTTAAGATTTGTTGTGAGGTTGCGGTCATTCCATAGGTCCTGGAGTTCTATCATCCTTCCCTTGGCCATTCCAATTCTAGCTCTTATATCAGCTGTGCAACTGGCAGATGTGGTTTTCACAGAGCCTAGGTATTTAAAGCGACTGACTTGTTCAACATCCTCACCATCGATTGAGATATTATGCACAGGCTGTTCTTCTCCAGTTGTTAGAAGTTTTGTCTTTTTGACATTGAGCTTGAGATTTAGCTTCCTGCCTGCATCATTTACGGCTGATGTTAGCCTCTCGATGTCTTCTTCAGAGGTTTCAAAAAGTGCAGTGTCATCGGCATATCTAAGATTTGAAATTGGTGTACCGCCTACTTTTATCCCATACTGGTTTACATCAGCGTCTCTCATGACTTTTTCTATGTAGGAGACGAACATGTGTGGTGAAGCAATGCATCCCTGCCTCACACCTTTACCTAGGTTGAATTCATCTGTGTTTTCACCATTCCATCTGATCTTTGCCTTCTGATTTACATAGAGGGATTGAAGCAGTGCTACAAGATGTGCTGGAAATCCCATCTCTATCATTGCAGAGAAAAGCTTGATGTGGCTCACAGAGTCAAATGCTTTAGAATAATCTATGAACATGATGAAAGCTTTCTGACCTATTGCAATGATTTTCTCCATCAAGATCTGCAGACAAACCAGCATATCGACAGTACCCCTGCCTTTCCTGTAGGCGGCTTGCTCTTCTGGAAGTTCTTGGTCTAGTTTGGCTTTTAGGCGTAAGATAATGATCATCAGTAGCACCTTACTTGTATGGCTGATGAGGGCAATTGTCCTGTAGTTGGAGCACTGTTTGCGGTCGCCTGATTTGAACAGCATGACAAATTCTTGCACTTTCCAGTCATTTGGCCAGTCGCATTTGATCCAGATGCATGTACATAACTGATGTAGTGCTTTAATTCCGTGCTGGCCTGTTGATTTTATGAGCTCAGCAGGAATCCCATCAAGGCCTGGTGATTTCCCATCCTTGAGTTTCTTGACAGCATACATCACTTCATCCATTAGCGGTGGAGGTTCCATGTCATCGTCAAATGCTCTGTTCATTTTTGTCAGTGGTGTTTCTCCATCTGGACTTTCAAATAATTATATTGATATTAAACATCTTACTTAAGTGATTTTTGCTTAGTTATAATTGCGGATTAAAAATCAAAATTTATCTCAAAATTTCACCCACAAAAGTATGCAAATAATAAATAGTTATACAAGTGATGTGAAAGTTGAGATATGGCTTCCAAAAATAAACCCTGTCCTATGGACGGATGGATATCTCTGGTAGGGTTAGTAATTTCACAGATTTTGTAAATTGATCATTTCGACCAAAATTGAAATCTACCATCTTTACCAGAAAGTCTGTGTTTTTCATCAGAAATGTCCGATTTTCAAAATTTTAAATTCTTATGAAAGCTGGCGTTTGCGCAAGATATTGTGAAAACGGTTTGAACAATATCAATCGAATTCATACCGTATCATATTGCCTCGGTACCGTTCTTTCTGATACACCCTGTATTTGTAACAAGAATTCAAATCCCTCATAAAGTTGGATGGCTTTGTTTAAATCGCCTACAATATTTCGTGATATGTTCATATTGTGTTGCATATTGTTTCATGTTTCATTGCTAGCCCCTTGCTTCAAAATATAGGAAGGTATCTTTGAGACTGATTATGCGAAAATCACAACTCTGTCAATACACTGTACTGTTACAAAGAAGATTTCTTGTGCAATCCAGCATGCTTCACTTCTGTCACCAGTGTGATGTACACCTAGCACATAAAGTCCCTGACCAGGTGCTTTGAGGTTAGCTAATTCAAAATAGATAATCGGTACCAAAAATCTGAGATATATATTGAATGAGCAAATTTCTTCTCCGCAGTTTGATACCTCATTCAACAAAATCGAATGGATACTTTTAAAGTTATGGCGATTTCAATGACCGCGCATGCAACAGAAAAGTTGCACTAGGTATAGGAAATCATTGATTTGTGTGTGATTACGCACTGAAAAAACTCACAGCTAATCAGCTAAGACTTGTATTCTTCACAGCCAGATACACCCTTTGTCCCGCACATTGCGATTATCACTCCAGAGTCCAGACCCATTCATCTGTCTCGTTCAGATAGCACACAGTTATGACAGTAATCACACACAAATCAATGATTCCTATACCTAGTGCAGCTTTTCTGTTGCATGCGCGGTCATTGAAATCGCCATAACTTTAAAAGTATCCATTCGATGTTGAATGAGGTATCAAACTGCGGAAAAGAAATTTGCTCATTTAATGTATATCTCAGATTTTTTGTACCGATTATATATTTTGAATTAGCGAACCTCAAAGCACCTGGTCAGGGACTTTATGTGCTAGGTGTATACTGGTTCCTATTGACATTTATTACATTGCAATGAAAGGCATCTGATGTTGTTATGTTAAACGAGGGTCTACGTCTTTAAGAACATCATGCTGCAAATAGTAGGCTACAATTGATGTGACTTCAATTCAGTACTCTTTTGGTTTTTTAAAGACCCCCTTATTTTTGAATAACACATAATATGCATGTTTTAGTTGGGATTCAACTTTTTAAAAAATAAGTTATGCCTATATTTACCATTGGGTGGAAGTCAGATGACCTGCAGCTGTAAATTACTTTAACACATGTTTTGCACTGGGTTTTTATTGGGGGGTGGTGGGGAGGGTGCTCTGTTGGCACTATAGGGATGCTAACATACTCGAAATCTTCTTTGATACTGTACGTTGTCAATGCTTATACACTTCATTCAGTAGTGTTAGTTGTGATTTTGACACGTTAAGATTTGAGGCCTTCCAACATTTCGCATGCAGCTGACTTCACATTATTGATACAAAGCGATTGCTATAAACGTGGTATCTTTGTACACATATAAACACATCGGCTTTACGTATATGTAATGCGATATGAACACGAAATACCCACAATTAAGGCGATTGAACAAAATCCAAGTTTTAAGGGAATTATTTTCATTTGTTTCTTTAGGATATTTTCAGAGGTTGAATTAACTCTCCATTTGAAGCGGCGCTATATGTTCTACGTGTTCAATTTCCTTCTGCCATGTGGACTTCTTTCATGTCTGAACCTACTGGCTTTTTATCTACCAACCGAATCTGGAGAAAAGGTTTCTTTGGCCATCACCAATTTTCTGACGTTGGTTTTATTCCAGCAATTGATATCTGGTCTGCTGCCACCAACGCCGGATAGCATGCCAATTAAGTTATTCCATAGGGTTGGGGCAATAGTTTTAATATCGCCCAGCTCAAAACAATCTTGGTATACAGTCCTCAAAATAAGTAACTGACCAGGTAATAAATATACTCTTAAAGGTGTATGTTCCGATCACTTTTTTGGGGCTATTATTTTTTTTCACATCAAGATATTTTGATATCAGAAGAATCCCCATATTTTTCTCATTATATCTGAAAATATCTTAGGTACCAGAAATGTTCCATTTAGAAATTATAGGCTAAAACGCGGTGTTACTGCCAAAGGTGGTTAACCACCAGCCTGTTTGTGTACTACTCAATGGGCAATGTTGTTGGGACCTTGTGCTTCTAAAATAAGAACCATTGGAGTTATGCATCTCAAACTTTGGAATGTGACAATTTTAAGGATGACCTTCCATGTAAAATAGAACACATCAAGTCGAAAATCGGGCCAGCAATCGGAACATCTACCTTTAACTCCAAAACTATAGCTCCTACGTAAAAATATTAAAATATAAAGTTGTAAGGAAATCTCTTTTCTTCAATTTGAGACATCGTTCATGAAGATCGGTTAATAATTAAATACACTACATTGATAAGGATAGAACAAAGTGCAGTTTACATTTTCATACTTGGGTGGGTTTTGAACACGCACCCCCGTGTGTGACAGTATATGTATGGGCTGCATTGATCAATTGAAGTATCCCCAATCCTCATCTTACTATCAACCAGTGAGTTATCGCTACCAGTTGATTAATAATCAATAATCTGCCTGTTGCTACACTAGTCGGAGGCTGCGTGTCGACGAACAAAATGTTAAAATGAAAAACTGAATTTGTTTTGGTTTTGGGTACATAACTGAGTTAATATTCATTCAATCTTCACGTGTAATATCTCAAATTGAAGAAAAGAGGTTTCCTTACAACTTACATTACATCAATGTACATTACTATATTGATAATACTAATATTATCCTGATAATCTTGAGGTTGCAGGCTTACTTTTTCCCTCGAACTGCGGTCTCTTAAAAATAGATGTCCTATAAAGATCTCAAATCTCAAATCTCAAATTGTTTTTTGTTCGTATTCCGTCGGGCAACGGACTTCCGTCACTTGATGAATCGCCGTGAAAAAGTGACGGCAGTGCGTCACTAAATAGAGCGCCCTCAATTCAAACGGAGCCCCGTTCTACAGCTGACTGACCACTCCGTCTACTGTCATGACTGTCGAGGCTTGGCCTGTCGATTCTACAAGCATAAACCCCAAGATGAATATCCCGCCGTCTGATATAATAATCCGGGAACGAATCACGAAACTAATACAAAATATAAGGGATTAAATGAAAATGAGCAAAAGATATGCGGTAACGATGGTCAGGTTGATTGTGATTTTAGTGCCGAATGGCAGAAGTGTACGGTTACAGTCGATCGTCTTCTCTGCAACATAGCGTGTGTCATGACCATTCTTGCGGTCATTATAACAACTGTTTTGCTCGTAACTACCCCAAATTAGAAAGTAAGTGCTTGCATTATTTGTATAACGAAATAAGGGTTGTAACCGTGGTTAAACCTAATAATAGTCAAATCAAACGGGTCAATACAATACTAAGACTTAAATATAGTGCCAAAGTTTGAGTGTGATCTTAGTACTGAATGGCAGAGGTGTTGATGTGCGGTGACAGTTGATCGTCTTTTCTGCAAATAGCGCGTGCCGTGACCGGCATTCTTGCGGTCATTTATAGGGAGTAATCTTTAAATACGGCAGGGGGAGGGGAGGGGGGAATGTGCAATTTTCAATATTTTTATTCATCTTTTTCGGATTCCCCCTCAATTTTCTGTCACGAATTTCAGATTCACACCTGATTACTAAAAAAACAATTCCTATAGAGGGGTTTGGATTTCCGGACTTTTTAGCTTCAAGTGTTAATCGGAAATCCGATTTCCCCTCTCCCTCCCGAAGCGTTGGAAATCCAGACTTTTCCCCCCGGAAGCATTGGAATTCCAGACTTCCCTCCTTCGAAACGATTTCCAAAGAATTTGATTCTAAAAAAGAATTTGTATCCAATATAGAAGATCCCTATAGAGGGGTTCGGAAATTCAGATTTATTTGAGATCAATATGAGCCGGAAATCCAGATTTTGGTGCTCTTGGAAATCCGGGAATTTTCAGAATTGAAAAATTACCTATCTATTAGGGGTTGTGCGCCTATTTTCTGGAATAGCCCAATGGCCTTTAAGATATATCTCCAACTGAATTCTATCCAACAGCTCCTGTTGGAATTCACCTGCAATGTAATATGATCGTATGCCAAACTGCGTAGGTAATTTATCCCGTTATATATACATCGTCTTTAACGGATCAAAATATATCCTTCATAAAAAAATGTGAAATCCTAGAATTCTTAACAACTATTAGTATTATAATTACCATTGCATCCTAAAATCTCCAATCGAAATGCACAATAGGAGTTAGAACACGTCTTGGGCTCTATTTGAATGATGCTGGTATACAATGGTTGGTCGAATAGAATCTTAGCTTGGATGCCACCGCCTGCCGTATTAGCGACAAATAACTGCAAATGTCAAATAAGATAATTATATTCATGTATAGATGGTGTGACCGGTGACGTCATGTATTTACAAATGGGACACCCTCTCCAGTAAAGTTAATGAAGACAACATGACATTTCTTTCTAATGAATTGTAAAACTCATTTATTTTTAATTCTTTTTGTGAAATTCGATAGCTTATAGCATTCCTAAGCAAGTTTAAAGACAGTTTTGATAACAATTTGCTGTAACACCACAATCTAGTTAGAAAACCTGATCTGGCCTATGTAAACTATAGGAATCTTGCCCGGTTAGTTTTGTCTCAAATCAACAGAGGGCGTCATAAATGTAAACAACGGTCACCTCATCTATAATGAAGTTGTCTTTTAACGCATACCCTAATTTCGTCCGCTTACACAGTAGTAAAATAATATTTTTATCACAGAAATGGATGGGTTTATCCCCACAGTAGATAGGACCTACATGTAGAGCGTCATTTATCATTGACAACACACAACGAATCGAGAAAAAAAATATGGCATGAATTATGAATATTCCATTACTGCCATGAAATGGCGTTCAACTTTTCTTAGCACATCAAAACTCGACCGCCCGGGAACCGCCGGTTCCGTACAGTTCCGTGAGGTTGCAGCCGGTTTCTATTGTTCTAAACAATGATATGCGGTCCAACCGGGCGGAACCGCCGGTTGCCGCGCGGTCGAGTTTTGATTTGCTCCCTAATGATGTTCTCCAAAGAGAGGACAGAAATACGTACGAGTATACTATTCCATCTTGATTGTCTTAGATGAACATTCATTATTTGCCGTGTATTCTACTCGATCGCTTGCGAAATTTGATTGCCATTAACCATTATCACACCAAATGTATTCAAAAACTGTAGGTGATCTTACGCACATGACTTCTAATATCTATAATTTGACTTTGGCTTATCTCGAAAACACTTAAAGATCTTTGTTTTTGTTTTAAGGCTCCCAACATGGGATTTACTCAAAAGAAACAGCCTACCTTTGTACTACCATCCCCATTTGCAATGTAATGCAGTTGTCCAGAGCCGGCAGGTTGCTCAACTTTTACATAAATGGATGTGACCCAAGAGCCAGTACCTTGGGTTATCAATCCTGCGATTGTCTGGTTCTTACGCAAATCAATCTTGATCCAGTGGTCAGTTAGAGATGGCTTAGGATTCCATCGGCTATCATGATTCAATCGAGCCTTTTCAGGGTCACAGCAAAATTCACTGATAAAACCTCTATTAATTGAAGAAGCTGTTATTTGTTCATCGATGATCTCGCCACTCTCCATTCCTAACGCAATCTCTATACAATCTGCCACGCAAAAATGTAATCCGGAAGTGTTATCTTAAAAGAATATGATCCAGCTAATCATACTAAGAAAAATAAAATAAATACGTGATATTTTTACAAAACCTGATTGTACAGACTATAAGAGAATTGCTGAACTCGATTTACAACTTTTTTTTGATTTTGTCTTTAAATTAAGTTTTGATATAAATGTTTTCATACAATTTTTATTTAATCTATTAAATCGTCGTGACGTACAGCCAGTAGTATTCAATCATGTCAATATATTATAATCCATGGCAATGACGTGGGCTATCCCAAATGTCTTAAAAACTCAATTATCTTATGAAAGGGGTTCTGCATCATAAGGTTAACTACATTTTACTCAAAAAAATCAGCATACAACAAGATAACACTTATTCATATAAAAGTTGTTGATTGTTGGAATGCATTTGCCTTATCTGTATATAAACCTTCAGATTTGACATAAACTTGAGTTTTTTCAGTATTTTTCAGTAATATATTGACCAAAAAGGACCAATTTTAGGGAGCGACCATTTAATTAACTGTGAAGAGGGCGTGATTATTGTTTAAAAGTATGAGCTTTTGTAATAGTTTCAACTAACTGTTCATTACATATGATATGACTGAAATAGGCCGACCCACATCTGACACCTTCAGAAGCGTCTTAGAAAAATCGTTTTTTGTTTTAAATTATTATTTGTTGGTTTGCAACATAATACATCAACATACATATTAAGCTAACTTAAATGATACCTGTAATGATATATTACAAATTTATATTTACAGAATAGACAATGTACATTTAACCAGAGAAAATAAAACAAGTACAAGACAATACAAGACAATACATGACATGACACGACATGGCACGGCATGACATGAGATGACACAACACGACACAACGACACAAATGTCAGTGACATGACATGCCGCGACATGCCACGACATGCCACGACATGCCACGACATGCCATGAAAACTCGCTGTTATCCTTACCAGACATTGTAGCATTAGGTGCTGGTTGCCATTCTGCTGAATTTCCATTCATATTAGTGCATGTGATTTCTGTCGGTCCATCGATAGTAAGTGCATCACCGCCAATAAAGGAGACTGCAGGGTCGAAAACGGCTCCATTATCTGGTACAACAAAAGCGTTACACTTGAGAGCTACATCAAAGAGAAACAACGGAAAGTGGTAATACATGGCGTGTAAAAATGTCTCGATGCGGGATACAAATAATTAAAAAATACATCCCATGTTTTTTGTTTTCACAAAGTTATGCTGATAGTAAGCCCTGTTAGTCCTCTTTCGAATACACTCCCATTAAATTTCAATCCCTTAACCCCCGAGATATGATCAATTCAGTAAGAAGATTGCGAGCTTGGCCACCTTTTTAATAATATGATTTTCAACTGGAAACAAATTGTCTTTAAGATTCCAATGATGATAAGGATGGGAAGAGTGTACTTAAGTTTCAAGATTCTGGACTGTATAAGTATCGTCCGATACTAGAGCACCCAGTATCGTTCGATCCATTATCGGCCGATACTGGCACATATAAAATGTCCCAGTATCGGGCGATACTGGAACATAATTATGTACCAGTATCGTTAAATACTAGGACAAATCTCACTGGTATCATGTGTACCAGTATTGACCGATACTGGAACAGAACAGTAAAATCGTACCAGTATCGACCGATACTGGCAACTTTTATGTTTTAGTATTGAACGATACTGGTATACCAGTATCTGGGACCTAAAGCACACCTTTCCCATTAATGTATTGACAATAATTTGTTTGGGTGAAATCCCAACTAATTGTTATTGCTGCCGGAACTGGCTGCCTGATTCTTTCCCTCGTTCGCGGTTTCTTACGCTTGGTTCCCCAGCGACAATAGTTTGACTATTACTTTCTCGTAAGTCCCTCTAGCCCTACGTTCAGGGGGTCTGTATTGCTTGTTCCTGAACCAAATTTTTCAACGAACTCCCCAAGCAATTAATTATGTTAAATTTGATCTATGCACAAAATAGTTCATGAATATTTCACTAAGTATGATACAATTATTATTGTGTTTTGTGTTTATCATTTTCGGCGAATAGTGAATAGATTTACCTCTCGTCTGCTCGGAGGCAATAGCACACTATATCCGATTCGGCGTGAGAGGTTTTATATTAAAGATTGGCTTAAAATCACAGCCCAGAGAATTAGCTTTCTTTTGCTTCAAAAATGAATTATGATGATAAGTTCGTCGCGAAGTCAACACTTTCGTATATTAACGCATGTATTTAATTCTTATGTATTCTATTGTTTTAAGTATCTCATTTCTGGTCAAAAATGTCATATTTTATTTGATTACTCCAATAATTAATGCATTTAGTATTCTAAGATGCCTTAAATAAGTGAAAACTTCATTTTTAAATCAAATTTAGTTAATTTGATACAAAAAATGAAGATTAATTACCTTTAATGAATATTAATTATTCGTATTTACTAATGACTCGACCTTTAACTGACGATATCTCCGTAACTAATTTCGACCATTTTGCGATCGTGCTGCGCGCAGTATATCTGGAAAACTTAAGGGGCTCGGACCTTCAAATTTGGCCAGAATACTGTTAATAAGATAAGCTTTAAAATGAACTAGAATGGAGACTCTAACCCTATGAGAACATATTTTTGTACATCGCCGTAAAAAAGAAAATAATATTTTTTTCTGGTGAACACAAAATCAAATCGTTACTCTAATTAATAGTGTCCAATTGCTTAGAACCTAGTTCATTCTATAGCTTTATCAATCAGCTTTCATTTGCTCTTTGTCCCAATACTCTACGATAAATAGTTGCGCGCAAGGTGTCCTCGTAGCAAAAAAGATGATCCAAGATGGCCGCCGTTTCCATAGCAACGGGTCACATGACCGACCAAGTAGCGATATTTTTTTAACCTACAGGGTGTCCCAAAAGTCTATGCACGTTTTTGAAGAGTCATATCTCATAAAATATAAATATGGTATAAATTTAACCATATTTTGATAGACGAGTCTTAGGAAATTATTTTGATACCAAACACAACCCTATTGATGAACCCAAAACATTAAAAAACTGTTTGAAAGTGTTTGGCCATATGCCAGACCAACCCATACCAAGTACCACACATTGTTGCTAAAATCAGGTGCGCATAAATTAACAGTATGAAAGCAACGTTGCGCATTAGTCACAGTTCACTGCTTACCTTGCAACATTAATGTTATTACCAAACTCGGTCACTCATAACATAAATAGGCGTAGTAGACAACATTGCACAGCAAAAGTCTTTATTCAAGATGGTTAACAGCTGAGATAAGCGAATACAATTTGTTGGTTCTACGCTAAATCAAATTCAGTTCAACTTACTCAACAAAAATTCAGAAAACATTTCAAAGTGAAACGCGCACCAGGAAGAATATCCATTCTGGAGTTGGTGGATACATTTTTGAACACAGGAACTGTGCATGATTTGTATCGATGTGGTAGAAAGACTGGTAGATCAACAAGTCACATTGATGTCATAAGACATGCAGTAGCCAAATGTCCAAAGAGATCTATTCGCCGACCTTCCCGGCCGCAGAAAACAAGATTAAAAGATCAACTGTTCACAGAATTTTGCGTAAGGACTTGAAGAAGTTTCCATACAAGATTCAGATCAAACAAAACATTAAAGCAGCGGACAGATATAGTTTGTTATTATGATAGGATCACTGTAATGTAAAATTATAAATATTACAATTGACGGATCACTTTCCGTGTAACCAACTATACCCGTCTTTTTGTTAATCTCAATAGGTATGGATTTATGAACTTTATTCCTCCGAAGTATACAAATACATTTTTGCAGTAATACATATTTTACTTCTATGGTGGCATAACAAACAGATGTTACTCCAATGTTTGATATCAACATTATTTCCCACATCTCCTCTTTCTAAACATGTATTCATATTTTCAATACGACTTATATTTTGTGAAATACAAGCGTCAAAGTCGTGCATAGACTTTTGGGACACCCTGTACAACAAGTTTAAAGTTTAAGTACATACCCAATTAACATTAACAGTACCTTTAATATTGGAGAAAAATTAGTTTTAGTAATATGTGCTCTCAACCCCTACTCCCCCTTAACCTTTTGTCTCTCTTTAAGTGTCTGGGGGAAATGTGTAAATAGCGAAAGTCACGCGTAAACATATGTTTCTGTATTCGTGTGCATTGGGAGTGGTTAAATATGTAAATTATCAAAAATATGACTTCTGTATGGATGCGGTGATTATTTTGCTGCCTATTTAACCAGGCCGTGGTGGACAGCGATAGTCACGCGTAATCACATTATTCTGGATTCATGTGCATTGGGAGTGGTTAAAGTACACAATTTGTTGATATATCTTTTTGCAACAATTTATTATGTAATCAAATATCACTGGTTCAATGTCAAAGTATCACGGGATTTCTTATGTATTTTATTATTTTCTGACACTTCTATATTTAAGGGAATTATTTAAGAATATAATTGCAGGAGAACAAAAGACTGCATTTCTATGAGTCTTGTTTTAAAATTTATAATAATTCAGTATACAACTAGCACACACCCACCCTCCGAGTATGGAGTGGGTCCTAGGTTTTGTTTAGCCGATACTCATTTGTTCCCGTGTTAAGCCAATCATAGGCCTCCCACGGCTACCATGACAACGAGAGCGAATTGACACAGTTTTTCAAACTATAGTTAGGTATCATTGGCGGCAAGCAACAACATGTTACATAATAATTATGTTATTATATAGGCCTATGATTTTATGAGAAATGTGCCTAAATTGGTATCGAAGTTCGGGTGTGACGGGTGAAACCCTTCTTAAATCGTAAATGTCATGATTTCATCATTTTTGGTACAGTTCAAAAGATTTTCCAAGTTCAAATATGTTCTGATCAGGCAATTCGCAGTCCGCGGCTAGTTGCTTCCGTTTACTAGACTCGCGTAGTTTCAAAACTCATCAATATTAATGAATTTCTACATCAGTTTCATTTTCATTTTATCACCCATTAAAATAGAGCTTTTTACGAAAAATAATGCACCCACTATAATAGCTAAGATGTTTCTGTCAATTTTTCTGAACCAAAGAAGCACATTTTAAACGAAAAAGGGTTCAATTATGTCTGTTTCGCAAACACCTGTATGACTATCATTTTTTAAAAGCCCGGTAAACAGAATGGTTTTGATAGTCTATTTTGGCAACTATATCTAATACTATGTAACGGGATACATAAAATTAGTTTGATAAAAAAGCAACGGTAAAAGTTAAGATATTTAATACACGCATTCACCGATGCGATAGATGTAACGCTATTTGTGAAGTTTTATTTATAGACACGTATTTCACCCAGTTTTCTATTATGCGTAAACTCGAACCCATGGTGAGCGCGATGGACAATAGCACTTCTTTTGAAATCGATTCCTAGCGATTTCATGCATCTGGGAACGAGAGTGGCGTATTATAATTATTTATGGATGTTAAGAAGTAATTTCATGACATGTCGAAAGGCTACATCGGCTTTTGCGTTGAGCGACCTTGTCCTTGGTCCAAAACACACGTAGCTTCAAACAAAACACCCACTTAACCATCCCTGTGTCGATTATCTATATATGCTAAAACCAAGGTCATTTTCTTGGCGAATTTCATTAATTATTATCATTACTCGTAGAACTATGCATGTATAGGTGTTTATCGATAATTGGCATGGCAACGCGAGACAGATGATTTTCTGTGAATAATTTTTATTCCATTTGAATACAATCATGAACCGTGTCGGAGATATATTTGTTTATTCAAATGGCTTGAAATATACGCTTAATTAATGACAGTCATAAAATCGTATAATGAAAATAAAAACACGCATATAGCATATATACTGGTACATATTCTTGTTCCAATCCAATAATATAAAATTGGATGGATTGAGCATGATACACACAGATATTGGTCGAGCTATAAGTTTAAAAAATATGTTTAAAACACATAGCGAGACCAATATATTTGTGTATCCATGCGAACAAATCCATCCAATTGTATCATTATTATGTTTTGAGAATCTGACTTGAAAAATAAAAACAAATAACACTTAGGGCAATTTTCCAAACTGTCAAACATTTTTGGTACAGAATGACAGAACAGAAGCTCCAAAACAAATTCCAACACGTAACAACAAGTTCAAGTTCCAAGTCATTTACAGTTTGCAATAAATTCAAAATACATTATTTCGGCGATCGTCTGTTTTCAACACGATTGTTTTTCCCCTAATGAATTACACGTAATAAGCTTACACTTGACTTACAAGTTACAGTACAAATATGTTCATGATCGCCATTTTTAGACCACGAACTTCCTCATTTATACAGATAGACACACTTCGTCGCTGTTCTGACATAACGACACATCACAACAGAATTAAAGGTATATTATGTGATCTTTCCAGGGAACGCCCTCAACATCGAAAAAAAAAATAGAAAGCAGATTTTCTTGCAGATTTACATTTCTGATCATAAATCATGCATACATTCCAAGTTACAGGGCGATACGATTCTTAATTACTTCAAAATCATGGTTTTAGAGTGAAAATAAACTGTCGAAATCCCGACAGTTTATATTTTCCACTCTAAATTCACTCTAAAACCATGATTTTGAGGTAATTAGGAATCGTATCGCTCTGTAACTTGGAATATATGTATGATTTATGATCGGAAATGTAAATCTGCAAGAAAATCTACTTTAAAAAAAATCATGAATAGAGGGCGCTCTCTGGAAAAGATCACATAATATGCCTTTAAGTAAAGTGATGTGTCGTTATGTCAGAACAGCGACGACTTGTATCGGTGCTTCTTTGCGTTGCAGAACTGTCCTTATTACTGAGTAAGTCCTGAAATTTCTAGTTCATTTAGAGCTTGGAATAAGTAGAATCTCATTCTACTTATTCCAAGTTTAGAGTAACAAAAGGTGATTTTAAGTTCAGCGGTACAGTTTAACTCGACGCCATTTTCAACACTGACCTCTGATCATGCTGATGTCGCAATAACGGGGGAAATTAGTCTCTACTGCATTTTCTGACGCTACACATACAATCGGCGTATTAATACACGCATTTAGTGGATTCGTGCGGCGGGTTTTAAATGTGTTAAAGAAACCTCTAAGAGTTGAACATATTGGTGGCCAATATCGCTCCAGCTGACATAATGCGCAGAATTATTGGTTTTTAGAAATGCATTGAAAGTAGGACGGAAGATTCTCAATACATAATAATTGGCATTATTATGTTTTGAGGTGTCCAAGTGTGATATAAAATTGGATAGATTGAGCCCATATGTATCGGTCGAGCTATGAGTTTTAAAAAATATTGGGCGAGACGCCGTCGAGCCCAATATATTAAAACTCATAGCGAGACCAATACATAATATTGGGCGTAAATCATCCAATTTTATCATTATTATGTTTTGGATCCAATATTATCTACACTTGGACTCAACACATAATAATGGATAATATTGGATCCAAAACATAATAATGATTAATTGGATGATTTACACCTAATATGTATTGGTCTCGCTATGAGTTTTAGAATATTGGGCTCGACTGCGTTTTTTAAAAACTCATAGCTCGACCAATACATGGGCTCAATCACCAATTTTGTATCAATACTGGAACGATTTATATGTCCTACAGAGTGTCCTATATAAAATACACTACTCACAAAAAATGAAAGGAATAGGTGTGTGTTATGGCATATAATAGGCACCAGTGTACTTCAAAAAGAGTTTAATATTACGGTATGTGCAATTCATTACAGGTGTAGTCAATTATTACCCGAACAATCAAGGGGAAATCGCGTGTATCTTTTAACACAGCTGGACATAGGCTGGACATGGGAGTCTCCACATAGCCTTATTATAGGTGCTTGGTGTTATGCACCTGCCATCGCAAGCTTTCAGCATGTAGGTATTGCAAAGATATGCTCTTTTTTAAAACTCTTGTATGCTCTGTCTGTCTTCTGGCTCTTGGTGGTGGTATTTGCTTGCTAGAGCTGTCCAGCTTCTTGAAAATGGGAATTCACAGCGGCAGGTAGTGACAAAACAGTGAGAAAACATCTGCTTGAAGATGATATGCATGTCAGAAGACCAGCCACAGGCCCCATTTAGACCCCACAACATGGCAGAATCTGGTTGTAAAGATTGGCAGGTAGGTGGGAGTTGATTAATGAAAGCAGGTTCTCTGTTTTCTCCAATGACAGACGTATTAGGGTCTAGAGACGTTCAGGAGAACGATATGCAGACTGTAACATTGTTGAAGTTGATCACTATGGAGGCGGATCCTGTTATGGTCTGGCTGGTATTTGTCTTGACCATGTTGACGGGCGTACGGACCTTATCGTTGTAGCTTGTGGTGCAATAATGGGCTTGAAGTACCGAGTTCCTTAGATGGTCCCAAACAACAAATAGGACGTTCCCAAAAATAAAAAGTGGCCCCAAGCCAGATATTCAAGATGGCGTCAAAATGGCCGCCAATACTGGTCAACTTTCATAAATGACATATAGCAATCAAAATGTATGGTGAAAGTATAGTTTTAATAGTGGGATGTATGTATTAGACCACTAGACACTCTTGTCCAGTATTTTTCCTTTGTTAACATACCTAAATCCAAGATCGCCGCCAAATGGTAAAATTCCATAAATTGCCATGAACCAACATGTATGATCAGAGTATAGTTTTAACAATGGGATGTATGTGTTAGACCACTATAAACTCATATCTAGTATTTTCAATTTGTTGACATACTTTAAAACCAAAATGGCCGCCAAAATGATGGCCAAAAATGGTCAAAATTCCATAAAATGACATAATATCAACCAAAATATATGATGAAAATATAGTTTTAACAATGGGATGTATATATTAGACCACTAGTAACTTATATTCAGTATTTGTGCTTTGTTAACATACTTAAAAATCCAACAAAAATCCAACAATCCCTAAACGCGTATGTAGCCACAATTCGTGATAATAATATGAGATTGTGCTTGCTTTTCTCCCTATTTGACCCTAAACGCGTCAAAATCAGCAAATGAACAAATACCCCTTTACTACTTGGAAAAAATATTATTTCCTGAATAATAATACCCTTTTCTTCTCCAAAATACTAATTTTCTTGAATAAAACCCCGTTTTTCTTGTAAACGGTAGATTTTATAAACGGTATAACGCATTATGCCTCCTTATTATACACCCGTAATTGCGCATTTTGTTCACGGACGTATTGCTTATTGTATAGTTGACTCCCCCTCCCCCGGGCTTTGGTATATCCACTTGAAACACTTACCACAAATTGGAATTATTGGTGTATTACAGGAATCGTCAGAAGTCTGTGGAATAATGTAAAAAAGAAAGATTGAAAAGAGTAAGAATAGAGCAATAGGCGGTCGCATTCCATAGTGACGTATTTTTAAAATCTGACACTACGTGACTTACGCTGTATGCGGACCAGAAATAAATATTTTATATCGCATTTGCATCATCACAGAAATATTCATACACTCTTAGTGGCTAAGGAGTCAATCAGAAAAGTGATGGGCGGGATGCATTGAATATGTCTAATTTGTTGTAGTAGGCCTATACGCTATTTGTTATGAGTCGTTATTCAATCAGCACCGGTTTGTCAATTCTTGGCGCGGGTATTATCAAATTAGTTGTTGTCAGAGATCAAAAAGGGTAACAAGCTCAAACAAAATGCAAATTTTGATTAGTATTGTCTATAAATCAATAAGTTCAATACATGCGTATACACTGCAAAAAAGGTTGCTTAAATATTTACTCAACATTTTACACAACGTTGTTGAAGTATGCAACCGCTCAACAGTTTAGTGCGTAAAATTTACCCAACACCCAACCAACACCGTTGGATAACATGTTTTCACCAACAGTTGAACAATTCCAGTTACTCAGCAGTTGCACAATTTTAATTACACAACAGTTGGGTATTATTAATTAATCATTTGTTGGGTATTTTGTGACTGTTGCTTAATTTGTGAATTGTTTTAATTATATATTGAGCATTTTTGTATAACAACTGTTGCTTAATTTATCAAATGTAGCCATATGTTGGGTATTTTATTTGTGACAAGTTTTTATTATATATTGAGCATTTTTGTATAGCAACACGGGGTAGGCAAATAATGTGAATTCCGGGCGATGCAGCAGAGCTACATAAATCACTTCCTCCCGGTAGTGAACCGGTAACTTGTAATGGGAATTCTAGGCGATGCAGCAGAGCTACATACACTATTCCCTTTCGGTAGTAAATCTGTAATTTATTTTAACATGTTATTTAACTAGGCATATATATATAATATCTGACATCTCTTATCATTGGTGTTATTTACTGTGAACGTTTGCCAAACGTAGTCTTGCTATATGGGTATGAAGGTGTAAATAGTCCATATTATATAATACATAAACATATTTATGTGATTCTTTGGTGGAAAATAGATCACATGACATGAACTATTCAGTATATGTCCATGTCGTGTATTTTGTGGCTATAAAAATCGACTATTCAATATTCATCGCTAGTGATGTCGCAATAACACCGCTGAAATGATATTCATAAACAAATATGTCAAACAAGGATGGACATTTTACACTATTTTGTCAGTGTTAGCGATTTATTCCGTTTTGGATGCCAAGACAGAATAAATCTAATTGTGGTCCTGCGCTTCCAAAAGGTTGCTTAAATATTTATTCAACATTTTACACAACGTTGTTCAAGTACGTATGCAACCGCTCAACTGGTAAGTAAAATTTGCCCAACACCGTTAGATAACATGTTTTCACCAACAGTTGAACAATTCTAGTTACTCAAAAGTTAGGCAATTATATTCACTCAACAGTTGTTCAAGTATGCAACAGCTCACGAAATTGGCTTTTTTGGACAACAGTTGCCTAAAATTCACATGTGCGTAACTTGCATCAACTGTTGCGTGATTGTCCTCAATGCTCATGCAACAGTTGCCAAAGTGGAATATTTTACGCAACATATTTTAGCAACAGAAACAGTTTCCACCAACATTTTAAGGACATTGTTTTCGACGAATTGCTCAACGCTGGGGATTTTTTACTTTAATTTATACAACGCCTAACTTTCTACATATATTGAATGAATTTTAATCAACACGTCAACCAACGGATCATAAAAGTACTTTTAGCAACGTATTTTAAGCAACCTTTTGCAGAGTGTACATGTTTCTCGATAAATGAGAAAAATCAATGCACTTGAGCAGATATTATGTACATACAATAAAAATCCACCTACACACTTGGTTGATCTACTTTTCCCCTGGAATAACCCATTTATTGACCTATAAATCATAAGAGTAGACATGTGGAAATTGACTCTAGGCCTATACATTTTCTATACATTATGGAATCATAAACTAATTGGCCTGATTAGTTAAAGCAAATTTGTGATCTTTTTTCAAATTTTTACACATATTTTTCACTCTCTCTTATAATGAAGTATGACTATCAGGAAAGACTTTTCGTAAAAGGAAATCACAGAACTTTAATGAATCATAATGGATATCTGCTTCCAACTTTATTACGTACGTGATACTTTATTACGTACGTGATACTTTATTACGTACGTGATACTTTATTACGTACGTGATACTTTATTACGTACGTGATACTTTATTACGTACGTGATACTTTATTACGTACGTTATACTTTATTACGTACGTTATACTTTATTACGTACGTGCGTAGTAATTATCACGAACGAACGTGATACTTTATTACGTACATAGTAATATCACGTAACGTACGTAATAATATCACGTACGTACATAATATTCTTTTTTTCGAGATGGTTCACCCCACTGATGGTTCAAACACACTGATGGTTCAAACACACACTGATGGTTCAAACACACTAATGGTTCAAACACACACTGATGGTTCAAAAACACTGATGTCCCGCCAGTCTATAGAGCTTCTCCATCACCCAATATAATTCCCCTTCCTCTTCTCTAGAAATCTTACCTTCACATTGAAGTAGTTGACACCTGCTTTCTCTCTGACGTCCAACGGGAACTCTTCATGAGTTGCATTGTTTAATTCACATTCTTTGTTATGTGAATCATAGTTAAAACTCTCACATCCTGGCTGCCTAATAGTGCATAAAACGTAACAGCGTCCCGCGTGCAAAACTCTGCCAATGGTACAAATCCGGTGATTATCTAACTTCACATTTAGAGCCGCATTGTACCCTAGCGGGCCTTGACCGCCGTGGAGGTACCGGTCTGCGATTCCTGGATATAGTGTTATCGATATTAAAAACAATATCGTGACTATGGATGCCATAGTTTTCTAAAGCGACATGTCAGGCGCATTTAACAAGTGTTTGATTCCACGACTTGTGAGCATTGGTGAGTGAATGGTTGGTTGACTGCCTTTACTGAGAGCTTTAAAGGCATATCTTTTCCATAGAGCGCCCTCTATTCATGATTTTTTTTAGAAAGTAGATTTTCTTGCAGATTTACATTTCTGATCATAAATCGTACATACATTCCAAGTTACAAAGCGATACGATTCATAATTTCCTTTGGAGTGAATTTAGAGTGAAAATATAAACTGTCGTGTTATCCGGTATCCCGACAGTTTATTTTCACTCTAAAACCATGATTTTGAAGTAATTAAGAATCGTATCGCCCTGTCTTGGAATGTATGTACGATTTATGATCAGAAATGTAAATCTGCAATAAAATCTGCTTTCAATTTTTTTTCGATGTTGAGGGCGTTCCCTGGAAAGATCACATAATATACCTTTAAGTTCCCGTCATAGCTTCGAATACAGTGTGTCCCGAAAAAAAAAGGTTTCAACAAAGTGCTGATAACTTCCCAGCACAAGGCGAACACCTTTTTTATATTAACGAATAAAAAAGTAGATTACACACCTGATTTTAGCATATGATGGCTTTTTTCCAACTATGGCAAATCGGAAACCATTGAACTTAAACCCCGACTTAAACTACCTGTAGCTATTATAATACTAGTAGTTGCCTCTATCGCTTAATGACAACGTACGACTTAAACTACCTGTAGCTATTATAATACTAGTAGTTGCCTCTATCGCTTAATGACAACGTACGACTTAAACTACCTGTAGCTATTATAATACTAGTAGTTGCCTCTATCGCTTAATGACAACGTACGACTTAAACTACCTGTAGCTATTATAATACTAGTAGTTGCCTCTATCGCTTAATGACAACGTACGACTTAAACTACCTGTAGCTATTATAATACTAGTAGTTGCCTCTATCGCTTAATGACAACGTACGACTTAAACTACCTGTAGCTATTATAATACTAGTAGTTGCCTCTATCGCTTAATGACAACGTACGACTTAAACTACCTGTAGCTATTATAATACTAGTAGTTGCCTCTATCGCTTAATGACTTAAACTACCTGTAGCTATTATAGTACTAGTAGTTGCCGCTATCGCTTAATGACTTAAACTACCTGTAGCTATTATAGTACTAGTAGTTGCCTCTATCGCTTAATGACTTAAACTACCTGTAGCTATTATAGTACTAGTAGTTGCCTCTATCGCTTAATGACTTAAACTACCTGTAGCTATTATAATACTAGTAGTTGTTGCCTCTATCGCTTAATGACAACTACCTGTAGCTATTATAATACTAGTAGTTGCCTATATCGCTTAATGACAACGTACGACTTAAACTACCTGTAGCTATTATAATACTAGTAGTTGCCTCTATCGCTTAATGACAACGTACGACTTAAACTACCTGTAGCTATTATAATACTAGTAGTTGCCTCTATCGCTTAATGACAACGTACGAAAGTTGCCCGTTGCTTGTTTGATTCCACCACAAACATGTTTTTATAAAGAAAAAGATAAAAAATCATAATAACTTCGATCAAGTGGATTCAGACAACTAAAGTAAAAATGTCGCCAATACGTGCTGTGTCTACTAATGCAATATCGCCAAGGCTTAAAGAGAGAAAAAATGAAATAAAACGTCGTCACGGATGATGCTTTATTTAATTTAATTGCCTAATTACCTATAGTCTTTGTCTTAGCAAATAACAGCATTGGTGTCACAGTTTCACTCAGTGGAATGGATGGTGGCGGAAGCAACGGAATTTAAGCAGGATGAGCCCAAATGTTGTTATATTTTTAAGATGTAGAAAAAATGCGAGCGAATCGCGCAAACATTTTTAGTATTTCACTAACATCGCGCAGATTTAAAACGTTCCTGAAGCAATTGTATATAAAAATGTAGCTTATCCATGCTTAAATAGTCCTATCTTATGGACTACTCCAGTGGCGTAGCTCAGGGCCCCCCTCTGACGAAAAAAAACCCATTTGGGCCCCCGCCCCCCACCCCCTAAAAACAAAGGGGTGAGAAAAAAAGGAAATAGAAAAAAAGTGAGAAAAAAGACCAAGGTTATTAGCCAAATAGAAGGCAAAATTGTACATGCAGTACATTTACTGTGCGATTTTTTTTGACTGTGCGATTTTTTTTTAACTGTGCGATTTTTTTGACCTCAACCCCCCCCCCCCCCCCCCCCCCCCCCACCCCACTTACGTGAAATTCACGAGGTAAATGACTATAAGAAAAAAAATTGGGGCAACCTTTTACGAAGTTTTTTAGAAATCTTGCCCCCCCCCCCCCCCTGAAAAAAATCCTAGCTACGCCACTGGACTACTCTATCTATGCCTAGAAAACTGCACCCAATCCGAGAACTGCTATGAACCCGAGAATCGCCCCGTGGCTCAGCTAGGAGGATGGCTGACTCAGTGTTTCTATATAATCGTAGTATAGTATTTCCCTGGATATATCATGATATGCTGATCATGTAATATGTCCCAACATGTACGAGGAGGGCTATGCTTAAATGGGAACTAATTCGCACGAAGCGCGCAGATAAATTGTTCCATTTTACTAACCACGTAAATGCATCAATGAATCGTGAGACCGCAGTATAGCGTACTTTGGGTTGAACATGTTGAATAGCACAAAGAGGGGTTGGGGGGGGGGGGGGGGGGAGTCGAACGATATCTCCCCTCTCGATGTACATCATTTAGACGTCAATGTGTGTGGTCCTCTACCGTATTTACGTTCAATATATATCCTTTCGTTCTCTTTCCATCCCTTTCCTTTTTTAAACTCTAACCCTCTTTTTTCTGGTTCTTCTGTGTGTAAATATACGATACCTGACTTTTCAACTTGGCATTTTCCTTAGATACGAATGATGTGTGGACTGAGAAATATGAAAAATATATCCTAATTGGTATGAATGAAAAAGATGCGAAGGAAAAGGCCAATATGAAAACTCTGTGGACCGTCAAACAATTCTTTTTCGATAGCTACAAGAATGTTTTGATTCGAAATATTGAGCTGAAAGACGATGATACTCACCAGGAGATACTAGCTGCCATCGAGGAAAAGATAGACAAGGGAGTCGACGTATCCACTGCCGTTAAAAGAGCCGTGATTAAACATCGAACCATTTTTGACGCGCTATTTCAGGAAAATGAACCAGATGAAAACAGCGAAACCGATGACGACAATGATGATTAAATATCAAAGACTTTTAAAAGTAAAGGCCGAGGTCTTGTTACGTCTAAACAGTTTGTGTGCATACATTGACCCTCGACACTTCAATGCTTCAATCAAATAACTCTTTGGGGAAAACCTATATGAGTCATCAAACTTGTTTCAACTTGTCCATGTTCTGTATTGATTATTGCATAATCGACTGTAATGCTGGATCCAATCAACATTGATCTCAAATTGAGGAACGTTAAACTAATATAAGTGAATGTAATTGGGACTTTATTTTATATGAGCTTTATCAAGTTTGAAAAGGCGTGACATTGAAAGTTTATAAAAAGATAAATAAACTAATTTATGAAAGCCTTAAAAACTTTAATACAACGTAGCTTTTTAAAAATATTTTGATAAGAACCGATTGAACCATTGTTCTTTATCTTTGAAAATATTGCTGTATATGCTATTACCGCATATACATTATTTCAAAATGTATGGTTGCACAAACCCAAAATCGGTTAAAGATTAAACACCACTCTCGTTCCAATTAATATCCCATTGGAATTATTCACTGTTAGTGTTATTATACATTATGTGTATAATCTTGTACCCATCGATGCAATGGTCAAGGCAACTGTTACTGGTCTACACAATTTGTGTGCGGTATATTGGTCCTCCGTACTTCCAACTTTCAATCCCGGCTTTCAATCAAACCACCCTTGGGGAAACCCCGGATGAGTCATCAAACATCAAACTTGTTCAGACTTGATCATGCTCTGTATTGATTGTTGCGCAACAAATTGCAATGTTATTACAAATGACCAATTGCATTATAATGTACTTAAATACAATTGATTTATTAACGTACATTATAATATACTTTAAGGAACATAAATATATAGAAAATAATTCAATTGGTCATTTGTAAGTTATCCTTATCATTGTCATTGCGTTATAATGTAAAATGTCTTGTATTAATAAATTTACACGAAGTTAATCAAAATTTGTCGTTGTCCTTTATGATGAATTCGGAAATGTAATCTCGGGTGTCATCATTGTTTTACGCGGAAATTTTGAAGATCGTCATACTATACACATTTGCCCTAAACTTTATTTACATTAGAGACGAATATGGTAGAAAATAGCACCAAAAAATACCGTAAATATGTATATCGAGACAATACGAACTGAATACATACTCAAATATCTATTTAGTGAAGTAAAGAAAGAGACCCCACCCCCCCCCCCCCCACCCCGCCTCAAGAAAAATGGTGGGGGAGACAAACAAAAACAAAAACGAACAAACAAACAAGAAAAACAGAAAAGGGAAGACAAAAAAGAAGGAAAGAAAAGAAAACACCCTTAATTTATTTTTAGTTTCAAAGATCCTGATAGTCTATGATAATAAATACATCTGACCTCCAACTTTCAAAGAAATGCCAAAAAACACACACAAACGGGGGAAATCACACGAAAAAACGTCGCATATTCCTTAAAACGAGACAATATATTATATATATCCCATGTGTGCAATTAATCTAATCGGCGCAAAAACATTAGAAAAACATCTGATAAAACGTGATGCTACTAGTAGGCAGTACACTTATGTAGTTGCCAAGTACTCTTTTTATTGATTGTGCAATCAATTATTACGCAATATCGGAAATCCCAAGATGAGTCAACGTTCTATGCCATACCATGATGTCATACTCTTACTCCACAAAATTTACTCCACAAACCTCATGAAAAGGGACATGATACACTACTAACATACTGATGTATCTATTGTGTGTTCGCCAAATTCAACCAGTGGCCGCAAAGATGAGAATCACGTGGTGGGCGAACCTGCCCATAGGGCGTACACTCCCCACTCTCCCCTACATGCTGTTCGCTGGTATATTATATTACTATGCATTAATGAATGAAAAATAAAAATGGGGAAAAATAAATAAATAAATAATAACAATAATAAAAGAAAAAGTTGAGTGACCTCACCCTGAAAAGTGCGCTTTGCAAAACAACTATCTCTGTAAACTGCTCAATATTATATTGCTTTTTCTTTAATGGACGCACGTCGTCACTTAAGGAAAACCATCTTCATTAATTGACATCATTTGGCGATAAACATCAATTTGAATGACATCTACCATAGATTAACCATATCTCACCACAGACCTTAATTGATATCACCAGTAACCAATCTACCAATCAGCGAAGATATTTTCCTGAAGATTTTCGTCCACATTCGATGACTATGGTTAGGAGCCAAGATAATTTGATGTTGGCGTAAGCGCAGGAGGGCGCACTCACAATACTATCACATCAGTCTCAGATGGTCAGTGATGGTAGTTAGTTATATCACAGATGGTGGTTATATTTATAGTATGCTTAACATAGGCGTGCGCAGGATTTTTTTACCCGGGGGGCTTAAAAATAAATGTCATTGGCTCGCACCGCTATAACAACTTCATTTCCAATGTTTAACAAATCGTTCCTGAAGCCTTGTTAAGCTTGACCAGTGGCGTAGCTAGATTATTCATATTGAGGGGGGGGGGGGCGAGAAATGAGAATGAACCGACAAGATTGTTATGAGTGAAATATGTTCGCGTAGCGCGCGAAAATTTTCGACTTTACACCTATATTTGGCACGATTGAGATACATTTTGGCTCTAAACAAGCTTGTACCAACGAATATTGCGTTTTGGGGACACATGTGCGCGCGCAGCGCGCGAAAATTTTTCATCTGTTTACTTTTGACCATCATACTTCCATGATTCCTCTGGTCAAATGAACCGACAGTGCCAATCTCAACCGACACCACGTCAATATTTGGGGGCGATCGCCTCCCGCGCCTCCCCCCCCCCCCCCCCCCCCCCCCCCCCCCCCTCTGGCTACGCCACTGAGCTTGACTGATAATTAAACAGTGAAACTAATTTGCGCGTAGCGCGCCAAAAATGTCTATTTTAACACTAAAAAGGTCCAGAAAACGTTTCTCAAGCCATCTTGTTCCAATTGAATAACAAAGTAGTATAAATATAATTGGCGCGGAGCGGGCAAAAATGTGCTATTGTAAAAATAGAGGTTTAGAAAAAAGTTCTTGAAGTTATCTTGTTAAGCTTAAATAATAAATAAACAGTGAAACTAATGCGCGCGCAAAAAAAAATGTCTATTTTAACACTTAAGACTGTGTATTTTTAAAACCCAGCCGCATCTCGGGGATGAAGGTTGGAGAAATCATTTCATACTTGGTCCACACATCAGTTATGATGAACCATCTCATATTATGGTGATAAATCTTTCATCGCGAGTCCCAGTGTTTCTAGATCAAAACACCCTAAATTTGCCAATTTCGACCATTTTAGCCTATATTCAGAAACGGGTAGTTTTTGTTTAAACCCTCCAACCGCAAAACGATTTTGCACAAGACACTTACACTGCAGTATCATCTTAACACTTTCCACGCGGCAGGCAGCTACAGACGACATTCCAAAATTTCACAAAATGTTTCAAAAATGTCAAAATTGATAAATTTCATAACCATATTTGGAATCAACATGTGAAATGCATTGAAATAAGTACAAACATACCTATTATTGGTTCAGTAATCCTTGAGATAGACTTTGAAAAATGCGAAAAGTTTCTGAAAAATCTGTTTTGTATATGGTAAAACTAATAGCCGCGTGGAAAGTGTTAAGATACCTATAGAGTATATCACATGTGCATTACATTTTGTTTAGCTTCTGTAACTTTTGTTTTATAACGGGATCAAACTTGTGTTTTTCATGAAAAATAGCTCAAATTATGTGTCAAATTAAAAACGGGAATTATTTTATGTCAAGTAACCAATTTTAAAAATTCATATATTAATGCAATCTATACATATTAGTCTTCAACATATAAAAAATCTCCGTTGGCTTTTTATTCCTACAAGTCGCTGTGTGACGTCAAAGTTACGCGTGTATATCACTCTACATGAAATGTTGGAAAATGAATGACGCATAGTGTATCAACCATCTCCGTCATATGAGGGATGAAATGTCGTGTTTACGACGTGCATCTAAATAAATAATATATCCCATCTTGATAACAATCTTCAAATCCAAGATGCCTCCAAAATGGCCGCCATAATCACCAAAATACATAAAGAACGCGTGTATTAAATTCCATACACTAAATTATGCAGTTTCAATGCCTATGCTCGAAATGCCTGAAAGGAGACACACATTTGAGACATTCTTGGAGGATTCTTTAGCTTCCATAATGGCCGCCGATATGTAAAATTGGACATTAAATGGCTGAAACAAAGCTTTTTTATTTGTCATACCTATCTTCTGTAAGACGAGGTTTTTAAAAAAAAAGATCATTTATCATTATTACAGTATAATATTTAGGCACCATATAACTAATCATGAGTATCTTGAAATAACTATGTTGACCACCAAATGCTGAATGTGGCCATGAAATGCTTGAAATGTCTTCGGTGATATGTTAATGACATACCGGTATAATATCCATTGCTTTTAGTGTAAGTTGTCCATTGGAAAACAAAATTTTGGTTTATGATATGAATTGGGAGAGATATTGTGATTTAAGCATGGCAAGTGATTAATGACCACAGAATAGTCAAACGTTTCTGCTTGCCATTAAAACGGGCATTAAAATCAGGACCCAAGCGTGTGTCGTGCGGACCCACCGTGTATAAACAAACAAACAAAACAAAATGGCCAATACATTGCTAGCAGTTACATAATGTGTGTATGGTAAGGATCATTGAAGGCACAGATTCACCGTTTAAAATGTGACCAGCAACTGGTTGAATGTCTAAATAGTGAACGGTACCCCCAAAACGAATTTCTGCATAGGCCTACATTGCTATAAAGATACATTGGAAAATTAAATACGGTATGTCTAGCAAAAAAATTGAGAAATGAAAATTAAGTATATCAATCTGTGATTCCAATTCAGCCACATGTGTCTGTATGGTACCATGATTTTTTTAGGACTTAATTACCGTACATACAACGACATGTAGGAATAAAAAGCTAATAATGATTATGTTTATTTTAAAGGTTAATATGTATAGACAGCATTGATTTGTTATTAAAATTGGTTAAATGACGTAAACTAATTCCTGTTCTTAATTTGATACATAATAACGATATCGTATACGTTTTGTTAAACCCTAGTCTTAAAGAAGATAGTTATAACAAATAAAGAATCATTGTTCCATCCATTTAATGTCCATTTTGACATGATCGGCGGCCATCATGGAAGGTAAAGAATCCTCAAGAACGTCTTAAATTAGTGTCTCCTTTCAGGCATTTCGGTCATAGGCATTGAAACTGCATAATTTAGTGTATGGAATTAAATATGAGCATTCTAAATGTATTTTGACAATTATGGCGGCCATTTTGGAGGCCATCTTGGATTTGAAGATTGTTATCAAGATGGGATATATCAAATATTTAGATGCACGTCGTAAACACTACATTTCATCCCTCATATGACCGAGATGGTTGATATACTATGCGTCATTCATTTTCCAACAATTTATATAGAGTGATATGCACACGTAACTTTGACGTCACACAGCGACTTGTAGGAATAAAAAGCCAACGGTGATTTTTTATATGTTGAAGATTAATATGTATAGATTGCATTAATATGTGAATTTTTAAAATTGGTTGGTTGACGTAAAATAATTCCCGTTTTTAATTTGACACATAATTTGAGCTATTTTTCATGAAAAACACAAGTTTGATCCCATTATAAAACAAAAGTTACAGAAGCTAAACTAAATGTAATGCGCATGTTATATACTCTATAGGTATCTTAAGATGATACTGCAGTGTAAAGTGTCTTGTGCAAAATTGTTTTGCAGTTGGAGGGTTTAAACTAAAACTACCCGTTTCTGAATATAGGCTAAAATGGTCGAAATTGGCAAATTTAGGGTGTTTTGATCTAGAAACACTGGGACTCGCGATGAAAGATTTATCACCATAATATGAGATGGTTCATCATAACTGATGTGTGGACCAAGTATGAAATGATTTCTCCAACCTTCATCCCCGAGATGCGGCTGGGTTTTAAAAATACACAGTCTTAAAAGGTTCAGAAAACGTTAATGAAGCCATCTTGTTGAAATTAAATAACACAAAATAAGAAATAATTCCCGCGCAGCGCGAAAAAATTGGCTATTGTAAAAATAGAAAAACGTTCCTGAAGCTATCTTGTTAAGCTTGAATAATAAAACATTCCAACTAATTCGCGCGTAGCGCCGCGAGTAGCGCGCAAAAAATCGTTATTTTGACACTGAAATGGTCCTGAAAACGTTCCTGAAGCAATCTTGTTCAGCTTGAATTATAAAACATTGAAAATAATTTGTGCAAAAACTGGTTATTTAACACTAAAATGGTCCTGAAAAACGTTCATGAAGCCATTTAGTTTAAATTACAAAATAATGAAACCAATTCGCTCGAAACGCGCAAAAATGTCTAGTTTACTAACTAAAATGGTCCAGAAAACGTTCCTGAAACATGTTGTTAGCTTGTATAAACATTCGCGCGAAGCGCGCAAAAAATGGCTATTTTAACACTAAAAACTCAAGAAAAACGTTCCTGAGCGTACAAACTGTCAGTTTTTTAAACTAAAATGGTCCCGAAAAACGTTCCTTAAGCCATCTTTTTTATAATAACAATAAGAATAAAGAAAGATTAAATCTAACTCGCGCGTAGCGCGCAAAAATTTCTAATTTGTTTCACTAAAATGGTCCAGAAAATGTTCCTGAAACCATGTTGTTAAGCTTGAATATGTAAAACATTGAAACTAATTCGCGCAAAAAATGGCTTCTTTTGAGGGGGGCATTGTCCCCACCGTGACAATGAGGGGGGGGGGGGACATTCCCGCTTGCACTGTCCCGGCCTCTCCTCCTCTCCCCTCCTCCCCCCTCCTCCTCTCCTCCCCTCCTCCTCTCCTTCCCTCCTCTCCTCCCCTCCTTCCCGCCCCTCTCTCCTTTTTTTTTTTTTTACCCTCTGGGGACCCGGGGGGCTTGAGCCCCCAAAGGCCCCCCCCCCTGGGCACGCGCCTGCTTAAGTATTACAATTTACATAACCTGATTTCTAGGGAAAATTGAGGGCGCACTCCAATCTCTCAGTGCCCCTTTATCTCGTAAAATTGTCAGGAAAGGTATTTAAACTGTATTTAATTTTCCAACATGGCTTTTGGGATTGTTTCATTTGTTTTAGTTAAATTTAGAAATGCGATATCAGATTTTTTCGATGTGAATCCGCGATCACGTGTTAAATCATTACGAATTGAACATTCAGTCAATTCGTGTCCACCGTCGTCTGGAGCGCTCGCTCGGATACAATAATCCAATAACTTGATAAGCTTACTTATTATATTATTTATACCCAGCTATATTAGAGCTGTGGAAAAAGTGTTCAAATACCTGTTTAAAAAAAAAAAAAAAGTGTTCAAATACTGGCATTTATTTGGCGATAGCTCTCTAGATATCAATATGCACTTATGTAGGGATATGATCATGGTGTGAATTGTGAACTACAGTGTTTTCAAACTTGATAATCGCGTTAAGTTTGTCTACTTACATTGCACCAAGACGAATCTTGTCTAGTTTAATCAAATTGATAGATTTGCGTAGATTGATGCGCTCTATTCCGTAAAGTAGTTCCAGTTGTAAACCAGGCAAGATTCTTCTTCCTGCACTTACATTCCTAGACGGGGAGAAGATGACAATAATTGATTAATTGATTTTTTTTTTAGCATTGTCCTTTGTCTTGTCCGGTATATATTGTTGGTGTCATATTTAGGTTTTAAATTTGGCTGTATCAGCCAGTTCGCAACCACGCGAAAAGCCGTTCCTTTTCTAACCCAGCAAAGCGACCCGGAAGTACTCACCCGTAGCGAAACCGCTTCGCAGTCATAGTTGACCTCGTAATAGCACGATGTAAATGAGCTCTTTTCATGATTATAATCACACATTTCAAACACATTGGCCATGAAATTGTATAGTAAAAAGGCATATTATGCAAATAATATTATCTAATATTTTCTGTGAACTTCATGACATGTTGTATTTTCGGTGCAAATTATTGCAATCCGACAAACCCGAATTCAAGAAAAACTTGAAGAAACTAAAGCCAAATTCATGGTAAAAAAGTCGCTTCTGAAGAATTGGGCATCAATTTTATCCATCGTATCATAATATTCATAGTCTTTTGTAACTAGGAACATGCTTACAATTTTATAAAATTATTTAGTCCGGTCAAGTGAATGCTTATAAAATAGCTCCTCGAATCTTGTCTCGATCTAAATTCATTTTGTAGCGTCGACGGGTTGTTGATCAAGTGTTTAAATCTCACGATTATATTCAGATTTGCTAGATAGCTCAGATGGTAGAGAGCTCGCTCAGAGAGGTCCGGGGTTCGAAATCGATCCTTCTGCTTATAATGTCATTTTTTTTATTTTACAGAAAGCTATTCTGGTCAAAATGAATAAACATTTCACAATTTCATCCCACAAAATGCATGAATTCGGACGTTTTCATTGGAAAAACGGTATTTTTTCCCCAAAATTTCAATAATGAATTCAAACGCGGGCATGAAAATGAAACGCGGGCGTGTTACGGGAGGCTTAAAATCAAGTTGGCGAGGCCTAACGGGGGATCGTAAAGTTTCGTTTTCTGACCGAAAATCGGTGAAAATCAAACTCGGTTTTTCTTATCAAAAAAGAAGTCGGGCATCAATGTTTTTGATATGAAATTAAAGCTTAAGATTCCGTTAGTACGGAAATTGCTCTTAAAATATCGTACGCATTTTAGTCCGGTCAAGTGAATAGATACAAGAAGCAAAGTCACGAAAGTTGTTAAATTCTAAAATTAGCGATAAAATCACTGTTTGTGGACCAATTGTGTCAGATTTGGCATCATATTATAGAGAAAATTACGAACAATCCACCTACTTCGCCATCATGGCTGCCAGCTAACCCTACCTCAATTAATTCAGGGAAAACAAACTTCCCTTAATGTTTTAGCGCAAGGTTGACATCCTGAAATCGATCTTTGCGTGGGTTAGAAATCGGCGAGGTCACTCATTAAAAACGATACCTGCGTACTGACTGGTATTGGTTTTGTGTTTTATTGTCCCAGGGCTTCAGGGGGTGGCACTTTACAGGCCTTTTTGGCCTTCTAGCCGTCTCCTCCATAACCGTTTCGTTTTTCTGTTGTTGTAAATTATCTGATTGTTTCTTACTGATTTTTGATGTAATTTGATGTTATTTGTGATTTTA
The DNA here is from genome assembly GCA_035610835.1 of Ophiura sarsii. Classification (NCBI taxonomy): domain Eukaryota; kingdom Metazoa; phylum Echinodermata; class Ophiuroidea; order Amphilepidida; family Ophiuridae; genus Ophiura; species Ophiura sarsii. The sequence goes on along the minus strand of CM069451.1, from coordinate 73,608,795 downwards.
ATGTTATGGTAATAAATGATGAATGAATGCATGAGCTACAGTGCATTCGTACTTGATATTAACTTGAGGCCATGCTTCAGTGTAGCGCCTACTGGCACGTGAGGCAGTGCTCGAAATCTTTGTGGGTTTCCAACAAACTATCAATACAAACGTCATTTAACCCTAATCTAATATGGCACGATTTGGCCTAAAAATTGAATAAAATATATATGAATTTAGGTATATTTCACATGATAAACAACAAATATTGTGATAGTTTTAGATGGATTGTGTCACTTATATCCCATTCCAACAAGAACGAATTTACTATGATCATATCATTTTCTTGTAAAGTACTAAATGTAACAAAAAGGTTGATTTTGATGCTAAAATAGACCATATTTGATGGGAAGTTTAACCTCAAAATGCCTCTAAAATCATCCAAAATATTAAAATAGTATTCATATTACTTTTGCATCAAGTAAGAAACTAGTTATATTGTACGCTAATTTGAGTAAAAGTCATATAAATAATGTTCTTGACGATGTGAGTTGTCAACTTTTTAATCAAACCTAATTAATTATTCATGAGCTTGTTAACATAATATTTGCATAATTAATCATTTGTTCATTTTTACTGGAAGCTTGAAGTCTGATCTATCCATTTCTATGCTATTTGCTTGGTTTTATCTATACCGCATTGAATTGATACAATGAGCAAGAGGGCGTCTATTACCAGATTACCAATACCATCTGAAAACCCCCGTTTTTGTATTTGTATCAATGACCGCTTCTAAACAATGGCACATGGTTAAGAATTGGATGACGAAGCTAACGAAGAATAATGTTAATGAAACTTGCAACATGTAAAATAATCGTGTTTTTGGTTTCATCTCCGTTGCAATGAACGATGGTAACAAAACCATTCATAACATCTCTACAACCAAGCGTTTTGGCACGCTCAAAAATAATGAAACTGGCCCACCTTATTTTCAGACATAACCTTTATATACAAGCAGATATAAATACTAACGAAATTGCAAACGGTCTTAGTTGACACTAACAAGTGTTTATATCCTTTATGCTTGTCATATCGACACACTAGTATAATTTCTCTTGTTACAGTACGGTATTTTTAAACCAAGATATACGGCTAATCTATTGCTAATCACTGACGCCGTATAGCCACTAAAATGTACATGTATATTAACGGTCTCTTCAATACTGGAACCTTGATGACAACCATATGATAAATTCTACTTTTCGTAGCAAACGTTGCCATTTTGTTTATCATTTGTATGATTATAGATATTCCTTAATAGTGACAGCTTATTCTGGAAGAATGATTCATTGGTAGATAACCAGTGTAGTCATCTTCGGAGCCGTAATTTCACCCTTATTAAGATGAGAACTCCTGATGTAGGTCTTTTTGAAAATGACTATTGGGAAAAATCACCGTGTTGCATAATATATTATAGCTTTGTGTAAAAAATATTCTATGCTCTGAGGTCTCTGGGCTTTGGACCAGACTTTGGCGGGTTAAACCAGTTTTGTGAGCGCTCAACCGTCACACTTCCCTCATGGCATATTGTTGGAGTTGGAATCAACTCCGCTTGTCTGAACGCCTTGGTGCTTCTGCAAAGCCAGATAATGTAGCTTGCTCGCAGGGCTGATTTGGCTGCTGTGTCTAAGATTTATTTTCTTTTCCTGCTGGGGATTCCTAGGGAGGTCAGACATTTGCTGATCGTGATATTATCAATACGGGGAAGTAGTTCACAGACCATCCAATATTTTCGCAGTCTGCTACACGGTCTTTGTATTTACATTTCTTCCTGGCGTAAGCATTTGCAAGGTTTTTCACTAGTGGGACTGTCAATTCAATGATGATGACATTTTAGTCTGTGTTGAGAAAATAGTAATGTCGGGTCGTTTGGCCGTCTCAACAATTTCTGGAGGAAAGACTATCTGCGAGTGCTCTTCATCCACCAGGAGTTTCCAGTCACTAGCATTTCTCAGGATGTCTGTTTCTTTTTGTTTTCTGTACGGCAAGACTAGATTACAGTATTTTGTGCCATCTGCTTTTATACATTTTGAGACTGGGATGTAGATGGTCTGTTGTTATTTGTTTCATTGACATATGGTATTAGTCCTGATAGAATTGCTCTCAATGTTTGGTCATGGCGCCAATTGTACCTTCCACTTTCTAAGGAAAAGCTGCAATAGTTCAGGATGTGGAGCAGAGTACGATTTCAGCATTTCATAGTATATGAAGCGTCAATAAAAATTAAACAGAGATCAATGCAAATATTATATAAACATTTGTATTTGTCTATTTGTAGGGTTCTTGTAATAATAATAATAATAAGCAGTACTTATAAAGCGCAACAATATTTGAAAAACATCCCAATGCGCTGAAACAGAGCGTAATAAAACTACATCATAAAGCAATTATACATAAACTAGAATTCACACAAATGGAACATATGAGTTTTGAGAGAGTTCTTGAATTGATGGATGGATGGCGCATGACGAATTTCATATGGCAGATCATTCCAGAGTTTCGGAGCGATGATGGAAAATGCTCTTTCGCCGTAAGTTTTTGTCCGACATGATGGAGTTTGCAGCAGATCTTGACTTGAAGAACGTAGTGTCCTGGTTGGAACATATGGATGGAGAAGTTCACACAAATACATTGGTGCCATGTCATGACGAACTTTATATGCGAGGAGAAGAATTTTGAAAATGATCCTGTCAAGAACTGGCAACCAATGGAGGTCTCGGAGAACTGGTGTAATGTGTTCTCGCCTTTTGGTGAAAGTAACGAGTCTGGCAGCGGAATTTTGAATTCTTTGAAGTTTTGAAATGTCCTTTGAAGGCAAACCAGTGAGAAGAATGTTATTATTGTCCAGTCTGGAGGAAACAAAAGCATGGATTAACTGTTCTGTGGTTGATTTATCTAGGTAACGACGAATTTTACCGATCTTTCTCAAAGCGAAGGAAGCATCGCGGGCATATGTTATTGACATGAGGGGACATAAGTAAATGAGAGTCAAAAATTGCACCGAGGTTGCGAACCTTACAAGCTGGAGTCACTTGAGAATCACCTGCAGTTAATGTAGAAATGTTGGAAACGTTGGAGAATTTTGAAGAGATGTGGAGTACCTCTGTTTTGCTATCATTTAAATGTATGGTGATGCAGAATATTACTTTGGTGGCTATCGTATAAGTCTTACGTACAAGTTACTTATACGCATGAGCCATGCGTACTGGTTTTGAAGTGGGGCCTTACCATCACTTTTCATTTACACTTGGATGAATCTGACAACTAAGAATAACTTTTTTCCATGGACGGAATTGGTATTGTTGAGAGCAAATTTTCAAATCTCAAGATAATTATCAGCATGATTAGACAAACCACTCCTGAAAGCCCTTTGACAGTAGCGGTGGTGAATATTAATAACAATACAGCGATGGGTTAACCTACCACCTTCAGCGTCAGCGTACACTTGGATGAATCTGACAACCACGCACGAGCAACACTTGATAAAGTTAGAAGGAAATTGTTTAGTTTTGTAGTGGATTCAGCGTGACAGCACGCTTTTGAAAGACTTATACACAGTTCAAGTGGGGAATATTAATAGCAATATAGCGATGGTCTACGCATCTGACACTTATCCATCTATCTTATATCTGAATAAAATTGCTCAGACGGGAAAATCTAATACGCTAAGAAAGTTACAAATAATCAATTTTATTTCAAAAAGTAGGCTAAATTAAGTCCATTTTTTTCTCCTATCCCATTTTGATAACTAGTGACTTTAAAAACGGAGAAAAAACCCTAAAAAAAAGTTGACACCGGCATAGACCAACTGCGAAAGACATTCACGGGGTGGGCGGGATGTTAGTGTTTGTGTCGGGATGGGTTAATGTTCGAAGTGAGGTGTATGGGGTGGGGTGCGGTGGTGTAGGATGGGGTTGGGTGTAGTGGGGTGTGGTGGGTGTGTCGGTGAGGATGGTGGTTGTTTTGGGTCGAGTTGGGTGTGATGTAACATGAATTTCAATGCAATTCCAGTCAATTTGACATTGAGCAAAGTAGGATTAATTTGAAGATTCGTATATTCTCCGCCCCCAAAAAGATTTTGTTAATGATTTTCTTTTCGAGATATCGACAATTATATACATTTTCCTCCACAGAGCTCTGTATAAAAGCGCATCTTCTCCTCTCCACTGTATTTTAATACAAGATCCTGCGACATTAGCGCTTCTACGTGCCATAGACGGAAATGATTGCTTTAAACGATTTAAAGTTAAGCATGAACACTTTAACAATCTGAGTGTTTAATTTTTGGTAGTAGGAACAAAATTCGGAGTAAAATGTTAATTAAAAATGTCACCAACTATTATTTTAATCAATTTAAGGTTGAATTCAAGTTTTACATCCTTCCGCCCCCCCCCCCACACCCACCAGCCCACCCGCCACCGATTAATACCCCTAGACTTTAATTGCAAATACATCGCAGGTTCAAAGTCACGTGGAGTTGACACTAACGATATTTTCAAAATATTTAAGGCTGAATTCAAGTTCTGCATACCTCCGCACCCCCCGCTATGTTCGATAATTAGCTATTTTAGACTAATTTGGCCATTATGAGGTACAGTGTGGGTTTGAGCAAGCGTAGCGCGAGAAATCTTACTGCGCTTTCCTAATTTAACCAGTGTTTAGTATTGGTAATTAAATGTTATCTTTTTTTTCTTCTGAATTTGGTGGGGCCCTGAGCCAGGGCCCATCTGGCCCAATAGTAAGTCCGGCCCTGGTACAACTTCACCCCAATGTTTTCTGGTGTAGTGGTGGCCGCCTTATATAATTAGGACAAATCACGACCGAATTCCTCTATGGTTCCGTAAACTCACCGCGTTAATATCCTTGCGGTCGATATCAAAAACGACTCCACTGGCTACTGTCGAGGCTCATAGTTCTACAATCATTAAAATCAAGCCGAATTCATCTTCATCTAATAAGAATCCGGAAACTAATTACGAAACTAATGCAAAGTCTGAAGGATAACATGAAAATAAGCAACATATACGTGGTAACGATGGTCAGGTTGATTGTGATTTTAGTGCTAAATGGCAAAGGTGTGCGGTTACAGTCAATCGTCTTCTCTGCAAATTAGCGTGTGCGAGGACCATTATTTCAATCATTATAACATCAGTTTTGTTTGTATTTTTGTAGATGGCTATGTGTTTTAAACTCGACACCCTTCCCGTTGCATGTCCAGATTTTCACATTTTACACCATCTGAGATTCGAATTAGCATATCGCAATAACTACTTGTTCTACTCCATAAAAAGTATATATTTTCTGAACGGTAATCTCACAAGGAATCCAAATATGCTATTGGAATTTGCAAAGAACCTTATGGTAACATGTTGTGTTTAAGAATGTTCAAAGAATATCGATATTTTTTTTTTGTCTTCATATTTTGATTAAAGCTCAATATTATTTGTATTCCTATCCCAATCATCATTTTACTGTGCATATTAGTTCATCATGCAATTTACCCATTAGAACATAATGGTTGTCAAGGGTAACTTGTTGAAATATACTATATCGGGAAGTGAATGAGCACAAACGTTTACATTTCATATATATTAGAGTTTACACATATATATTTCTGGCTATTCACCCTATCCTGATTTAAACGGCATTTTTGAATTCCCCTATTTGAGAGCTTTCCAAAAATATATAATTTTGCTATCATCGGTTGAATACTTTTTTGTTGTTATAGTCATGTATGTAAAGCCGATGAATTAGGCAAGTTCACTGTGTAGCGAATAGGGCGAAAGCCAAGAACAATGCAATCGATTCGTGATAACAATTGTTACGTAATAGTTGACACGTTTGTTGAAACAGAAACTTGTAGAATATAAAATAATCTATAAAATGAGATCAAAATCATGTTTGTACCATACAGAGAAGAGGAGTTATTGTAAATTGAACGTAGAATTGGGAACATTTTCTATATTCCCCATAGATATTGTACACAGCGCCATACCGCCACCGCCGCCACCCCTGACTTTCGAAATATAATCAATCATATCTCAGCCAAACAGTTATAGAAATACCTGATTTATTCACACAATGTAGCTAGATAAATAGGCTTTCAAATGAAACCATAGCTCTACCACATTTAGTTGTTGAGTTAATAGAGAGAGTTGGATGATTCGTCACCAAAAATACAACGCCGCCACCCTTAATACAACGCCGCCACCCTTTTTGGGTGGTCAGTTCAAAACACATGGCCAGAACGAAATCTCAACGAAATTAGGGGATATAACCCTGGTAGCCTAACATCCAAATCAAACAGATCAAAAGATGTAAGGGCTTGATAGTTATTAGGCCTCAAATCTAGTGCCAACAAAGGTTGAATCGTGTGACATTCTTGGTATACATGACATAGGTTTATCAATTAACGGTCAACAAATGCGTATTTGTTCATTCGAGATAAATAAGAAAAATTAATGCAGGCGCGCTGATGTTGATATGTGAATAATGGCAAGAACCCTGGGGGGGGGGGGGTATTATTGTGAGTATATCAACATTTGCGTAAGTGCATTGATTTTTTTCTAATTTCTTGAAAACAAAATATACGTATGTATTGACCTTATCCATATAAGACACTATACAAATAAAATATAATCCTAAAAACGGATAAAACATATCAACAAGTTTGCTAACACCCGCAGTGACAATTGTCGAACCCGGGCACCCTGAGCAACTAATCAGGGTGCCCAGGGTGCACAAAGTAGTGGCAATTTTGGCACATTCACATCCCTTATTCTCTATCAACATAACCAAGTGGCTGAGCAAAGAAACAAATATTATTTGCTACAAACCTGGTATCATTGGAAGATGAACACATCAGCCTTTCGCTGATATGCACTACAATATGAGCATATCACTAGACCTTTAAGAATTTGCAATTGACTAAAAAAACCTTTTTGAAGAGTTTATTTTGTTTTAACTGGTGGCACTGTGCGCATACCCTCCCCGTCTCCGCGATATCGATCTCTCACGACACGTGGCGATATCCAACCAACAGAGACTGGTGTACGTCACTCCACTGGTACTACAACGAGGGACGTACTTAGTGCAGGCATTTGTGGGTAACTCTTAAACGCGTTTACGATATTTTCACCATTACTTCTTTCTCACTCGCTAGCGACTACAGCATCTGTAAACCTTATAACTATTCAGGTGATGCCCAATTTTGTTTTCTTCTTCAAAGAGTCCGCCAAGACTCAATACTCGAGGACCTTCGTCGACATGATTTGGTGAGTACCTACAGACTGGAAAACTATCATATTATTATGTTAAAAACATTATTAGACATAATTCATTATTGTTTTGAGTTTTCTTTGTTTTCAAAGGGAATGTCTTCAGCTTTAAAAATTAAATTTCGTTCAAATCGGTGGTATATGTAAATATGTGACCAATTTTCTAAACTAGTCGTAAGATCACTTGGCCACTTTGCGTCGTTTAAAAGTAACATACTCAAAGACAAGCAGGAATGTTCGGATTGTACTGTGAACATATGAATGAACTGCTTTTTAGAGGTATCAATGACCGCTTCTAAACAATGGCACATGGTTAAGAATTGGATGACGAAGCTAACGAAGAATAATGTTAATGAAACTTGCAACATGTAAAATAATCGTGTTTTTGGTTTCATCTCCGTTGCAATGAACGATGGTAACAAAACCATTCATAACATCTCTACAACCAAGCGTTTTGGCACGCTCAAAAATAATGAAACTGGCCAACCTTATTTTCAGACATAACTTTTATATAGGCCTACAAGCAGATATAAATACTAACGAAATTGCAAACGGTCTTAGTTGACACTATACAAGTGTTCATATCCTTTATGCTTGTCATGTCGACACACTAGTAGTAGTATAATTTCTCTTGTTACAGTACGGTATTTGTAAACCAAGATATAGGGCTAATCTATTGCTAATCACTGACGCCGTATAACCAATAAAATGTACATGTATATTAACGGTCTCATCAATACTGGAACCTTGATGACAATCATATGATAAATTCTACTTTTCGTAGCAAAAGTTGCCATTTTGTTTATCATTTGTATGATTATAGATATTCCCTAATGGTGACAGCTTATTCTGGAAGAATGATACATTGGTAGATTACCAGTGCAGTCATCTTCGGAGCCGTAATTTCACCCTTATTAAGATGAGCACTCCTGATGTAGGTCTCTTTGAAAATGACTATTGGGATAAATCACCGTGTTGCATAATATAGCTTTGTGTAGATAATTTTCTATGCTCTGAGGTCTCTGGGCTTTGGACCACCGCTTTTAAACCGGTTTTGTGAGCGCTCAACCGTCACACTTCCCTCATGGCATATTGTTGGAGTTGGAATCAACTCCGCTTGTTTGAACGCCTTGGTGCTTCTGCAAAGCCAGATAATGTAGCTTGCTCGCAGGGCTGTTTTGGTTGCTGTGTCTAAGAAGATTGGTTTCTTTTCCCGCTGATGATTCCTAGGGAGGTCAGACATTTGCTGATCGAGGTATTATAAATCCCCCTGCTTTCGACTTCTACGGGAAAGTAGTTCACAGACCATCCGTTATTTTCGCAGTCCGCTACAAGGTCTTGGTATTTATATTTCTTCCTGGCGTTTTCCAATGCTGGGACTGTCAATTCAATGATGATGACATTTGAGTCTGTGTTGAGAAAATAGTGATGTTGGGTCGTTTGGCCGTCTCAACAATTTCTGGAGGAAAGACTATCTGCGAGTGTTCTTCATCCACCAGGAGTTTCCAGTCACTAGCATTTCTCAGGATGTCTGTCTCTTTTTGTTTTCTCTACGGCAAGACTGGATTACGGTATTTTGTGCCATCTGCTTTTTGTAATGCTATGGCAGGACATAATTTTTGAGACTGGGATGTAGATGGTCTGTTGTTGTTTGCTTCATCGACATATGGTATCAGTCCTGATACAATTGCTCTCAATGTTTGGTCATGGCGCCAATTGTACCTTCCACCTTCTAGGGAAAAGCTGCAACAGTTCAGGATGTGGAGCAGAGTACAATTTCGGTGGTGGCATAACTGGCACAATCCCATATTTGTCTTGCCCCAGAGTCTCAGGTTAGTTGGTGTCGGGAGTTGGTCATGGATGGCATTTATCTGGAACGACAAGAGTTCTGGTGTCCAAACATACAGGAGTTTCTTCCATGATGTGTCCACGTGCATGGCAGAGTCCAATCGTAGCCACTGTCCTTGTTTCGCGCATCAATAAAGATAGATCAACATCTCTAACAACTACTTGTGGGTTCAATTATATAACAGGAGACATGAGTAATTAGATACTTTCGTAACCGTATTTATTCAGTAACATATCAGACGGCGTGTGCCTTGTGAGAGAGAACTAGTGTTGAGTTATAGCGCCCTCTATATTGTCTAGCGCTGATATCTCACATCCCCCTTTTCTTAGGAAGATTGTCAGATCTAACAAGTTTTTTGACTTGTATGGATTGTTCTCAACATGTAGCGATGATTAGTTGCTGTTATCACAGACGTCAATGTTAGTATCGTATACTGTTCTGTTGTGTCAGTCCTGACTGTGACATAGGCAAGTCGGTGATTATCATTTTACCAGTTATATCGTCAATATCGGGAAATCCGGTGTTATCGAAATATCAGTGTCCGTGACATCAGTGGTTTCGGTAATATCAGTTCATCGGATATTCGGTGATATCGGTTTATCGGCAATATCGGTAATGTCAGTTATCGGTGATATCGGTATTGTCAGATATCGGTGTTATTAGTAATATGGGTTTATTGACACTACCTAGATTTTCAAAAGTAAGAATAACATTAATTATGATATCCATCCCCTTTTTGAGGTGAATATTTGAGAATTATCTAACATATCAATTTGAACATGTTTGCCAAATGGCTTTAACTAATAGAAATACACAATCTGAGTTGTGATTTGGTTTATGATGATTTTGCGTCTTTCGCAAATGTTACTTGCTTTTTGGCGCGCTGCTTGCTTTGAATATGCTTGCGATTGCGTCGCAGGATACCACCACTAGGAGTTTGTACAATATACGATCTTGGTTCCGAGCATTTTTTCTTAACAGTACACAGAAAGAAAAAAAGTGAGACATCATCGAAAAATGAGTCATTTTGTCCATGTAGTGACACACTATGGCTCAAAATGAGTCATTTTGTCCGTGTAGTGACTCATTTTACGATGATGACTCACTTTTTTCTTTCTGTGTAGCTGGAGTCCAGCGACCAGTGACGTGATCTTGCATGCGGACTTCTTGTCCTGCTTCAAGTGGTGTTAAGTCGTGCGCGTGTTTGTCATGTTTTTTTGTGTGGCTGTTTTGTCTTAGTTTCAGGCGATCATAGATGTCGTCCTTGTTGGTCAATGTGTTGCGGATCTTCACGGGAAGATTTCCTCGCACTTTCCTTCCGTACAGTGTCTCTGCTGGGCTTGGAATAACACTGTCTACCGGTGTTGTCCGGATGCAGAGCAGCGCCATATCTGGATCTATACCGCTCGCTTTCGCTTTCTTTAAGGTGTTTTTTACGGTCTGTATCATCCTTTCGATGAACCCGTTTGACTGAGGGTAGTGTGGGGAAGATGTCACATGTGCAAATCCCCACTCACTCGCGAAGGCTTTGAAGAGAGCGGAATCATACTGTGTTCCATTGTCGCTTACAACTTTCTTCGGGATTCCCTGTTCGGAGAACAGTGTCTTCATGGCGGTTATTACAGCAGCATTTGTGCAATGACGAGGCATTTTTCTTACAAATGGGAATTTCGAGCTGTAGTCTGCTATGATGAGGTAGTTATCATTATTGAAGTGGAACAAATCTGTTCCAAGTACCTGCCATGGTCTTGTAGGTATCTCATGTTGTAGAAGTGTTTCCTTCGATTGTGATCGTTGGTACTCTTGGCATGTTTGACATTTTTTGACCATTTCTTCTATCTGCGCGTTTATGTTGATCCAATACACACAATCTTTCGCGCGAAGCTTTGACTTTTCTATTCCCTGATGGCCCTCGTGGAGTTTTTGTAAAATGTAGTCTTGAATCGTTGTTGAACTACAAGTCGTTCACCCTTAAGGATGACTCCATCTTCCACAGATAACTCATCTCTGAAGGACCAGTATGGACGAAGAGATTGATGCAAGTCTTTCATTCTTTCTGGCCATCCTTCTATTATAATCTTCGTCAGTCGAGATAATGTGTCGTTCTTCGCGGTTTCTTCTCGCATTTCTGTCATTTTTTCAGTGCTGAACACGATTTGTATGTCAAGATTGATGTGACGGTCCGTGTTCGCGCCCTTTGATAGTCGAGAAAGACCATCCGCTATCAACACTTCTTTACCTGGACGGTATTTCACTGTGACGTCATATTGTTGAAGTCGCAGGAGCATGCGTTGTAATCTTGGAGGTGCTGATGTCAATGCCTTCTTTTGTATCATTTCGAGTGGTTTATGGTCCGACTCTACGGTGAAAGGTTGTCCGTATACGAAGGTATGGAAGCGCTCGCATCCAAAGACTATGGCTAGTAGCTCTCGTTCTATATTCGCATATCTTTGTTCCGTTGGACTTAAAGACTTGGATGCGAAAGCAATTGGCTTTTCTTCCTGCATAAGAGCAGCTCCTAATCCACGCGTTGACGCATCCACTTGTATTACAGTTGGTTTTGTTGGGTCAAAGTAAGTCAGTGTCGTCTCAACACAAATTAGGTCTTTGACTTTGTCGAAAGCCTGCTTGTGTGATGCCGTCCAGATGAACTCTGCGTCTTTCTTGAGCAGTTCTCTGAGGTTCGCGGTGTTATCAGACAACTTTTGGACAAATGGGGACATGTAAGTCACCATACCGAGGAATTCTTGGAGAGCAGTTTTGTCTTTTGGGGGCTCGATCTTCTTGATGTCTTGGACTTTCTGAGGGTCGGGGTGGACACCTTCTTTGTCATAGTACATTCCAAAGAACTTGATCTTCGAAGTGTTGATGTTGCATTTTTCACTGTTAAACATCAATCCATACTTTGCCGCGATCTTCATCACGTTGTGAAGATTTTTATCGTGCTTTTCCTTTGTCCTTCCATATACTGCTATGTCGTCAGCGATTCCCAATGTTACTGGACAATTTTCGAGGATTTGGTCCATTCTCTGTTGAAAAACATATTGGCTCATTACCAGCCCAAATGGCATGCGTTTATAGCAATATCTTCCGAATGGACTGTTGAACGTAGTCAGAAGGGAACTTTCTTCGTCTAGCTTGACTGACCAATATCTATTCTTAGCATCCAATTTACTAAAGTATTTTGATCCTCCGAACTGATGGGTGATCTCCTATATTGTTGGAGTTACGTGGTGGCATCGCTTTATTGCCTTGTTCAGGTCTTTTGGGTCTAGACATACTCTAATTTTTCCATTGGCACGTCTGGACATTGCAATGCTGCTCACCCAATCGGTGGGCTCCGTCACCTTCCGTATCACACCTTGGTCTTCCATGCTTTGGAGTTCCTTTTTTAGCTCGTCTCTGAGGTGTATCGAACACTTCCTTGAAGCGTGAATCATTGGTTGTGCATCTTCTTTCAGCACAATGTGGTATTTACCTGGAAAATTTCCAATTTTATCAAATTGGTCGCCATATTGTTGTTTCAGGTCTTCAACTGAGTTTATTGACTCCATGCAGTGGTTATCTCGCAATGTAGTGTGATTAGCTTGAGTCCACGGGAACTCGGTAATCCAAGTATGGCTGGGCCCTCCGATTCCACAATGTAGAAGTCTGTGCTTGTCCAGCTGTTTTTGTCATGTTTACAGGGGTTTACATGCGAGGTTGATTGATCCGTATTGTGGAATTACCGTTCCGTTATATGCAGTGAGCGTCATATTTGTGTTATGCACTTCTTCTGCTTTTGGATATCCATCATTGTTGAGCTTGTGTGGAAACATTCGTCTGAACATTCTGATTGGTAGAATGTTTCCTTGTGCTCCCGTGTCAACTTTTATTCTCAGTTTTACTAGTGTACTCTTATCTCGCTTTACATCAAGGTATGTGTAAGCTTCATCTGGTGCATCCGCCTGTTCCATTTTGCTAATTGTGGATACTAGGATGGTGTCTATGGTCAACTCATCGAAATGATCATTCAAATCTATTTCTTCTTTGTTAATGGAGTGTACGTTTTGTTGGTTGTCATTCTGACCTCCACGTCGACCTCTGCTGCGTGACCTTGACCTTTGTCCGTTTCGTGGTCTTTGTTTACCGCCAAACCCGCGTGAGTTAGGCTTGTAGTTTTGCTGATCATGGGTGTTATTGCTTGTAGACCAACACATTTTTTCTGTGTGGTTGAGCTTACCGCATTTTCCACAAGTTTTGTTGTACGCGGGACATCTGTCACGTGGTCTAAAAGGGTGGTTCCCCCCGCAGCTACGACAAGCACCAGATTTTTTGATGTGGTGCACAGATACATCACTAGACTGGACGGAGGCTAACTGTTTCATGTGCGCTATGGACGCCTCGTGCGTTCTACCAAGGTCGATCGATTGATCAAGCGTTAGCGTTTTATCTTTACTAAGAAGTACTTTTTGTAACTCCGAGTGATGGGTTCCAGCGATTAGCTGTTCTATGACGCGATCATCAGTTTCAGCGACATCCCGAAACGAGCATTTGAACGCTTGCAACTTTACTCTAGACACATAATCATCAATACCTTCATCCATATTTTGTTTGAATCTTTGCATGTACAAACGTGCAACTCGAAAGTTGTCTTTTGGTTTGATTTGGATCAAAAATCTATCCCAAACTTTCAATGCATCTTTTTTGTCAGCATCAGGGAGTGCCCATGAATTGTACATTTTTATACCAGTGGGGCCAGTGAATAATAAAATGTGGTCAACCCTTTTATTTGCACCGATATTCTTGACATTAAAATACATTTCGCACTGTTGTTTGAATATTGCGAAAGCACTTGCCGTGTCTGGATCACTCGAGTCCATTCTCGGGACAAATGAGCTGTCTGCCATACTGATAAATGATGATTAGGACACTTGCTTGCAGCTTGACTTGGCTTGATGATGAAATAGTTCTTTTTCTTTGAAGCAGCTATTCAATTCATGAATTGTAGTGGTACAGTTCTGTGTTTATCTTCAGCTATTTCGAGAAGCAGCCAACAGATTATTTTTACAGAAACAGTTCTGGTACAGTTATTAAAGATAGCTATTCCTTCGTGGAGCAACCAATGTCTTTAATATAGCTATTTCGTTGATTGTTATTTCATTTGCCAGTTCGTGTTTTCACGTTTTCAAGCTGTGACGCTTATATTTTGCGTCTGTACATCATGGTACATAGGCTACGCAGGTCTGCATAATTCGGCAACCTCGAGTTTTCTCCGAGGGTTCGTTTTACACCGGGTGGTGAAAGTTATTATTTTTGGCACTTATTTGTTGCCAAACTCACGTGAATCTTCTTCTCCTGTTGCTTGATCCTTGCTGCCACCATAACAACTGCTTGTGGGTTCAATTATATAACAGGAGACATGAGTAATTAGATACTTTCGTAACCGTATTTATTCAGTAACATATCAGACGGCGTGTGCCTTGTGAGAGAGAACTAGTGTTGAGTTATAGCGCCCTCTATATTGTCTAGCGCTGATATCTCACAATCTCGTCCTCGTCGTCTACTTCTTTAACCAAACTGGTCAGGTGCTGCCTGTGCTCTTTCTAGGAACATGTCTTTAATTAGCTTCCGATTCTTCTTGAACCACAGGCCTGCCTTGTCAGTCTGACGTCTGCCGATTTTTATCAAGGATGAGATGCCGTTCTTTATGTTCCAGCTCCTTCACTCCATTCCATCTGGACCTCTTCTTTTTCTTCTCTAAACACTTTCGGTATAATCTCACAGCATGAAACACTTAAGTTCTTTATCACATTAGTAAACTTATGTGTATAGTACTGTACGCAAGACTGTACGCTTGCGTATGAATGTTATTGTAGGCCTCACATTGATAATTTAGCTTTGTTTCAGCCACGTTTGATATCTCTAAATTTCAACGATCTAATAATTCGTCGCATAGGCCTACACACAGAAATACATAACATAACTGTTCTTTCAAAACTGAAAGCTTTTAATATGATAAACTGATCCTTTCGGCATTAGTTTTGAATTTTCATTATTGACAGATTTATCCATTTTGTGGCTATTTTTATAGTTACGTCGTGCAAATACGCCATGCGTGCATGGCATTACACGAACTTATTTTGATGATTGAACCTGATGCGAATTACACGCGAGGTGACTAATGTTTACGCTGCGGTACTTCTACGTTAGTGATCTGCGCTTATCTATTAGTAAAGGGCGGCATTTGGTTGGGTCGCACGTATCGGGTATATTCATGAGGTTTTGGATATCCTACAATTCAGCATTAATTATATGCTAATTTGTACCAATACCAATGCAACAACAAATACATTTGTTTGCTTATATATTTGAATTATTCATATCGGCCATTTTCACCATTGATATGAGTGTGCTATTTATAACGTTTTCCCTTTTCGTTTGATACATAAATGTATCGCTGATATGCTTATATGGGTTTTTATCGTAATTATTATGCTTTATGCTTCTGTTCCTTGTATGCATGTTTTCTGAGTAGCAGTAAACTATTTGAATAGCTCCAAAGTTCGTTGCGGAGTCACCTGTCTGATATACACTGGCACTCATAAGTATTACCGCAGTGAATATATCCTAGAAATTCCATCTTCTATGAACAAACCATTGATGATTTTCACTAGTAATGACATTCTATGTCTGCATTATATAGTTCTTCTTCATAAATTCATGTTTGTTGTATGTTATGTTCATCAGATTTTCGACAAAACCCTATAAATTGAGACAAGTCTAAAGCTACACATTGAAATCCCATAGACATTTGACTCATTATATATTCATGAGCTCATTATCGCCGTGTAACGCCATGGGATATCCTTACTTGCGAAAATCATCTCCAACAAATCATTAGTTTTACATTATTTTATACAATCTCAGCACGTATAGTTATTATGCCAGGGACTTCCAATACTCATTAATACCTAGAACTCGGCTCATGTTTTGAAAAGGTTACTGGAATCTTCCAGAAAAGCTAATATTTCGAGACATAACTTTATTAACGTTTTGGTTGTAGAAGGATAACTGTCGCGTACTGGGAACCAGCCAATTTTTCTTTTTAAAAACTTGCAGCAGCAATTACAATGTTACATACAGGGGTATTCTGTCATATTGAAATGTGTGGATAGAACATGGGCTATATAAACACTTTGAACTGATGACATGATATTTATACCAAGCACACAATGCATTTTTACACACCATTGAGCATGTTGAGCTCGTCTGGTGAATATGTCTGGTTTAATTGCAATCTTCGTATTTTTGGATTCAGAAAAATGTTCAACGTAGTGACACCCCCTTAGTGAGACGGCTTGTCAAGTTCGTTCAGAAAAATTTGAGACCAACCAAGCCTGACCTACGCTATTAGAAAATATTAATCACCGAATAAGTCTAGTTATCGCATGATCCAGCATACATTATTTTGAATTGACTTGTTCAACTCTTTTGTTAGAATCGATTACCCTTTTAGAGCATTCTTTTATGAATGAGAGTTGACTGTTATAATGTGAAAGATAGAGATATCGCCCAATAAACACATCTGACAATAAAGTACGCGTTCGTCTAGTACGGTGGTGTATACATGTAATCTGTTGGGCTATGTTGCTTCACATTTAAAATATGGCACAACTGAGAGACCGAATGAATGCAAATCATACAGCGTGTTTTTATTAAGCAAACCGGCTTTTACCCGTCTTATAAAAAGCAGGATAAAAGCCGGTTGCTCGTGTGAGAGACGTGTTTTTATTGCAGTTTGATAAACAAACTTGCCGGCTGCCGCTGACCTCATTATAATAAATGCCAGCGAAAGGTCATACACATCTGTTTGCATTTAATTGTCAGGTGATCGTGCATCGTGTGCCCACTTCCGGTTTTCCACCGGCAAACGCGCTGAGCAAGAACCGTGCGTGTTTATACTGACGAAAGACTGCTTTTCCTAACCGGTTTCAACCGCTATTATCCTTGGTTTCGAAGGATAAAAGGCATCTAAAATCCAGGAGAAATAAACCGATATGAGCGGGCAAATGCCGGTGGTGGTGTGTTTTTACTGGGGGATTTTAATCCGTTAGCAGTCATATGCCTGCTTTTTTTCTTCAGTAAAAACACGCTGATTGTCGCGGTAATTTTAAAACCGGCTACATGTAGGCCTGTGTGCTGCCTCGCGTAAAATACAGACAATCTGCGTGGTTCTCTGTCGCATTTTCGAACACTGATTTTCAAACCCAAATATTTAAATTGTCTTTTAAATTTCAGGATTTTCTTGAAAATTCAAATTACCTCCTCATCAAATTACCATGTTTTAGGCATTTATAAGTACTGGGCATCCTTTATAGGATATTGCATTTGTGAATTTAGCAATTAATTGTCAAAGCACTGACTTCTTACAAAGAAGGTATTGGTAAGAGAGGATTTTCCCATAACGTTACAATGGCGATAATGAGCTCATGAATATATAATGAGGCAAATGTCTATGGGATTTCACTGTGTAGCTTTAGACTGGTCTCAATTTATAGGGTTTAGTCGAAACTCTGATGAACGCAACATACAACAAACATGAATTTATGAAGAACAACTATGTAATGCAGACATACACTGTTGTTACTTGTAAACAAAATCAATACGTTTTTCATAGAAGACGGAATTTCTAGGGAATGTTCAATGCGGTAATACTTATGAGTGCCAGTGTATAATCAATCAGTTAATGTCTGTTGGGCTAAACAAATATCCATGAATACCGAAGGAAAATTAATCTCCCTACCCAGATGCATTAACATGCCCAAATGATGTTCACTTCAAGTAGCAATTTTGATGAGGAAGCAATTATGAGCCATTATAGGTAGGAATTAGGCTTTCAGATAATATATACTATGAACATATTTAACCATTGGCACGATAAATACATCTATGGCACATTGGAAAGCTTTGATATTGTAGATAAATACCCAATGATAGAAAATACCAATTTTATTTTATTTGACGGCCATATTGACAATTTAGTAGCAATATTTCTTTGTGATTGCTATATATTTTTCTGTGGCTGCATAAAAAAGGCTTTATAACTATGGAATGAGAACTGGCTAGCTAGTAAATAAATCATTTACTAAAGCAAGTGTACCTACATGTTTACATATTAACCGCAACTCCCCGGGCATGTTTTTGTGAATTAAAAAATCAGTGGAGAAAAACGGGTCCAATTTGGGGAAATCATTCTCTGCATACGGCGGGGATGGGACCCGGGTAGAAGTGTGAGATATGTGTCAACACCTTTCAGAGTGTATTTGATATCAAGGAGCCTCAGAAAAGGGGTCAATATTGGTATTAAAATAATCGTAAGTTTTATCTATCCAAATATGTTTTATTTTGATACTGCAAATTATGAGATCAGAGTTTTAAATATGTATCGACACTTTTTTGGGACACACTGTACTTTTTGTGATGCATATTTACGTTGGCGATGATGGCGTAAATCTAGCCACTACATATGAGCCATACGTAAAATAACGTTGTATTGCTATTAATATTGTCTACTACTACTACTACTAGAATAGCTGGCATTTTGAAATACAAGCTACCGGGCATTTCATAGTATATGAAGCGTCAATAAAAATTAAACAGAGATCAATGCAAATATTTTAGAAACATCTGTATTTGTCTTAGTTCTATTTGTAGGGTTCTTGTATGTACGGTGATGCAGAATATTACTTTGGTGGCTATCGTATAATGCCTATGACATACTACACAATCGCGCGACGCGATTTACCGCTTACGCTCCTTATAAAGAGTGCTATTTACCAAATAAGGAGCGTCAGCGGCAAATCGCTCTGAGCAATTGGGAAGTATGTGATAGGCTTTAGTCTTACGTACAAGTTACTTATACGTATAAGCCATAAGTAATGGTTTTGAAGTGGGGCCTTACCATCCCTTTTCATTTACACTTGGATGAATCTGACAACTAAGAATAAGTTTTTTCCATGGACGGAATTGGTATTGTTGAGAGCAAATTTTCAAATCTCAAGATAATTATCAGCATGATTAGACAAACCACTCCTGAAAGCCTTTTGACAGTAGCAGTGGTGAATATTAATAACAATACAGCGATGGGTTAACCTACCACCTTCTGCGTACACTTGGATGAATCTGACAACCACGCACGAGCAACACTTGATAAGGTTAGAAGGAAATTGTTAAGTTTGTAGTGGATTCAGCGTGACAGCACGCTTCTGAAAGACTTTTACACGGTTCAAGTAGGGAATATTAATAGCAATATAGCGATGGTCTACGCATCTGACACTTATCCATCTATCTTATATCTGAATAAAATTGCTCAGACGGGAAAATCTAATACGCTAAGAAATTACAAATAATCAATTTTATTTCAAAAATTAGGCTAAATTAAGTCCATTTTTTTCTCCTATCCCATTTTGATAACTAGTGACTTTAAAAACGGAGAAAAAACCCTAACAAAAGTTGACACCGGCATAGACCAACTGCGAAAGACATTCACGGGGTGGGCGGGATGTTAGTGTTTGTGTCGGGATGGGTAATGTTCGAAGTGAGGCGTATGGGGTGGGGTGCGGTGGTGTAGGATGGGGTTGGGTGTAGTGGGGTGTGGTGGGTGTGTCGGTGAGGATGGTGGTTGTTTTGGGTCGAGTTGGGTGTGATGTAACATGAATTTCAATGCAATTCCAGTCAATTTGACATTGAGCAAAGTAGGATTAATTTGAAGATTCGTATATTCTCCGCCCCAAAAAAGATTTTGTTAGTGATTTTCTTTTCGAGATATCGACAATTATATACATTATTCCTCCACAGAGCTCTGTATAAAAGCGCATCTTCTCCTCTCCACTGTATTTTAATACAAGATCCTGCGACATTAGCGCTTCTACGTGCCATAGACGGAAATGATTGCTTTAAACGATTTAAAGTTAAGCATGAACACTTTAACAATCTGAGTGTTTAATTTTTGGTAGTAGGAACAAAATTCAGAGTAAAATGTTAATTAAAAATGGTCCCCAACTATTATTTTAAGCAATTTAAGGTTGAATTCAAGTTTTGCATCCTTCCGCCCCCCCCCCCCCCCCCCCCACACACACCCACCAGCCCACCCGCCACCGATTAATACCCCTAGACTTTAATTGCAAATACATCGCAGGTTCAAAGTCACGTGGAGTTGACACTAACGATATTTTCAAAATATTTAAGGCTGAATTCAAGTTCTGCATACCTCCGCACCCCCGCTATGTTCGATAATTAGCTATTTTACACTAATTTGGCCATTATGAGGTACAGTGTGGGTTTGAGCAAGCGTAGCGCGAGAAATCTTACTGCGCTTTCCTAATTTAACCAGTGTTTAGTATTGGTAATTAAATGTTATCTTATTTTTTTCTGAATTTGGTGGGGCCCTGAGCCAGGGCCCATCTGGCCCAATAGTAAGTCCGGCCCTGGTACTACTTCACCCGAATGTTTTCTGGTGTAGTGGTGGCCGCCTTATATAATTAGGACAAATCACGACCGAATTCCTCTATGGTTCCGTAAACTCACCGCGTTAATATCCTTGCGGTCGATATCAAAAACGACTCCACTGGCTACTGTCGAGGCTCATAGTTCTACAATCATTAAAACCAAGCCGAATTCATCTTCATCTAATAAGAATCCGGAAACTAATTACGAAACAAATGCAAAGTCTAAAGGATAACATGAAAATAAGCAACATATACGTGGTAACGATGGTCAGGTTGATTGTGATTTAAGTGCTAAATGGCAAAGGTGTGCGGTTACAGTCAATCGTCTTCTCTGCAAATTAGCGTGTGCGATGATCATTATTTCAATCATTATAACATCAGTTTTGTTTGTATTTTTGTAGATGGCTATGTGTTTTAAACTCGACACCCTTCCCGTTGCATGTCCAGATTTTCACATTTTACACCATCTGAGATTCGAATTAGCATATCGCAATAACTACTTGTTCTACTCCATAAAAAGTATATATTTTCTGAACGGTAATCTCACAAGGAATCCAAATATGCTATTTTTTTGCAAAGAACCTTATGGTAACATGTTGTGTTTAAGAATATCCAAAGAATATCGATTTTTTTTTTTGTCTTCATATTTTGATTAAAGCTCAATATTATTTGTATTCCTATCCCAATCATCATTTTACTGTGCATATTAGTTCATCATGCAATTTACCCATTAGAACATAATGGTTGTCAAGGGTAACTTGTTGAAATATACTATATCGGGAAGTGAATGAGCACAAACGTTTACATTTCATATATATTAGAGTTTACTATTCACCCTATCCTGATTTAAACGGCATTTTTGAATTCCCCTATTTGAGAGCTTTCCAAAAATGTATAATTTTGCTATCATCGGTTGAATACTTTTTTGTTGTTATAGTCATGTAAAACCGATGAATTAGGCAAGTTCACTGTGTAGCGAATAGGGCGAAAGCCAAGAACAATGCAATCGATTCGTGATAACAATTGTTACGTAATAGTTGACACGTTTGAAACTTGTAGAATATAAAATAATCTATAAAATGAGATCAAAATCATGTTTGTACCATAAAGAGAAGAGGAGTTATTGTCAATTGAACGTAGAATTGGGAACATTTTCTATATTCCCCATAGATATTGTACACAGCGCCATACCCCCACCGCCGCCACCCCTGACTTTCGAAATATAATCAATCATATCTCAGCCAAACCGTTATGGAAATACCTGATTTATTCACACAATGAAGCTAGATAAATAGGCTTTCATACCTCTACCACATTTAGTTGTTGAGTTAATAGAGAGAGATGGATGATTCGTCACCAAAAATACAACGCCGCCACCCTTAATACAACGCCGCCACCCTTTTTGGGTGGTCAGTTCAAAATACATGACCAGAACGAAATCTCAACGAAATTAGGGGATATAACCCTGGTAGCCTAATATCCAAATCAAACAGATCAAAAGATGTAAGGGCTTGATAGTTATTAGGCCTCAAATCTAGTGCCAAACAAAGGTTGAATCGTCTGACATTCTTGGTATACATGACATAGGTTTATCAATTAACGGTCAACAAATGCGTATTTGTTCATTCGAGATAAATAAGAAAAATTAATGCAGGCGCGCTGATGTTGATATGTGAATAATGGCAAGAACGGGTATTATTGTGAGTATATCAACATTTGCGTAAGTGCATTGATTTTTTTCTAATTTCTTGAAAACAAAATATACGTATGTATTGACCTTATCCATATAAGACACTATACAAATAAAATATAATTCTAAAAACGAATAAAACATATCAGCAAGTTTGCTAACACCCGCAGTGACAATTGTCGAACCCGGGCACCCTGAGCAACTAATCAGGGTGCCCAGGGTGCACAAAGTATTGGCGATTTTGGCACATTCACATCCCTTATTCTCTATCAACATAATCAAGTGACTGAGCAAAGACACAAATATTTGCTACAAACCTGATATCATTGGAAGATGAACACATCAGCCTTGCTCTAATATGCACTACAATATAAGCATATCACTAGACCTTTAAGAATTAAAAAAACACCCTTTTTGAAGAGTTTATTTTGTTTTAACAGTGGTTTTAACTGGAGGCACTGTTGAGCATACTCCTCCCCGTATCCGCAATATCGATCTGTCACGACACGTGACGATATCCAACCAACCAGCAGAGACTGGTGTACGTCACTCCATTGGTAATACACTGAGGGCCGTAGTACTTAGCATGCTTAATATTGTTTAGTGCAGGCATTTGTGGGTAACTCTTAAACGCGCTTACGATATTTTCACCATTACTTCTTTCTCACTCGCTAGCGACTACAGCATCTGTAAACCTCATAACTATTCAGGTGATGCCCAATTTTGTTTTCTTCTTCAAAGAGTCCGCCAAGACTCAATACTCGAGGACCTTCGTCGACATGATTTGGTGAGTACCTACAGACTGTAAGAAAACTATCATATTATTATGTTAAAAACAGGAAATGTCTTAAGCTTTGAAATTAAATTTCGTTCAAATCGGTGGTATACGCAAATATGTGACAAATTTTCCAAACTAGTCGTAAGATCACCTGGGCCACTTTGCGTCGTTTAAAAGTAACATACTCAAAGACAAGCAGGAATGTTCGGATTGTACGGTGAACATATGAATGTACTGCTTTTTAGAGGTAATTAATGGCCGCTTCTAAACAATGGCACATGGTTAAGAAATGGATGACGAAGCATCGATCCCGAATAACCAAGAATAATTTTAATGAAACTTGCAACATGAAAAATAATCGTTTTTTTGTTTCATTTCCGTTGCAATGAACGATGGTAACAAAACCATTCATAACATCTCTACAAACAAGCGTTTTGGCACTCTTAAAATATAATGAAACTGGCCCACCTTATTTTCAGACATAACTTTTATATACAATCAGATATAAATACTAACGAAATTGCAAACGGTAGCTGATATATAACTTAGTTGACACTAACAAGTGTTCATATCCTTTATGCTTGTCATATCGACACACTAGTATAATTTCTCTTGTTACAGTACGGTATTTTTAAACCAAGATATAGGGCTAATCTATTGCTAATCACTGACGCCGTATAGCCAATAAAATGAGTATGTGTTGAGAAAATAGTGATGTTGGGTCGTTTGGCCGTCTCAACAATTTCTGGAGGAAAGACTATCTGCGAGTGCTCTTCATCCACCAGGCGATTCCAGTCACTAGCATTTCTCAGGATGTCTGTCTCTTTTTGTTTTCTGTACGGCAAGACTGAATTACGGTATTTTGTGCTGGCTTTTTGTAATGCTATGGCAGGACATAATTTTTGAGACTGGGATGTAGATGGTCTGTTGTTGTTTGCTTCATCGACATATGGTATCAGTCCTGATACAATTGCTCTCAATGTTTGGTCATGGGGCCAATAGTACCTTCCACTTTCTAGGGAAAAGCTGCAACAGTTCAGGAGTACAATTTCGGTGGTGGCATAACTGGCACAATCCCATATTTGTCTTGCCCCAGAGTCTCAGGTTAGTTGGTGTCGGGAGTTGGTCATGGATGGCATTTATCTGGAACGACAAGAGTTCTGGTGTCCAAACATACAGGAGTTTCTTCCATGATGTGTCCACGTGCATGGCAGAGTCCAATCGCAGCCACTGTCCTTGTTTCGCGCATCAATAAAGATAGATCAACATCTCGTCCTCGTCGTCTACTTCTTTAACCAAACTGGTCAGGTGCTGCCTGTGCTCTTTCTCAGAAACATGTCTTTAATTAGCTTCCGATTCTTCTTGAACCACAGGCCTGCCTTGTCAGTCTGACGTCTGCCGATTTTTATCAAGGATGAGATGCCGTTCTTTATGTTCCAGCTCCTTCACTCCATTCCATCTGGACCTCTTCTTTTTCTTCTCTAAACACTTTCGGTATAATCTCACAGCTTGAAACACTTAAATTCTTTATCACATTAGTAAACTTATGTGTATATTACTGTACGCAAGACTGTGCGCTTGCGTATGAATGTTATTGTAGGCCTTGATAATTTAGCTTTGTTTCAGCCATGTTTGATATCTCCAAATTTCAACGATCTAATAATTCGTCGCATAGGCCTACACACAGAAATACATAACATAACTGTTCTTTCAAAACTGAAAGCTTTTGATATGATAAACTGATCCTTTCGGCATTAGTTTTGAATTTCCATTATTGACAGATTTATCCATTTTGTGGCTATTTTTTATAGTTACGTTGTGCAAATACACCATGCGTGCATGGCATTACACGACTTGTTTTGATGATCGAACTTGATGCGCATTACACGCGAGGTGACTAATGTTTACGCTGCGGTACTTCTACGTTACTTCTATCTATGCGTATTAGTAAAGGGCGGCATTTGATTGGGTCGCACGTATCGGGTATATTCATGAGGTTTTGGATATCCTACAATTCAGCATTAATTATATGCTAATTTGTACCAATACCAATGCAACAACAAATACATTTGTTTGCTTATATATTTGAATTATTCATATCGGCCATTTTCACCATTGATATGAGTGTGCTATTTATAACGTTTTCCCTTTTCGTTTGATACATAAATGTATCGCTGATATGCTTATATGGGTTTTTATCGTAATTATTATGCTTTGTGCTTCTGTTCCTTGTATGCATGTTTTCTGAGTAGCAGTAAATTATTTGAATAGCTCCAAAGCTCCTTGCGGAGTCACCTGTCTGATATATAATCAATCAGTTAATGTCTGTTGGCCTAAACAAATATCCATGAATACCGAAGCAAAATTGATCTCCCTACGCAGATGCATAAATATGCCCAATTGATGTTCACTTCAAGTAGCAATTTTGATGAGGAAGCAATTATGAGCCATTATAGGTAGGAATTAGGCTTTCAGATAATATATACTATGAACATACTTAACCATTGACACGATAAATACATCTATGGCACATTGGAAAGCTTTGATATTGTAGATAAATACCCAATGATAGAAAATACCAATTTTATTCTATTTGACGGCCATATTGACAATTTAGTAGCCATATTCCTTTGTGATTGCTATATCTTTTTCTGTGGCTGCATAAAAAAGGCTTTATAACTATGGAATGAGAACTGGCTAGCTAGTAAATAAATCATTTACTAAAGCAAGTGTACCTACATGTTTACATATTAACCGCAACTCCCCGGGCATGTTTTGTGAATTAAAAAATCAGTGGAGAAAAACGGTACCAATTTGGGGAAATCATTCTCTGCATACGGCGGGGATGGGACCCGGGTAGAAGTGTGAGATATGTGTCAACACCTTTCAGAGTGTATTTGATATCAAGGAGCCTCAGAAAAGGGGTCAATATTGGTATTACCCAGACAAAAATAATTTAGCCTTTGCCCAAAATTTTCTCGCCTTTCTAGGCTTTTTTCCCTAGTGTTGCTAAGGACAATTTACCTCTTTTTTGCTCTTTCTAGGCTTCCTTTGTCATTTTTGAGCTCGAATCACGGTCTATAATTCGCAGACAAAGGCGTAAGGGTATTAACTTTCTAGCTAAATTCTCGCCTAAAAATATTGTATTCATGATTTCTAGGGTTTAACGCAGGTACAATAGCATCGCGGAAAACGAACTGGCTAGTGATACGTAGACCAATTTCAGTTCGTATTTGATCTTTCTTCAAAATTGATTATGTTTTGTCGCCCTCTGCATTGTCACAGAGGGGTTAACACTGTCGAAAAAACACTTAATCTTTTAGCTAGATTTAGCTAGGTGTTAGCTAGATTTAGCTAGATTTAGCTATAGCTGATCCCATAGGTATTATTATAGGTAAACTGCAAACTGCGTTGGCAAAAACGCTCGCAACACGAAATATTTAGCCTTTTTAGCGAATTTGTTTGAACGTCTTTACTTTGGAATCAGTTATCAATGGGAGGGTGCCGCGCTATCATGCACCTTGATGTGCACTGATATTCTAGACGGATACAACCATAGGCGTATCTGAAGCTCTATCTATAGCTCCTTATAACATTAGGTAAATCACAGATTAAAATGGTATGGTAGGTACGGTTTACGCAGCACACATGCACCCCGACCTGAATATCAGGTACATCAATTATCCCCTTGTCGTATTAAATACGGTGTGTGCTATGTGGTCTAGGGAGCTTGGCCGCTCCCGAAATATGCATCTCTCCCGGCTGACGTATATGTAATGGATGTGTTAAGCCAAACTGATTAATTTTCTTGAACTATAATGTTGTGAAATACCTGTCAGCAAGGACACTCCCCCACCCAAATGGTAGTTCAAGTTCTTTTCCGCATTGTCTGAGCTGGTCACCCCACTTTATAATCCGGGGAGACGATCTTAATTAATAAATTAATATGTCGTTTACCCACACATCCCCACCCCAATAAGAAGAAAAAAGAACAACAACAACATCAATACAAAAAAAACCCACAACAACAACAAACAACAACGACAAAAACAACAACAACAACATCAACAACAACCCCAACAATAGCAACAACAAACTATTAATATTATGGCAGTATATGACATGTATTTTAGCAAATTGTAAAATACAATTATTCATGTATTGTTTCCGAGGTCAAGTCATAGTTTCCATCCAGAAGAAGAAAAAAAGCAACAACAACAATATTGAATGAAAAAGTGATAGTATTTGAATTGGAGTTGAAATGCAACATTAATTTATTATAGATGTATGCTTTCCCCTGTTCTGATCATTATTTATTTATAATCAATATAACACAAAAACAATCACAAAATAAAGATCATTTTATGAGTCAATGAATTACCATGGTCATCTCGCTATATTAAGGTAGAATATTACATAATAAGTAAACATGTCCCCCCAAAATAAATGAAAACATTGAGTTCAAAAAGTATATAATATTACGTGGATGGAGAATCGCTCACAACCAACCATTTAAGTTTAAACATGTCCTGAGAAGAAAAGAAGAAAAAAATTAAATCATAGAATTTGTGGATACTATGCGCTGTAAATATTGAATCGGCTTTAATTGATAGAGCCCCGGGGATAGTGCACTTGTTAATGACACTTGGTTTCCATCATGTTATACATTGGAGTACGTGGCACTGGATTAGCATTTATCTTACAATTCCGCCTAACAAACATGTTAACAAAAGATCGATCCGGCTGTACACATGGTACAGGTCGGAAGAATGACTTGAGCGCAAATATCGCTAAAAAGGCTAAATATTTCGTTTCGTTTCAACCAATGCATCCATTGGACTTATTATTAATATTAGGGGCAACATTTACACGGGCGTTATATTATTTATAGCTGCGCAGTTTTATTTGCAGTTGATGGCATTAGGTATAGCTCAATCTAGCTAAATTGAGCTAAATCGAGCTATATCTAGCTATTAAAGTAAGATCTTCATTGGTCCACGTGTTACGCCGGGTTCTGTGTTGTTGCAACGGCGTTAGGTTTCCATATGGGGTGTGGGAGGGAAGATATCTAAAATAACGCCCCGATTTAACGCAAACAAATGCTATTTGTGTTACTTTTGACGGCCGATTCCATAATTCTCCTTTACAGCGTTGTCCCAATAACAACTAGAGCTTATAACCTAAAACTTAGAAACTATATATAACTGCTTAATATTTGAGAATTCAAAGGTAAATATACTTTACCTTAATTGGTGAAATTATGAGACTGATCCAATGTCAACTTAAATACAAATACAAATATTTGAATATAGCGTGGTCAGAACCCGCTTGTTGATCCAACACGCTTCCACCGGGCGCTTCCATTGGAACATACAATACGCAAAATGTATGCTTTGTAATGACATTTCTTATTTACATGTAGATCACTGAATGAGATAGGTCGAGGAATATCTCAAACTCGAAAATAACCTATACAAAACAGTGGTTTTATTAATGTTTGGCTGGAATTTAAGTATCAGTTATCTGGACTCGATTGTATATAATGCTCGGTCAGTAGCGTAGCCAGTGGGGGGGGGGGGGGGGGGGGGGGGGGGGGGGAGACTGCCGCCCCCCCCCCCCCCCCCACCTAAAATGGGGACGGCGAAGCGGAAAAATGGGGACGAGAAGGGGAGAAAAGAGAGAAAGAAAGGGGGAAGGAGAGGGGAGGAAAGTGAAGAGAAAGGGGGAGGGAGAGGGAGAAAGAGAAGGGAAAGGGGAAGGAGAGGGAACAAGATTAGGGAAAGGGGAAGGAGAGGGGAAAGAGAAGAGAAATGGGGACGAGAAATTGTTCATGTAGTACATTTACTGTGCGATTGTTTTTTGACTGTGCGATTTTTTTGGACCTCATCCCCCCCCCCCCCCCCCCACCCTAAACTTACGTGAAATTCACGAGGTAAGTGACTAGAAAAGAATTGGGGGCAACCTTTTACGAAAATGCTTAAAAATAGGGACGATATTGATGTTCCCCCCCCCCCCCCCCCCCCCCCGAATGACAATGCTGGCTACGCGCCTGTGTTCGGTTGTCTAATTAATATCACCACGCCTTAATCATGTGAATACAGACACATTAAAGATGCCCGTTCTGCACGTTATCTTTGACCAATTCTGCAAATCATACCTTAAACCAAAGAGTTATCATAGTTAATGGGTTGTTAGATGTAAGATCATGAACGCAAGTCTATTGATACTATTGTATACATGACGTAATGATTATTAATGTTCTTTCGTTTTGTTAATTGTTGTATGTATATTATGAACGCACCGTGGGTTGCGTCAAATGGAAGGGGACGGTCCGGGGCGGTTAGCTTTTTCCAATTTTTGATCCAATTCCAATTTATTTCGGATTTCCCCTATTTTTTGTTAATACATTTCAGGTTTCCCCCTACAACCAACCATGCTACAAACTGAAAAAAATCAGGTTCCCCCAGTAATCGTTTTGGGGGAACTATTTTCACGATAAACTTCAAGGCCGTATAGTTTTGATCAACACATGTGACATTGTAAAAAAAAGACATATTATTATTTCATGAGAGAAATTGGTCATGCGAAACTTTAAATTAGCACAAACTAGTAAAGACGCAATGTTTTTCAGCAAAATGTATCAAACAGCCGTTTTTCAAGCTTTAAAACATCATTTCTTTGCAACCGATTGCCTATTTCGGCGGTTTTTTAGAGAATATTTAATGTCCTTTGAAAAAAATTATCACAAGGGGTTTTGAAAGAAAGCTACAACCGTTTGCTGTTTAATATGCTTCCTTTTTTCGGTTTTCTTCCATTTTTCTTTTTTTCTCCCTTATTTATTCATAACTTTTTTGTTACTATGTGTTTGATAGTTTGAGATGTTTGTAACGCTAACAGCTTTGCTTCTTTATTATAAGCATCTAAGTAAGTTTTGTGGTGACCAACCCACAGAACTAAGAAATAAAAACAATTTAAATTAAAGAGGCCTGCTCCTATTTTAGGTTCGCAAAGTTGATTGCTAATTAAGGCAGGGCAGTTTTGCACTTAAAGTGGGAAAAAAATAAAAATAAAAAGGGCCTCCACGCGTTCTGACTTTTGTGGAAAAAGTCAGAACGCTAAACATGTTTTTATTTTTATTTGGCCTTTACCAGTGCGCCGGCATTGCCCCATGGAATTATTAGAAATTCCATGATTGCCCATATCAATATTTTGCCTTTTTGCCTCATGAAATCAACACGATCCCCATAGAGTATGCACGTTTTAAATAGGATTTACAGAAAACATCAAATTGTTTTTCGATCAAGGCATCATCATATGAGTATTTACTCACCACGGGGGTGACATTCAAACAAGTATTAGGCCTACCTAAATTTAGATAAGAGATAAAGAATAAACCAATTAACTATAGAGTTGAGTCATTCGATTGTGCAGAATCAGTGACCCGGGATCGGTGATGCACATCGAATATCTTGAACCAATTGCATGAATTGTGTCTCACATGAGATTGAGAAAATGTCAAATAGTTCTCTGTTATATCAAGGAGTTATTATGATAACTCCTTGGTTAATAGGCCTATACAATTTACATTTGATTGAAAGCAGAAATCTTCTACTTTCCAACCATGTCTTTTAATTTCATGACAGAGATACATGAGAGAAAATATGATTAAAAGAATTCACCTTGGTTTACATTTATTGAACTCTTTCACAATTTGTATGTAGGTGAAATGCGTAACAGACAATAGATTGGTTATTGACTTTTTATCGTTTTCAGTTGTTGGAAAGTCAACAAAGCATAACTATTCACCGTCTACGATATAACCAGCCACATTATGCTGTATATCTGGCAGTGCTATAATAGCTATTATATATAGACTTGACAAATTCAAATGCTTATTCACCATGTTCACCCAATTTACAAAATATGTGAATAATCAATTTATGATCCTAAACTTCTGTTCTGGATATAAACGGTACCTATATTGGCCCTATATTATAATGTTATGCAAGAATGCCTTCGTATTTGCCTGACTTACAACAATATTATTTTTATGTACTGCTCCCCAATCTCCAGAGTTTTCCACAGATATCACCTTAATTAATGGACCATTAATATCATCAAAAACCTTTATAACTCCCCCGTATTCGATATAGGCCTACCACATTTCGCGAAAATGCAGGCACATACCATTATAGAATGTACAGTGAGTCCTTTTTCACATTTTTCAAAGAAAACCTGCGTACACGATTGCTTGATGATCGTGATGATGTCTGAAATTGTTTTGCGACTAGCCTTTAGACCTGATGCCCCTCGTCTCAGCTTTGCACCAATGCTCACAAATACAAATACATGATGATCAGATGTTTATACGCGTAGCATACGTTTCTGCCCAGGATGTTCGATCTGTTCGAGTTTATATAGACTCACAAAAAAATAAACGTATGAAAATTGTTTGAGATCTACGCTCCCCATATAATAATAAAAAACCCTTTAAAGGGGAAGTGCTAGTACAAATGAAAGACTTTGATATTTTTTAGGAAAGCATTTGGTAGAATAATGACATGTAATTGGGTAATCAGTATTGGCACAAGAGCAGGCAGTGGACGTATTGGCAAATTTGGGCATGATATCAAGTAATGAATATGAAGACAAATTTGCAGTAGTTGTCCGTACTGTATATATGTGAAAATCAGACACAATTAGGCAAGATATCAACATTGAGCTTGTATTTGATTATTGTAGTAGAGATCTTCCGCTTAACAATGGTACTCTTTTTTTAAGCGGAGTTATATAATTTTTCAGTTATAGTCTTTATGAAAACTCCAAACTGAGATATCATCCTTTAAAGATGTACTTATAATGTACTAACGATGTACTTTTATTTGTATTTTTTTATTTTTTTTATTTTTTGGTTTGAATTTTTAATCTGAAACTTTCACATTAATGTTATAAACACTCTGAAAATTAATTATTTACAAGAATCACCTCCAATTAGGGTTTGGGCTATTACTCAGTTTGGAGCTCTGCCCAATTCGTGAATTAAAAAGAAATTTGGAAGAAATGAAACGGTCATTTGATCTTGTTGTGTGCATTCATTGGCGGCGTAGCTACAGGTAACCCACCAAGGGTCATTCGGGGGGGGGGGGGGGGTGCAATTAACAATTCAGGGGAGTTAAAGGGTTTTATATACTTATCTCCAATTTCATGGCGTTTCTCGTCGTGGGGAATCAATACCAATCCTAATCACCTGCAGCAGAGGCTTTGTCCCAGGACCTACCGGGCCGGGGCCCTTATGTAATGTGGGCCCTGGACCCCACGCCACTCTCGTGCCCCCGGGATGACAAGCCTCCTGGCTACGCCCATATGTCGCAAACAGTCCATGAAATCAATTGACTTCAAAACTCATAAAACGACCGCCAATTTTGTATTTATTTCATTAAGCCTACCAAAGAATGGAAATTAACTACCCAGTATGATTTGTTTGTGCAGTTATAAACGATATTTCCATCTTTGGCAAACACGAGAGTTAACAGTTTAGAACCACCCTCTCCATAGGCTTTATTGGTATAAGTGTTGTAAAAATCAACACAGATTGTCAGAGGTATATTTGCTCAATAGTGAATTAAAAAGTACAATAGTTTTTAAACGGCTTTCGTTGAATAACAAAATAACAGACATAAGGGACGCACCATTTGATTTTCGGGGGAGGGGGGCATGGAAGTTGGGGTCGATCGGATTTATTTTATTGGCCACCGAAGTAGGCGAATTTTTTTTTTTTTTTTTTTTTATAGCAAAGGCGGCACAGTGTTTTGTTTTTTTAGGTTTTACTGTTTTTCTTTACATTGAGTTGGGTGAGTTGGGTGAGTCATCTTTTTTCTTCTTTTCCTGGTTGGTGGGCAAAGTTGTTGTTTTTTCCTGGATAGTGGGCAAAGTGGGTTTTTTAAACTTCCATGCAACGCCCCCCCCCCCCCCCACCCCTGAGTATCTAATGGTGTGTTCCTAATGTACTTTTATAGACATTTGAGTCATAGTTCAATAATTACAGCACTCACAAAATTCCTAAGGTTACTTCCTTGAGCCCCCCCCCCCCCCCCCATTATTTTGAGAGTGTATTTATTAGTAATTATATAAGTTAATTTTATGAGAACTGCATTATATATTTTGAAATTTGATGATTTATTCATCAGTTTGTTTGCTTTAAGCGCGATAGCAATCCTAACCTTAAATTTATGAGTGAGACTTGTATTTTAATACAGTGTGGACAACTAATGAATAATAATAATAAATAGGAATTCTTAATCATGTATTAAGTCAACCATTTTCTAGCCTTTCTTGGGCCTTTCCTTAACACTTTCTATGCGGCTAGTTTTACCAGAGTGATATTACCTATTACACCTCCCTGGTTTTGCCATATAAAAAAGATTTTGCAAAAACCTTTTCTAAACTTTCAAAGTCTTATCTCAAGAATAACTGACCTAATACTAGACGTGCTTGTACTTATGTTAATTAATTTCTCATGGTGATTCGAAATATATGATGATGAAAGCCAATAAATTAAATACGTTGTGAAACATTTTGTGAATTGTATTTTGCGTGTGCATAACCGCGCGCATGGACAGCGTTAATCTATTCTATATTTGCCTAAAATTCTCAGTTTGCTTCCCCCCTCCATTTCTTTACATTGCCACAAGCTAGTGGATATTTATCGCTTTGTTTACCTATCGGAGTAAATATACTTTACACAGGCTAGGCAAACAACTGCGGACAACATCTCAAAATTTCACCCCGGGCGCTAAACAACTGAACACATCTCTCGTCCAATCAAAGCCATGGACATAGATGGATTCGGCGGCGCTTGTAAGTGACCCTGATGCAATACACAATAGCATCCAAGCGTCACACTTCTCGATCAACCAATATACCCGTATGAGAGTGTCATTTGGCTGGACCCGTTCGATAATTATACCGATTTGGTCACGGTTTCCTGAACCAAGTGACTCGAAGTCATTATAAATAACGCGTACTTGGAATATTGATTTTGAATTCAGGCTATAAGAGCTAGCTATCGTGATAGCTAGCACAAAAAGAAGGGGCATCATGAATATAAAATGACTGGCTGTTCAGATAGGTAGGACAAGATAGGGTACGTACATGTACATAATTTGCCAATTTATCCATGAACAAAATTCCAAAGGGAAAAGACAGCCCTTAAATATGTGACAAGTTGATTTTTCGGGAAGGGCCCGGGCGATGTTCGTTACCGT
Organism: Ophiura sarsii; assembly: GCA_035610835.1. NCBI lineage: Eukaryota > Metazoa > Echinodermata > Ophiuroidea > Amphilepidida > Ophiuridae > Ophiura > Ophiura sarsii. The sequence continues at coordinate 73,574,409 of CM069451.1, read as the reverse complement.
AAACAACATTTGATACCTGACGGAGTAAAGCGCATAGCACATGTACATTGTACGGCAATATATTTAATATACAGTGAGTGTGTACGGTTAATAAATTCGCGGCCCGCGGGGGGGGGGGGGGGGGGGGGGGGGGGGGGGGGGGGGGGGGTAACAACAAGCTACTGGTTAGCAGG